>CM060404.1:65535975-66056975 GCA_030545235.1 Helianthus tuberosus
ACCGGTTTTTGAAGTCAAGAATAGTAACCGGTATAAAAACCGGTGGTTAAAAAAAACCGGTTAAAAAAAAACGGTTTCGGTTTTTTTTTCCGGTTTCGGTTCTAAAACCAGTTTTTTTGTACACCTCTATACATAGGGTAAGGTTATTGTAAAATAGGTTAAAAGTGTGAGAAATGTGAGAAATATTCTGGATATGACATGTGTCCTAAATCTAAATTAATTCAAAAGGGTAAACAAGTAATTTTATTATTAATTCAATTATTAAAAACTTCCCATAACCGCCACCTTAATTATAGGAACTAGATTTTTTTAAAAGATCTCTATAAACACCATTCAGCAAGTATGTAACACAATTTAGCAAGTATATAACACCATTCAGCAAGTATATAACATCATTCAACAAGTATATAACACCATTCAACAAGTATATAACACCATTCAGTAAGTATATAACACCATTCATGGACTAAACATCTGATCGAAGCATATTTTTTCTCTATATAAGTATAGCAATATGATACTCATATTAAAGATAAAAAACGTTCGTTATTATAGTGTAATTTTTTTTTAAATAGTTACGTATAAAAAGTTATTGACGGTTAAAAAAGACGGGGGAAGTTACATGTGCATTAATGTTAGTTTATTAATTCAAAAATGTTAAATTTACCAATATACCCTTAATCTAGAAAATTAATATGTTTAAAAGTAAACATTATTTACAATTTTGCCATTATGATCTCAACCATTAGATCAAAGATCTAATGGTGTAGATTCTTTCTTACATTTCTCATAAAAAACCATTTTTTTACAGGAACATCTACTTATATATATAGGGTAAGGTTCATGCGAGAACCACCTTTATTGCGAGAACCAATGTGAACACAACCTAAAATATCTAAAAAAACCTAACCCCCACCCCCCACCCCCCCCCCCCCCAAAAAAAAAAAACCTAACCCCCCCCCCCCCCAAGCTAAAATGCTAAAAACTAAACCCTCAAAAAACCTAAAAAAATCAAAAAACACACAAATTTTTTTTATTAATATTTTTTAAGTTAAAATCGCTACTTTTAGTAGCAAAAAAAATTAAAAAAAAAATTTGCTACTAAGGCATGCAAAAAGTGGCATGCAAAAAGCTAAGGCAGCATAGGTACACTACAAAAAAAATGCCATCTAGTGGCATGCAAAAAGTGCCACAGAAAAACAAGAAAGTGCCACTGAAGAATCTTGTAAGAAAGGGTGGCACACAAAAAAAGTGCCACAAGAAGCGCTGACGCTAAAGCCTTTTAGTGACACTTTTTCAATGTGTCGCACAAAGTTTTTATGCTTTTAGTGGCACTTTTTTTTATCTGCCAGTACAAACTTTTGAGCTTTTAGTGGCACTTATTTTTTGCCACAAAAATCACATCAAATTAAATGCCCTTGACATTTATCATATAAATTTTAATTAATTACAATTATCATTTATTTAGATTAAAAAATAAAAAAAAATTGTAAAATGTAGAAATCATAAAATAATCACTTCAATTAAAAGTTCAAGTTCAATCAATCTTACAAAGATTCCAAATGGCTAATAAGTGTCTGTCTAAGTCTAATGATCAAACATATAACCCAAATAAACTAACAAGTGTATGATAAAAACTCAAAACTTCATTGTGTTCATGAATCTCTTTCACAATCTTCATGTGAGTTAAATAATCATCGTGACAAAGGTTGTATCCACAAGCGCTCCGACATCAAAACTGTGATCAACCCACAGACTAGAGACTAATATCTTCCCATCTTGTCTGGCAGCAACACATAGGGGATCATCCTACAAAAACAAAACACAGATATATATTATAACTAAAGTATCAGTTATTTAAAACTCAAATCACATTGCCATCATTTACAAACAACATAGTTTAATGCGCCTAGTATATGCACACCCACATGTCACATTGCCACATGTTATAGGTTGAACTACTCGGACATGCATGTGTTACATGTGACATGAAACCCATGTAAAACGTAACACGTGTAACATGTGACATGAAAACACATTTTTATAACTTCCCTGGCACACGCACACCCACATGTTTACAAGACCGACCCAAACAATAAAGCAAGGGTAGCCGCTGAAAAGCTAAGGCAGCAAAGGTAGCCGCTGAAAAGCTAAGGCAGACTGTCAAAAGAAGCTCCACCATTTTCTTAGTGCTATGTATTTTCGTTTACTAGTAATATGTAATGTGAGACTCTTATTGTTTTGTCTAGTACATGATGTTAAAACGGTATGGACTTAACACATTCTGGAAGTCTTAACACACGTTATAAAAGAGGCTTAACACACGTTATATCAGGTATACTATGTTGTTATTAAGTTACTATTGGAGTTTATGCACCCATTCTGGAAGTCTTAACACACGTTATAATAGAGGCTTAACACACGTTATACATGTCAGGCGCGTAACACATGTTACAGTATGTATATACAAATCATGGTGTTTTGGAAACCACTAGCTTATACATGACACCATGTTGGGCTAAACCAAGATTATAACAGAGGCTTAACACATGTTATCCTAAGTATACGGTGTTACAACATTAACTTGTATGTTCCATATTAACTTGTACACGTGTTACGATCAGTATATGCACATCATGGTGTTTTGCAAACCACTTTCATATACATGAATACAAGTCGGGTTATAATGGATGCTTACATGTTATCATATGTATACAAGTGGGGTTACAACAAGATTACGATATTAACTAAGCTCACCATTAAACTCATCGCCCCCGTCGATTGTTTTCACCCTTGTCACATGTTAAGCAATTACATGTTCCAAACAGACAAATTGTAACACATGTTAGATCAGTATATACACATCATGGTGTTTTGTAAACCACTAGCTTATACATGAATACATGTCAGGTTACAAAAAGATTATAACAGAGGCTTAACACATGTTATATATTCCAAAATTACCGGTACATGTGTTACCATAAATGGCTCGTTTCATATTACACGTTACATACTAACTTGTACATTTATTACTTGTACAAGTTTTACGCTCAGTATCCACATTATCAAATATTTTAAACATCAACAAAAATAAAATAGATATTACTTGTTTTTTTTAATTAACAAAAAGTTAACACACGTTACATCATGGTGTTCTGTTACAGCATGAACCACCAACACATGAACACATATCAGGTTACATCATGGTGTTCTGTTACAGCATGAACCACCAACACATGTTATAAATGAACAAAGACTTCTTTCCCAAAGGATGTGTGTCACACCCCGATTTCCACGTGTCACCGGTGGGCCCGGTGGGGAGTATCGTGACGTGGTTGGCAACATAATAGTCAAACAACACAATATTTAATATGCACAGCGGAAGCAAATTGTAAGATATAATTCAACCGAATATAATGTTGTAATATCAAGTATCACAGTAGTCGATTGTTTATCCACAGACGGATCGAAAATAAAATAGAAACAATAGTTCAACAGACTTTAGGCATCTTAAGCTTGCGAGACTTCTATTGATGCTAAGGAGAAATCCCAGCCAATTACGCTTAGTACCTGCATTTAATCTTTTTGGGAAAATACGTCAGTTTAGACTGGTAAATACAATCAACTTACTCATTTTGGAAAATGATTGAAAATTTATTTGGATGCACGTGGCATAAACATTTTATAACTTGGGAGAATTATTTAAATATATATAATCTTGTGAACGGATTACATGTTCCTTATGCGTTTAGTAGCCCGGATCGTGTCCGGGTTAAAGATCAATAGACACACCACATTATTCTTTTGTGCACTGACGGGTGTACGCCTACACCCCGCGCTTAAGTCGTGGCCATTTGGTAAAATGATGCCAAGGATATCCGGGACATGGTCATTAACCCCCCAAAGGCTTTTAAGTAAACAAAACTGTTTAAACGATCCGATCAAATTATTCAATTAACCACCTAACGATGGAAGATTTGACACCCGACCAAGCGGTATTCTATATACCGTAACCCAAGCCCGTATAGGGAAAATAAGTTAAAAGTATTTACCTGAGCAATGTAATAATCACAATAAGCAAATTGCAAGTAGCTTTTACTGGTTCTCCTAATCTGGAACGAAGGTTTATAATAACCTATTAGAATCCTAACGGGTCTTTAGTTAAGCTTAAGCTTAGACCGGTTAGTTTCAAAGATACGGTTCGTACGCACGATTAAGCGAAGACCGGATAGAATGTGATTTAGACCCGACAAGTTCAGAGACTTGCTTAATATGGGTATTTCATACACATTCTGGATTTTGAGATAAAACCGATAAGGTTTGACCCGTTTCGGCTAATTTATGTAAACTTGTTACATAAGCCGAACCGAACGCGTAATAAGCGTAACGGGTATCCGTAAGAGCCATATACAGGTTTCCTAAGTTAATATGCTTCAAATATGTTGTGACATCAGTAATATGTCTTTTATTATGCCCGAAACGAAATTAAACACAAACTATGCCCCGTAGGGGTAGTTTGGTCATTTAAAAGATTATAAAAGAGTTTAAGTATTTACCTGAGTTACAGGTCTGATATAATCAGCAAAAATACTTAGTTTGATAAGTTATAACAGTAGGGTAAAGTAGATATGTGAAATTTATCAAATATAACCAAACTATGCGTCGTAGGGGCATTTTGGTAATTTCACATAAGCCGAAAAGCTCAAAACTGAAGTCTGAGTTTAACAACTTTTTCTTACTGTTAAAATATTATAATTTACCTAAAATATCAGTAGGTATCACCCTTGTATGTTTAAAAATAGTCTTAGTACATACTATGCGCTAAAAACGCTTAATTAGGCGATTAGAAGCCGTTTCCGGGTTCTAAATAGAAATCTGATATTTTTATTATTCCAGCAGGCTTAAAATAATTTATTTATCATATCTAATCAGTAGCAAAAGGTTTGGAGTTGATTAGATATGTAAAACTCATTTTATAGCCCGTAAGGGCAAAACCGATAATTACCGGATTAAGCCTATGACTATTAGTTATGCTCAGCCTAAAATTAATTAAAAATATTTAAAAATCCCAAAATAATATATTATATCAGTGGGTAATAAGTTTGATATCAAAAAGTAGGCTTAACTAGGCTATACGCTAATTACCCCGTTTAATTAACATAAAGCTTCTTAATTACGCTAATGAGCATAACTCTCAATCTACACCTCAAATTGATATCAAATTTTTGGTGCAAGTTTATATATCAGTAATTAAAGTTTCTACTCTTTTACATTTTCAAAAATTACGTTTTAAGGTGAAAAGGGCATAATGGTCAACATATGAGCAATTAACGGAATCATGCGTATTAATCGGTTAACTAATGAACCATGGTGTATAATCACAGAGGTTTATACTAGCATGTAACCTGGTCCAAATGAAGCTCTTAGGCATTTCTAAAACATGCCTAAACGGGTCAGAACTGAAAGTCAAAGCAAAAGTCAAACTATGCGACTTTCGGTTGCGAACCGGGTTTAAACAGTAAATTGTCGGGTTGAACATGTTTAGACATGTTCTTACACTAATTACCAAGTTATATTAATGATCAAACAGGTTGTATGTGTTCTACATTGCTAATCATGCATAAATTAGAATTTAAGTATCCTGTTGATTTTTTATTAGTAAGTTTGACCCGACATTTGACCTAGTTAGAGTGGGAATCAGGGGGAACCCTTTTAAGGGTTTATTACCCACATAATTACCAACTTATAACTACTTTTGATTCGACTAATCACTGGACCATTAGTGATTAATCTTAAAGTCAACCGTTAATTACGACGGTTTGACTTTTAAGCTAAACTAAGCAAAAACTTAACTAAGTAAGGACAAGCAAACTTACAAGAGTCCTATGAACGACCAGAGATCACTTGAGAGAAGTCTTGAGCTCCAGAAATGATCAGGAATGCAAGAATGAAGGTGTGAAGAACTTGTTGCAACTTAGAGCTTTATATAGTGATTTAATCACCATAAAATGTTGACACACAAGTCTACAACTGACCATAATTCATCCACAAGTGTCCCTAGTGCTCTAGGAACTGTTTAGGGGTCGCCCACAATGTGAAAATACTGATTAAAGTCGGTTTATGCGCGAATTCAGGCTTCTGTCCAAAGTTTCTGTATCTGGACGGTTAACGCGGCCCGTGTAAAGTCTTATTAACCTTTACGCGGCCCGCCTGAGACCTGTTGTCAGCTTTCACATTTTCAAGTTTTTGCATATTGTCCCTTGGCCTTTCGAAAGGGCAACCAAGCTTATTCTTTGCATTTTGACCCCTTCTTATTTACCTACAAGGGCTTTAAGACTTGTACCCACTTTGCCAAGTCCCTGGTCACTTCTGGTTAACCCGAAAAGTCATAATTTTCAACGTTAACGCTTTAACCCCTCGCATACGAATTTGATCATAACTTTCTCATACGATAACGAAACTTTACGAAATTTATATCGTGTATTCTAGTGAGCATAATTAACCGTTACAAAGCTTCGGGTTTGTCACAAGGTCACTCAGAGGTATAACTTAAACATGTTGACACATTTAACCCCTGTAGTTTGTAATCTCTCACTTTTAGCTTCGTATGATCCATGATTTATTCGTTTGGTGATATAAACATCATGTAGGGTTAATGTACAGTATACTTATTCACTGTTGACATTTAGAACTCGTATTTTCATATACTTTTCATGTTTGTCAACTTTAGTCCTTTCATAACATTCTTTCACACGTTCAAACATATGACACGTGTCAACACTTTATAGGATGTGAATTTTCGAGGTGTTACAATGTGACTTATTCAATGTCCCCGCATTAACGTCGCCTACATCCATCCAGCTTGTCAATTGAATATCTTTTATGGATCTGTTTCTGTAAATCAACACACGTTATATATCATTCTAACAGGTGCTTAACACATGTTATGGGTCTGTCTCTGTAAATCAAGCAACCCAACAAAAAAACAATTATTGTTAAGATCAAAAGCCCCAAACAAGCAACCAAACCAACAAAAAAACCCGTTCAAAATCTCATCCTAAAGTTTCGGATTTATTTAAAATACATGAACATTAACCATTACTAGAACACGCATTAACTTCGCCTACATCCATCCAGCTTGTCAATTGAATATCTTTATGGGGTTGTTTCTGTAAATCAACACACGTTATATAACATTCTAACAGGGGGCTTAACACATGTTATGGGCCCGAGTCTTTGAATCAAGCAACCCAACAAAAAAAACACTTACTGTTCAGATAAAAAACCCAAACAAGCAACCCAAACCAACAAAAAAACAGCTACTGTTAAGATCAAAAGCCCATAACAAGCAACCAAACCAACAAAAAACCCCGTTCAAAATCTCATCTTAAAGTTTTTGATTTATTTAAAATACATGAACATTAACCATTACTAAAACACTTTCAGCACACAAAAACATATTAACAACCATTTCAACAAAAAAATCAAGTGTGAAATGATATTTCAAGAACACTTACCGGATCTATAACCGTTCGATGAACACGAAGAAGATCTCCAAACCTTCTTCTCACACACCCACTCGTGCGTGTGTCTTTGTGATAAAGATTGTTGTTTCTCTATCTAAAACATCAACTTTCTCTCTCTAAAAACATTCATCTTGTCATCGTTCTCTCTTTAAAACAACATACTTCAAACTTCTTCTCTCTCACACACTTGTATGTGTGTTCTTGGTTTTATAGATGAACATGATGAAGATTGTTGTTTCTCTCTCTAAATCAGAAAAATTCATCTCTCTAAAAACTTTTGCCCTGCCATCATTCTCTCTCTAAAAGATCTGGGATTAGTGTTTGTTGAGATCACTTTTAGATCTGGGATTAGTGTTTCTTGGAATCTTGAAGGTAGATATTTGATTTCTGAAATGAGATCATCTTCTTCTTGTTCTTCTTCACGTTTGTGGGGTGGGGGAGGAAAGAGAAAGAGGTAAGAGAAATAGAAAGAGTTGGTGATTTGATTGTAATGCATAGGGAAGTGGAGCGGGTTACTTTCAATGGTCAAAAAACCCCTTTTTCACTACCCAAATTGACCTTGCAGTTATACTAGCTTTTCTATAAGAATTATTTTAAATCTAATAATTACCCAAAAAAAGTAGAGTCATTGATCAAACACAATCAATGGATGAGGTTGAGTTTCCAAGGTTTTCTCAAAAAGATGTGGTTTTCCATATAACCATCCCCTATATATATATATATATAAGGGAAGGTTCAAATGAAAACCACTAGTTATTGTGAAAACTCGAAAACTAATTAAAAAAGCCAAAAAACATACCAATTTTTTTTTTGCATAATAATTTTCGCAGGTTTTTTTATATAAAAAAAATTTCAAAAAAAAAAAATTGTGTAGTGCACATGTGTAATACTACACATGTGTATGTGTACTAAAAATTTTTTTTTTTTTAAAGTTTTTTTTTTCATATATAAAAACCAGCGATTTTTATAAAAAAAATTGAAAAAAAAAATTTGTGTGTTTTTTAGGCTTTTTTTTAGTTAGTTTTCGAGTTTTCACAATTAAAGTGGTTTTCATTTGAACCATCCCCTATATATATATAAAGGGGTTCATCCCCCACCCACTTGGTCCATCCCCTTTAGGCCCATCCTCAATCCCGGTGACGTGACGGCCCATCATCCCCACACCATACCTTCCAGCCTTAACGTCTATTACTCATCTTGATGTTCCCAAAACACTTGAGACCGTGTGCAATGGTCTCGTGATCCGCTATTTCACGCCCACCGCCTCCACCTCGTGAAACACCAAAAAAAGGCTGAGCTCGTTGATTGAATCATGCGGTGTGGTTTGTTTTTTCAATGTTACCATTGAAAAACAACAACTTTCTTGAATAAAAAAAATCAATTTACTTTATTTCTACACATATTTTATTTAGCTAATTTCCACCTATCAAATAATACCTGTTTTAACCACCTTTTGAGTAAGAATTAACATATTTTATTAATATAAAAAAAAAAAAAGAGAAAAGAGATATACTTATGAATGAGTCAGGCCTTTCAAAAAAAAAAACATATGAATGAGTCAAACTTCTACAAAAACGTGCCAAAGGTTGACTGAGTCGGGTCATTCAAATGGTGACATATTACATGGACCACAGTGGTGATATTAGTTGAACATCAGCTCCACTCATCGATCACCTACTCGTCACTCACCTATGCCATCGTCTTTTTTAACCTTTTTCTGCCGTAGACCTAAAGTCTCAAGTCTTCCCTCCCTTGACCCCCCTCCCTTATAATGCAACACCATTGAAACTAACTGCCACTAATTCTACAGTTATTTTCGTTTATATTTCAGACCATGGTCCATCAGCCTTTTCCTCCAGCTAACCCATAACAAAACTTCAATTAACAAACTTGTAGTGAAAATGGAGACTGTGACTCTTGTGGAGCATCAGTACACAACAACTACATGGAAAGTAAGCATTCAGTTCTCCAACTTTTTATGTTCTCATATGTTAAATAAGCTTGAAAGTAAGTTTGATAACCACAGGTTCATCGTTTGGCATGCTTGGAAGTTAAAAATATCATGGAAAAAATCACAAGAATATTCACAGCACTTGAGTCTGCTCGACCCCGATGCAAATCAGGATTACAGTTGCTATGCTCATTACACAAATACATGGAAAGATGCAAATTGCTTCTTCGCTATTGTTCTGAATCCAGCAAGCTTTACTTGGTAAGTTTTACAGCTTTGTTTCTTGAATTATATTCACTTAGTTCTTGATTTAGTTAACCGTTATTGCAGGCGATTAGTGGAGAGAAGATAATTGTGAGGTGTGAAAGGATTCGTTATTCGTTGGAGTTATGTTTGAGCCAACTTCAAAACATGGTCGAACCGACGTTGGCTGTGCAGGTTTGTTAATTATTATTATTATTCATTCGAATTGTTGGACATTGGACTAGTCTTGATACTTACGGGTACAACTAGGCGTGTGAATGAGCCGGGTTGAGCCCGAGCCTTCCAATACTCGAGCTCGGATCGTCATGTTTTTATGAAGCGTGAGCTCGTGCTCAACTCGGTTCGAGTCTACTTATTTGAGCTCGAATGCAGCTCGTGAGTAAAACCCAAAGCTCGAGCTATTTTGCGAACGATCTTAAACGAGCTAAAAGCTCAGCTCGAGCTCGGCTCGTCAATATTATTAGTTTAAATCAGACGGACCTAAGTTGAAACTGACCTGGGCTTTTTAGGATTAAATTATAATCATTATTATCATTGTACTATATAAAAGAACTCAAATTTTATTTGGGCTCGTTTAGGCTCGCTAGCCTAAACGGGCTTTGTATTTCACAATCAAGCTCGGGCTCGTTAAGGCTTGGCTTGTTCGAGCTTTTAACCAAGCCGATCTCGAGTAGCTCCCAAGCCTCTAGGCTTGTTTACACCCCTAGGTATAAGGAAGACTCTGAAGCGGGTTATAAGTCTTTGAGCCGGTTAGAGTTTTATTGGGGTAATAGTTGTTTAGTTTGAAACGTTAAATAAGGAGTCAGGATAAGTGTAGTTTAATCATTACATTTCCTACATATACAAAAGGATGTTAGGGGAATAATGCCACGCAGCTGCGTGACACTTCCCGATTAGAACAATCATTTTATTATTTTATATTCGTTTTAAAATTACGGTTTCGTTATTAGTTTAAAATAAAATTTGTCCCCACTTCAAAATAAAATTACTTTTTTGTCCCTCGCACAAAATTACGATTTTGGCATCGGTTCAAAATTATGCTTTTACCCCCATGTTATAATTACAATTTTGGCCCCAGTTCGAAATAAATTTTTGCTTTTGCCCCAAACTAAAAATGACGATTTCGCATTTTCGCCCCGTTTCAAAAATTATGATTTCGCCTTCAGTTTAAAATTATGTTTTTGTCCGGTTCAAAATAAAAGTATGCTTTTGCTCCCCAATTCAAAATTACGATTTTGCCCTAAGTTCAAAATTTTGATTTTGCCCTAGTTCAAATTAAAAATTTAGTTTTGTCCCCAGCTTAAAATTACGATTTTGTCCTTAGTGCAAAGTTATAATACAATTTTGTCTCTGGTTCAAATTTATAGTATTGTCATCACTTTAACTTTTGCCAAATTACGATTTTACCCATGTCAACAAATACAACTTTGCCCTCAGTTCAAATTACAGTATTGCTATCGTTTTAGTTTTTTTAAGTGTTTTTTTAATTGGTTGACATGATTTAATTTTTTTCCATGTCAAGGAGCTGCCTAACACTCGCTCATTAATCCTGACAAACTACAGTTTTGTCCTGAGCTCAGAACTATGGTCTTCTCATCGTTTTAGTTTTTTTTTCTAACAACCTATAATAGTGTTTTTTTAATTGATTGAGAATTATTCGGTCATCGCCCCGCAACGCGGGCGGACTGGGCATCAACTAGTTACACTACACTATCTATTTATTTAAATTTAAAGTTGAATGATTTGAACAGTGTTTTGGCTACATGTCAGTCTCCTTTTGTATTTCTTCCTGCTGCGAAACGTGTCAACAAAAGCACCAGTGGCTCGTCTATGTAAGCCACGTTTCGTAGTTGCAACCACGTTTCTCAACTCCAAATCTTTTAAATAGCAACTCTGTGCAATGTGTGTGTGTTTTGTGTATGAGAGGAAAGGGAATTGGGGAGGTCGCTGATGACAAAAGACGACGTCAAAATTTGTTAGTTTGCGGTTGATTGAGACAACAAAAAATGTAGGTTTTGGTGGTCTGGTCCTGCTCTTAAATGAACACCATCGCTACAGCCGGCGTGAAGAACCCCATAGCCATGGTTACCCTAAGACCCAACGAAGAACGATGGTGGTGGTGGTGAGCGGTATTGATGAAGAATGGAATGGTGAAATATGGCCGAATCGCACCTTGGTTCGTTCTTCGAACGCCATCGCCGTTAACCTCTCCAAACTACCGCACCGTTTAGGGATGTTCAAAATTTGATTTAGATTCGAAAAATTCGAAATTCGACTCAATTTGATTTGATTATCAAGAATTCAACTCGATTATCAAGATTTCGAATTCAAGTCCAGTAAATCGAATACGAATTTATAATTTTTAAATTTGATTCCATTTGAAATTAGAATTCAAACTATGCATTCATATTTCTTTATTATATTTGTATATAACACACATATAACTTTAATTTGGGTATAGTATAAACTAGTATATATAAATTTAATCTAAGTCCTAAAATAGCCTATTACCAAGCCTAAATATCTCATAAGGAATTTACATATTTTAAACGAATTTAAATCAAAATGAATGTATTCGAGTTAGATTTTTAATCGAATTCGAATTGACATTCTAATTTGAATACAAATTGACATTCTAATTCGAATACGAATGGACCTGTTTTTAATCGAATTCAAATTCCAGGAAAATAAAAAATTATTTGAGAAATTCGATTCGAGTAACTCGTAAATTCGTTATTCGATTCGATGAACACCCCTAGCATCGTCGATGGGTACTACCACCACCACTGGTTACTTCATACCAGGAAAAGAAGGGAAATGGACATCGATATAGAAAGTAGGTAGAGTCCCGTGGTTGTGGTGGCGTAGATGGATGATGAAGAGGCGGGGAGGGGGATTGGGGAGAGGATGGTGAAACCTTTTAGAGAGAAATGTGGTTCAAGCTTGAGATTTTTACTTTTCATAACCCATTAAACCAAATGGAGCAGACGGTTTTCTTTGATGGTATTTACTGTTTAAGGTTTAGGGGTTGTTTGGCAACATCTGAATGGTTAAGTACTGAAGCAGTAAGAGGTCTGAACCATTAAGTGCTGAACCAGTAAGAGGTCTGAACCATTAAGAGCCTGTATAATGCTTAACAGTTCAGAGGCAAATGTCTGAACAATTCAGATTAGGGGTCTTAACCATTCAGACTTTGTATAATACTTAACCATTCAGAGACAAATGTCTAAACTATTCAGACAACTGCTCGTGAAACAAACAGTCTAAACCATTAAGTGCTGAACCAGTAAGATGTCTAAAACATTAAAAGCTTCATTAAAAGGTAAACAAACAGTCCCTTAAAATTGTAAAATGATCTCTCTAAAATGTGTCTATGACAATTGGAGCCTCTGACTTTTTACACACAATATCAACTTTTGTGTGTACATACCCTTAATTTTGAATTTCAACTTTTGTGTTTTGTAGGTGTACAACAACAACAACAACATTTTAATGGGATTTACTGGGTATGGTTGTTGTTGTTGTTGTTTTGTAGGTGTAAAAATAAATAAATATTATTTATTTTCACACTTCGTGAAACATTATAGTTAAATTATCTAGCATATTAAATAATAACATTTTAATGGAATAAGTATTATTCTGTTCGATGTATCCGCTTAAATTAATAAATATTTTCCACCGAATAAAACCAACTTTTTATAATAAATAAAACACTTATCGTTTAAACCAATATTACTTAAAACTTATGACAACATGACAAATCAAACTGATACTATCATGACAATCTTGGTACCACGGTGGCCCAACCGAACATCGGTAGTGGTACTATTGAAATTGTTATTGGTATCCGTTTTTATAGCTTTTTTTGTTAATATTGATATCCTTTTGGGCATATGATGATTTTAATTTTTGAGTCTTATTTTATTATTATAAACCGAATTGATACCGAATGAATTCCCGCAACAACGCTCGTGGAAATTCCACTGGTTTGGTTTATTTAATCGGTGATTGAGTATGTTTGGTTTATTATAAATAGGATCCTTGTAAGGCAAGGTGGGGCGCCCCGTGGCGAGGAAATCATCACGCGTTGATACGCGTTATACACCACCGCCGCTACCAAACTTCATGCGTGGATGTGGCAATGCGTGGTGGTCTTCACGCGTGGAAATATGATTTTGATCGTTGGTTTTTTAACGTTGGAATTTTATATACGTTAGTTTTTGACCGTTTGTGATTTTTTTTTTAAACTTAAACACTATATATATCACTTATTTTAACCTTTTCAACCCACAAAAGCACCTACATTCTACATATTTCACCCACAAAAAAACATAAATTTATACCATTTTCTTGGGTAAAAATGGAATTTCCTACGGATTACTTTCCGATAGACACCGATAGCAATAGCGAAACGTCTTCCGACAATGATACGCTTGAATTTTTCGAAAACTCCAAGAGAGTTGCGAGGGGCATATGTTAGGGGTGACGTCAAAAGGCCAATCATCATACTTGAAGCGGTGACGTCGAATGATTTATGGTTTTGGCTTTTCATATTTTGGTGTTCCTAGTTCAAACAACACCATCAATGTTTTGTACACATCGCTGTTGTTTCAAAGCGTAACTGATGGTATTGCACCCTTCTGTCCATTTTTTGTTAACAGAAGATATTACAGACGAGGTTTTCTTCTTGTGGATGGTATCTACCCATCATGGTCTGTTTTTGTGAAATCTCCTTCATTTCCTGTCGAGGTTAAAGAAAAGACGTTCAAGAGGTTGCAAGAATCGGAAAGAAAAGATGTTGAGAGTGCTTTTGGTGTTTTAAAGGGTAGATGGGGCATACTAAACCGACCGGTTCGTGCGATGAATAAGAAAACAATACATAGCATAGTATATGTATGTATCATATTGCACAATATACTAATAAACGAAGATGGACGTGCAATGTCTCCAGATTGGGTGTCGGATCCTCCTACACAAGTTCCCGTTCCCGAAAATGTCCAGCAAGACTTGCGCAATGAAGAAATTCACTTTCGGTTGAGATATGATTTAATTGAACTTGTAGGTTCTTTAGGTTTGGAATGTCCGGATTCGGGTGAGGAGTAGGTTTTCTTTATGCGTCTTTTTATTTTTGTATGTTTATTTTTAAGTTGTAATCTTAAATATTTCTAGAAATATTGCTTTTTATTTTAATGAAATTTATAATTTTATTGTTTTATTGTTAATTTATAATTTAAAAATTAAAAAAAAAAACATCACTAGTGATGGGCATTTCCACTAAAATCCATCACTAGTGATGGAATGAAGCTCGATGACATGGCGAAACTTGATTAGATATTGTGAGTGATGGAATTCCATCACTAGTGAAGCGCCCCTACCCGTAATAGTACAATGAAGAGTACTCTTAATTATTTAAGTTATAAGTCATTGAGTTAAAATTTTATTGGGTTAATAGTTGTTGAGTTTGAATTTTAAATATAGAGTTAGGATAAGTGTGGTTTACTTATTTGGTTTATTTTGTTGGTGTTTGAGTAGATTTGGTTTATTATCTGTAGTTTTCTATTAATTTGGTGTGCTTTGGTTTATAATGAGAATCAAGCGAGTTTGTTCATCTCATGTTTTTGTGATCGATCAAGAGCCTGATTTTTCAACAATTCATCTGGTTTAACAAGCTTTCTTGATCTTGTTCTTATAATATTTTGTGTGTTAATTGTTGCAGATATCCCAAATTGTTGATTATATAAAAAGTGTGGCTTTTATTTTGGACACCTCAGAAGATGAAGCAGGGAGAGTTTTACTTGCTTTACTCCATCAAGACATAAAAGCATCAAAATTTGCTAAAACTGAGGAACTCAAAGCTTTCAAATTTGCAGCTTCCAGGTTACACATTACATCCCCATTAGCTCTCGTGATCGAGAAACGCTCCATAAGAAAGCTGCTTAGCAAGATCTGTGATACCGACCCAGTAAAAAAGAAAATCTTGAACTATTTGTTATATCTTGTGAAAAAATACGGGAATCCAACCAAACTACAACAAACAGAAGGTGTTGAAGGTGATGATGATGGTGGTGATGTTTTTGATTCACTTGAAATGCCAATGAGGTTCAAAAACCGTCACTTAAGTGCTCTCTCGTCTGCTAGCTTGGTACCCAGTTTCAACAGTTCCTTAGGTGATTTGAATCTGCAAGTTGACGATATTTCGATCATGTCTTCTGATGCTGGCACTGAAGATGGGTTTGATGAGATTCAAGAAAAATCTACAGGATTCAAGTGTGATCCTATTCAAGATAACGGGCCAAACTTGTTTATACTTGGAAATCTTTCTGTACGTCCATGGGCATCAAAGCGTAAGGCGATTGAAGATGTGAAAGCCCACTTAGAAGATGATCAAGAGTCTCATCTTTTCATATCTACAAGTTATGTTAAACCTGTTTTCAAGTTCTTGAAAGAGGCTGATCGAAAAGGTGATTCAGTAGCCAAAAGACATGGAGCAGAGTTGCTTCTGATATTCTTGAAAGAATCCAGGTAATTGTTATTTGATAAAAATCAGAACAGAATACATTTTTCTAGTGTGTGTTGTATCTATATAATCATATCGTAACACATTAACAATTTCATACAATTATCCATGACATATGCAAATATTTGGTTGCATATATGCTTGTTCTTGCGTAACCGCTAGATATTTTTATATACGCAAATCATAATACATACATGTGTCTATAGGTGATATAGTGTCACATATCACATTATTTTAACTAACTGGATTCTCATGGCATGATACAGATCTGATAGACCACCTTTATTAAAAGATGTGATGAGCGACCTCTCTTTGTTTCTGGATTCCGATATCACTGAAGAAGCGTTACAAATACTAGAACTGTTATCTTTCCACCATCACTACACTTCTGAAATTGTGACATCCGGCATTCTGTTGACCGTTATAAAACTAATAAAGAACCCAAAGAGCAAACAACACAATGTGATTATGGCTCTGAGAGTGCTTTGTAACCTTTCTGCTCACATGGATCTAGGGCACCACATGATCTACCTAGGCTTCATTCAAGATTTGGTGACATTTTTGGATGATCTGTTGCTGTCTAGTTATTGTATCAAAGTTTACAAAAATCTATGCGCTATTGAAGAAGCTGCAGACCAGTTTCATATCAACTGCATTACGTCAATTGGAGAGCTGATTGAATTGGGTAAAGATGAAGAACAAGAAGATGCAGTTGAGATTCTATTGTCGTTATATTGCCAACGTGAAGAACTGCGTGGAAGTTTGATGCAAGAAAACATCCATTCAAATTTGGTTAACATAAATGGAAATGGGAGTTCAAAGGGTAGATTGTTGGCGGGCGAGTTACTCCAGTTATTAAATAATGGCGCTGATGATTGTTTGCAGGCATTCAACCTTTCAGACACCTCACAAAGCACAAATGGTAACTTTAAAACAAGTTCCAAATCATCGGACACCTCACAAAGCACAAGTGGTAAAGTTAAAACATGTTCCAAGTCAAAGGGATTTTTTGGTAGGATCAAATCGAAATTTAGGAAATTTGTATGGTAACTTTCCACTTTGTTTAAGATTAAGCATAGGCTAAGCAGTTGCAGCATTAAATTCATCGACATGCTTGCATATATTGTAGTTACACTCTTTTGAACATGTAGTATGTAGTCTTTTAACTGTATAGTATATGTTATTTTTAAGTAAATAATTGAGTAAATTCAACAAGCGTCTAGTGTGCCTAGGCGCTCAAGTGAGGCAAGGTCTAGGTGCCTTGAACGAACGTCAACCAACCTTAAGTGACGAGGTGTAGGTGACGTGAGCACCTTGTCTCCATCTAGTAGGCACACAACTGACTATAAACCACCCTGTACTAGTTTAAATAGGTCAAAGTCATACTCATCAAATGAATATATATAGGGTCAGGATTTAGAGAAAACGGGGGAAAGTGTGAGAACGGTTATGGATCGTCGGATCAAAACAATCTATGGACTAGATTGGCGCGGTGACGTTTTCATAAATAACACCAATTCTATTAAGTGCATGCGCTTCATTAAGGGTAAAATGGTCTTTAGACTTCTCTACCAAAAACGCCAAACTCATGAATAGAACGCCATTACAGGCCAAAACACATCCTATATAAACAAAACATCTCAGACATTCATTAAAAACACACCCCCGAACCGCAAACGCCATATTTACTACTATATACCATTCATCTTAGAAACACCAAAAAACCCAAAACATCAAACACTCCAAACTCAAAACGCCATATTTTATTAATCATCTTAGAAAACGCCAGAAAACTCAAACATCAAAGATTCCAAAATCGACGTTTCTTTTAGATACACTATTTTCTCAGTAAAACGCCAAAAAGGGTAAACGTCGTTTCTTGTATATTCAATATTGTTCTACACGAAATTTCGCAGTGTGCATTCTTAGCTCAGGGGTGTAACTCAATAACATTTTGCTGCATGAGATGGACAAATCTTCAATAAAAAGATGCTGGTGTCAGACTTATGTCATTTTTTGTGCTTTGTTGGTGAATTTTTGAATGCCATGAAGAGACGGATGACACTGATAAGTGGTTTGAAGATAAATATGAAGATAAAGATGAACTTCAAACAAAAAACTCACGTCATTTTGTCCTTCCAAACGACCACAAAAAAACTACTTTAACAAAAAAAAAAAACAAAATGAAGCATACCAAAGTCAAACCGCCAGTGAACATGTTTCAAAGAAGAAAGAGACTGATGATAGTGAAGATTTGGAAGATCAATTGTTTCTATTTTTTTTTTCTTTTTCAGTTTTTTGTTATGTATTTTTCAGCTAAGAACAAAAATACATTATTTTAACAAAAACGTCACACAGATAAAATGTTTGTGAAACGCCGTCATGCCATAAAACGGCAAAAAACTCACAAACTATAATAAAATTACTTTGGACAAGTATTATTATAAGCCTGCATCCTATATGGCACAACAATTGATTAAAAAAAATACAAATTCACTAAAAACGCCACATTTTGTCTAACACGCCACATAAATGGTACATGTTATTGCATGTAGGTTTGAGAGGTCAGAGGACGTTTCGTCATTAAGTTCTCTGACAGGAGTTGGGTGAAAGTCAAAACAATCAAAACCATACTTAGTTAAACGCCAAAATATTTACTATGCTCATGACCTAAAAAACAATAAAAATGCCATGCATTTGTTAAACGCCAAAAATGGAGAGATATTGTGAGACGCGTTTAAAAAAAGAATATGAAAGGATAAAAAAGCTCCTCCACCCTTCACTATGTCGCGTGCCACGTGTTAGGCCATGATCCGTTCTCACCGTTCTCAAACTTTAGGGCATTTTCTCCTGATCCCGTACTTTAGGAAATTTCGCCCCAAAATTTATTCAAGAGGAAGACTTGGCATAAGATGGTATTTTGGTGGTTTGATAGGAGTGATAATCGGTTAAAATGTTTTGGCTAAAACGAGTAATTTTGATGCTTAATGCCGAAGCAGCGTTTATGTATCAGCGTGTTAAAAAAATGCATGGTTTCAAAAGTTTTGGCTAAATAGATAGTTTGTGGTTGATTGAGCATACATAGGCAATTCTGAGGGATAAAAGATAGGTTTGTATAAGTAGCTCGTTTGACGAAAGTGATTTAAGACTCCGTCGTGAGTAAGTGTAAAAATAAGTAAAACATGTATGTGTGCGTATAGGTAATGCGAGTTTGACCGAGTTTGGACAACTCGGTGAAAGGAGTGTTTTAAAAAGAATGTGTCCTAAGGAGAAAAAGTTTTAGTATAAATAAGGATGTAATTTAATGTAATGTGTGACCCGCACCGTAGTTTGTAAGAAAAGTCTTATCGGTTCTAATGCGTATCAGTAAAGTCACAAGTCGTAAAAAATGGTTATTGGTGAGGAAATAGGATGGTAAATTTTATGGTTTTCAAAAGCTTTTGACGGTAAATCGGCCAACTAGTTGGAGTTTGCGTGTAATAAAAAAATAGTTTAAATATATTTTAACTGAACTGAGTTGGTGAGGATGTTTGCTAAAATGGATTGAATGTTTAGGCCAATTTATTATAAATAAGGTTTGGACGAAAAGTTAAGGGAATAGTTGGGAATAATCATGGCATGAGAGTGAATGAACGATTTGGTAGATGTACACGAGGGGTAAAAATGGTATGGATATCAGATAGAATGCGAACATGAAACGCTGAGGGATGCTAGTGATTGTATAGTCGTTGCGGCTAACGATTTTAGGAATGAGATTTCGTTATAGATAGACCAAGTATCAATTGTTTCAAAGCGGGTTAGGTACAATCGAGGAAAGGATTGTGAGGCATCATAGTTTATTGTTAGAAGAACATAATCAATAAGGTTCGAATAACCCCAAATTTCACATGGCACGTTTTATGAAAGTTTGGTAACATGTTAGGAACACTTATATATAGGAAGTACCAGCGGCGTATCCACCATGTTCTAACATGTTACGTCCGTTCCACTATTCGGTGTCATGTTGCGTTCCGTGTTACGACACACAGTAGGACCTACTACGGTTTTCATGCACCTACCATTAAATTCCCGTGTGCACCAGTGATTATCCCGATCATTGCATGATCCGCATAGTCTGTACTAGTAGTGTATAGGTCACGAGTAAATTTTTAGCGTTAAAAGTGAGGTCGTGTGTATGATAGTGCATGACAAATTAAGCATGTATATATGATTATATTTAAGTATGCGCGTGTCTAACGTAGGCAAACCACTCGGGTTGTGCCTATGTATAGATTTCAAGTATGACCAACATGTAGTGAGAATATATGAATTTGAGTATGATTGATGACAAACACGCATAAGATTAGCATGTAATATCGAACGTATAAGTTGAGGTATAAATGCGGTTAAGCTCACATACGTTTAGCATATAGTTTTGAGTGTATGAATCTAAGTGCGAATAATGGCATGTGTAAGTTTGCCATGAGATATTGACTTTATAAGTTGAAACATGTATAACGGATATGCATGTGTATATAGTTGTTTGAACAAATCATTGGGTTTGTCGAACCGAATGGATCGGTCCGTCGGGAATGGAGAATCACACTTGTGAATGTCGAGAGAATATTGAGAAAAGTATCAGTTTGCGATGAAATATGTGGTTTGTAAAAAGAAAATGCTACTTTCGTTTTAAAATTTGGATTCTCGTATGTGTAGATTGTCCGACCTCATGAATCTCCCATGCCCACGGGTTTAGATTTAGAATTGCATAGCGGTTTTGAGAAAGGTCTTAAACAGTGAGCTTGCTTCATTGAAAGTACTTTATATGAAAATAAGAAAAGTTGTGTTTGAAAATTTCCGTGGAAAAACTTTGGTTTTGAATTTTAGCAAAATGAACTTATAGATAGTTGAACTTCGTTGGTATAGGCGTGTAGGTTTAGGGTTACTATGTCTAGTGTATGTATTGGGAGTTGGTTTGACGGATGAGATGGTTGTGGTAGGTTGATTGAATGGTAGTTTTATGGTGAGGTGTCGGGTTCCGGCTAAGCGCTTATAGGTTCGGCTCTTGGTGCACACGACACAGTGTACGAGTGGGTTACCGGTCATGGGTATTGGGAGATTCCCTAGGTATCAGGTTTCTTGGGTTGTAAGTATAGGTGTCGCAACCCCCGACCCCTTACCCTGGGAGGCGGGCGGCCGCGAGCTCGCACATTCGGTGGTATCGGTGTTTATTTAATTTTGGCAGCAGAATTTACATCAGGACCGTAGTTAGGAAATATTTTATCAGAGTAAAACACCTCATTTTATAAATAATAAACACATGGGTAAAACCCAAGTTTCCATTCATAATATTTTTATAGGGATAAATCATATTTTATTCAAATAAAACTTCTTCTTTATTTAGGTAACTTTTATAGCCACTTTTCCAAGCCTTCGGTGCTCTCCGGCTGGCTTCTATTTGGCTTTCACATTTTGTGACCTGAAACGCATTTAAAACATTTTTGTCAGTGGAAAATACTGGTGAGTGGAACCCAGATTAATCAAAACAAGTTTTATCATTTTACAGCATTGAGGGCAATCCAGCAATTACATTTGTTTACATCTACTTTAATTACCACCCACGGTACTTTCAATCATGACTTGTGGTCATGCTACTACTCACAGTGTAGTAACAAATTTTGTATACAAAACCCCAACATACCGACGATAATTGTAGAATTACAAATACTCAATCACTGTTAAATATAATTTAAAACAATTGAGGTTTTGTAAAAACAGTTTATAAAAAGAGGAATTACTCACATTGCTAATTTAGGTATTTCCTTGTGACTTCCTGATTATAATCTATTAATTTAAACAATGCACACGCGTTAGTATAATAACCCAATTTACATTAGCTAAACCCTCCCCCCGAGACAGAACTCCAACGACTGAGTCAGGCAGAGCCTCGACATGAGTTACGGAGCACTAGATCAATCGGGCAGAGTAACTAATACGTAACCGGGGGTTATAATACTTACATCGAGGCAGAGCATCGCTATTTAGTGGGTATAATTGATGTGTGTCGGTGTGAATATATTTTTATCTATATTTTAAGCCCTTTTTAACACTTTAGTCAAGTTTTAAATTTATAAAACACGATATTTTACTAACACTAAACACATATATGGGCAAGTGCACCCATCGTGAGCGTAGTATAGCGTTGGTAAGATACCGAGGTCGTCCAAAGACACAAGAGCTTTTAATACCGGTTTATCCTCAACGTCTAATCAAATCAAAATTTTGGAAAAGGGTTTTAAACATGAAAATAGAAACTAAAAATGCTGAAAATAAAAACAAAGACAGATAGACAAGATAAATCACTTGGATCCGACTCGCCTTTAGTGTAACCTTTGATTATTTCCGCACTTTTGCACTTTTTAAGAGATTATCTTAGTTATAGTAGTAGGCCCCTCTTTTGAAGGTGACGTTAACCCAGTAGTTTGAGTCAGCAAGGATACAATCCTAAAGGGTTGGATTATTGAAAGATAATTAATTAAGTTATTAATGCGTAATGTGGTAGGCCCTTCTTTTGAAGGTGACATTACCCTCGGCTAAGTGGTTTGAGTCAGCAGGGATACAATCCCAAGTAGCCGGGTTAATGTATTAATAGTAGTTTACATATGTGGGGATCAAGCCATTCGCACCCCCGCCATCCAATACCAGTGGGTATTGAAGGAGGTCCTAGTAAGCTTGACCCAGGTCCTTGCAGGATCTATACACTGAACAAGGCAAGAAACTTACCAAACCATTCCCTTAACCCCCGACCAGGTAGCCAACATATCTCTATATAGACCGTAGAGATATGAATTGTGTAAATCTTTTATTTTATATAGACAGTAAAATAACGCCAAGAAACCACGGACAAATGATAAGGAAGTTTCATATTCAACATAAGAAACTAGTTATTAAAGTCATTAATACAAAACCAAATAAAAAGTGCGAAAAGATTAAAAATAAAAAGTATTACACTAAATGTTTGCCTTCACCAAGTGATGTAAGAGACTTAGGCAAACATGGTCTTTGATTGTCAAGAACTCTTACTATCAATCTTGGATCCCGAGACTACTACACACACTCTATGATGGATGATGGTGGTGGAGTGTAGGTGTTGTGATGGTGGTGGAGTATGGGTGAAGTGGGAGAGAGGTGGTTTGCCAAGGGATGCCTTTGAAGTTAACCAAGCACCTCTATTTATAGCCTGCACAGAAGCCTGGACACGGCCCCGTGTCCAGTGGGCACGGCCCCGTGTCCATCCACTTTCTCTTTCTTAATTAATTGCAGTTTGTCTGCATTAGTTGACCATGCCCCCGTGTCCGCTGGGCACGACCCCGTGTGCAGAAGCGTATCTGTACTATCAAGATTTGCTTGGATTCTGCGAATCTTAGCGTTGACCACGGCCGTGTGGAGCTGGGCACGCCCCCTTGTTGGGGAATAGAAGCTTCTACGCTTTTGTCTTTTCTGTAGACACTTGGGCACGCCCCCGTGTCCGCTGGGCACGGGACGTGTTCAGCCTTCTGATGTCTTGTTTTCGCTTGAGAAGATGCTGTCGAGGGGTTGGGCATGCCACGTTTATTCCTTTTCTTGTATTTATGTTAGATTTAGCTGTATTTTTGCTTCTTTTGTCCATTTAAGCTCATTTAATCCTGAAAATACAAAAGGAAGACAAAAGCACATTTTTTCCAACATTAGTACTAAAAAGGGTTAGTTTTATGCCTCATTTGATGTAATTTATATGTTGCATTTTACACACATCAAATACCCCCACACTTGAATCTTTGCTTGTCCTCAAGCAAAACTCTTTATAATGTGGCTTACACACCCAAATGGAATGGGTAAAAGATAAGTTTTTGGCTTGTCTTGAGTGTCGGGATTCCAAGATCTTTATTAGGTTTTATTTTTAGGTTATTTACAATCCTATTCCTTATGATTTATTTTGAACGTTACATAAGAGAAATTATTTATTTGGGCATAACATGCCTCTTTAAAATTCAATTTATATACAAGTTCACATACCTCATGGGAGATCACTCAACACTCGGCCGAATATGTATTTTTGTGAAACACTCGAGACCGGCATGGAACTTACTTCTACCATATGCTTGCCAAGCAATCAATCCTCCTCCTTTTTAACTAAAAACCTTTGTAAATATCAAGAGGACTTTGGGGAAGGGTTAGGCTTGGGTTAAAGGTAGGTAGTTTTGGGTTAGTGGTTAGTAGAAAAGGGCGAAAAGGCGTAAAAAGCATCGGTTTTCGTAAAACTTTTTGTTTTTGTGACTTTTTATTCCAATGAAGCATTTTTCAAACAAAGTTTCTTTTGATGAACTTGTTTGTTTATTGCTAGACTTCATCATTTTTTTTTTCCCATTTCATTTTTTTTTTTTTTTTTTTGATAAGGAATGTCACATGAAAACCGAGCTTTTTACTAAAATAAAGGGTTTAAAATGAAAAGGGTTTTGGTGGGTAAAGGGTGTTTGTTTTGTGGGTTTAGAAATGAAAAGGTTTAGGCTCAAAGGGGTTAACTAGGGGGATTTTGGGTAGTTGGTAAAAAAAATAATGGTGTTGAAAGAAAAAGGGTTAGTCCTAATGCCTCCATCATTTACTTACTTGGGTTTAAGTTGGTAAGGACCGGGAATGTATCGTCATGGCAAGTTCTAGAGTCGTAAGAAACCAAACGGCTATTCACACAAGAAACGAAAGATGAGCATTTAGTTTAAAGATGTGTATTTGTATGCTCAATTAAAGGCTCAAAACTCACTTTTTGTGGGAATGAGTTTTTAATGTGATCAAGTATATATAATCAAATTTTAACTAGATTTGTCATGTCGTTTCATAATTTTCTTATGTTGGTTTTTTTACCACGACGCTATCGGTTGTAAATTTGTAAAAATATAACCTTTTTAGAACTTGTTATTCCCAAATTAAACCAAGACAAGTAAAAAAATGAAAAGTTTTTGGAAAAAAATTTTGGGGTGTTTAGCGGTCCAATAGAGTTTTGTGTAAGGCTTGTAATTAGGATTTGCAAAATTCAAGGTTTTAGCATCCCCCCCCCCCCACTTAAATTACACATTGTCCTCAATGTGTCCCAAAAATAAGTTTTTAGGTTGATTGAATGTGTAAAAAGGTGTGTTAAAAACAAAATTTTATGTTACTGAGCATCAGGACACGGGCCGTGGTGACCGGGCACGGCCCCGTGTTCAGGTTGCAAGTAACAGAAAGTAACAGAAGGCTGGGCACGGGGGGCGTGTTCAGTGAACACGCCCCGTGTCCAGTTACCTGAACTGGGCGCTTTTCTGCAGATCATTGAGCACGGGGCGTGTTGGCTGGGCACGGCCCGTGCTGAGCTTGCTGTAATGAAGAAAAATTGTCGGGATGCTCTGTTTTCGTGCATGGGGTGTTGGTTCAAGTCTCCCTTAGTATCCTTCACCACCCTGAGTGTGTTTTACCCATTACAACATCATCCAAACACCATTTAATAATTAAGAACCATCATTCATTAAAGAGAGAGTTACATGAGTTCCTAGAAAAATAAAGAAAAATAGAAATCTAAAGAGAAAGTTCCTAAGATAGATAGGTCAAGTGATACATGAAATCATCCTAAGGATTTCTACCCTTATTGTAGGAATAACAAAAGCCCGAAAATAGCTTCTCGGTATTTTAAAGGCGTTGTAGAACTCGGAACCGAGAGGTGTCTCCTAGATGTCGTTAAGCCACTCCTCTATTTCTCTTGGGAGGAAGAAGGCGGGCTCATTTTCCACAACATATTGTGGAGGAGGAGCAACGGCAACCGGGACCCCTTGTAGTATATCTCGAGGGGGTTTCGTGAGCATGGCGTACCACTCGGCCGGTATGATAACTTCTGGTACCACATTCCATGCCCTTTGTGTAATGATTGGTACCAAAGGAGGAGAAGCGAGGATATTCAACCTTTGGTGCAAAAGGTTGACCTCCCTAAGACACCCTTCTAGACCCACCGATAAATGATTGATACGGTCGACCAAAGCTTCCTCAACCCCCATCATTTCGTCTATGGCCTCTCTCAAGGCACATACATAGTTAACAAGGGAGTCTTCTACCGATGACCTTCTCCCTTGATGGTTGTTCCTGGAGTGTGACAAAGATGTTCCGCTGTTTCTGCTCGCCATTCTAAGAAGACAGACCGAAAAGAGTTCATTTTAGTGCAACAGTACCTCGGACACGGCCCCGTGCTCACTGAGCACGGCCCCGTGTTCAGTTCTCTGCAGATTTTTGGAACAAGGAATCTTGGAGCTTTAAATTATTTTTCTGACTTTTGAAACATTTTTAAGCAGAAATAACTTAAAACCGTGTTGTAAAACTTATTTTTTAACAAGATTCCTTGAATAAAAAAATCTAACAAATATCACAATAAAGCTTGAAAACATGGAGGTTTTAAGCTTTAATGGAGGTGTTGAAGGAAAAATGAAGAAGAAGGCAATGGACAAAATAGAAAAGACAAGATGGTTGTTGAGAACCTTTTTTAGAATATACCTAGTATGGTATGTGTGAAGATCCCACCAAATCTCTGTCTTTGGAATGGTCCAAATGTGCAGGAATCTTGCTGCATTTATAGAAAACGACAACACGCTGTACACGGCCCTGTGTCGGCTGGACACGGCCCCGTGTGCAGACGAGATTCTGACACTTTTTGTTCGTATTCTGACCTAAAGTCAGACGAGAATCTTTTGGTTGACACGGGGGCGTGCTGACCTCGACACGGCCCCGTGTCTAGAAGCTGTTTATGAAGTTTCGTCTATTTTTAAGGAATTTATCCGGATCGGGTGGTTCCTTACTGGACAATTAAAACCGAAGTGCCTGAGATACCTTAGTTGCTCTAGATTTATTGATGTGTTCAAATATTAACATATAAATTTCATCAAATGAGGCATAAAACTAACCCTTTTTTAGTACTAATGTTGGAAAAAGTGTGCTTTTGTCTTCCTTTTGTATTTTCAGAATTAAATGAGCTCAAATTAACAAAAGAAGCAAAAAGACATCAAAATCTAACATAAATACAAGAAAAGGAACAAGACGTGGCATGCCCGACCCCACAACAGCATCTTCCCAAGCAAAACAAGAGATCAGAAGCCTGAACACGCCCCGTGCTCAGCCAGCACGGGGGCGTGCCCAAGTGTTAGCAGAAAAGACAAAGTGGTAGAAGCTTCTATTGCCCACCACGGGGCCGTGCTCAGCAGACACGGGGCCGTGGTCAACTATAAGATTCGCACAATCCAGGCAAATCTTCATAGTACAAAGATTCTTCTGCACACGGGGTCGTGCTCAGCGGACACGGGGGCGTGGTCAACTAATAAGACAAAGCTGCATTTAATGAAGAAAGAGAGGATGTGGACACGGGGCCGTGCCCACTGGACACGGGGCCGTGCCCGAGCTTCTGTTCAGCCTATAAATAGAAGTGCTTGGCTCAAGCTCAAACCATCCCTTGGCACACCACCTCTCTCACACTTCACCCACCACCCACCACCACCATAACACCATCATCCACCACCATCATACATTGTCCATCGTAGAGTGTGTGAGTCGTCTCGGGATCCAAGATTGATCGTAAGAGTTCTTGACAATCAAGGCCATGTTTTCCTAAGTCTCTTACATCACTTGGTGAAGACAAAGTGTCTAGTGTAATACTTTTTATTTCTAATCTTTTGCACTTTTTATTTGGTTTTGTATTAATGACTTTTATAACTAGTTGCTTATGTTGAAGGTGATCTTTCCTTATCGTTTGTCTGTGGTGTCTTGGCATTATTTTACTGTCTATATAAAATAAAAGATTTTCACCATTCATATCTCCACGGTCTGTATGGAGGTATGTTGGCTACCTGGTCGGGGGTTAAGGGAACGGTTTGGTAAAGGTCTTGCCATTGTTCAGCATTTAGAGGTCCTGCAATGGACCTGGGTCAAATTTAGTAGGACCTCCTTCAATACTTAACGGTATTGGATGGCGGGGGTCCAAACTCTTTGATCCCTCATAAGTTAACTACTATTAATACTATAACCCGGCTATTTAGGACTGTATCCCTGCTGACTCAGACTACTTAGTCGAGGGTAACGTCACCTCCAAAAGAGGGGCCTACCATAATTTGCATTAATAACTTAATTAATTATCTTCCAATAATCCACCCTTTTAGGATTGTATCCTTACTGACTCAAACTACTGGGGTGAGGGTAACGTCACCTTCAAAAGAGGGGCCTACTACAATAACTAAGATAATCTCTTAATTATGTGCAAAAGTGCGGAAATAATCAAAGGTTACACTAGATACGAGTCGGAACCAAGTGATTCATCTTGTCTATCTGTTTTTCTTTTTATTTTTATTATCAGCATTTTAGTTAGTTTTTATTTTTCTTAGTTAAAAATATTTTTCTAAACTTTTTATTTTGATTAGACGTTGAGGATAAACCGGTACTAAAAGCTCTTGTGTCCTTGGACGACCTCGGTATCTTGCCAACACTATACTACGCTCACGATGGGTGCACTTGCCCATATGTGTGTTTAGTGTTAGTAAAATATCGTGTTTTATAAATTTAAAACTTGGCTAAAATAAGTGTTAAAGGGGCTTAAAATATACACCTAATATATATAACACTTCACACGCATCAAGTTTTTGGCGCCGTTGCTGGGGACACAAGGATTTTAGGAAAGCTTAAAATCGACGGCCTAATCAGTTTTCAAAACCTTTTTAACGCGCGCACATTTTTTCTGCATTTTAGTTTAGTTTTGCATTTACAGTAGCCTGTACACGGGGCCGTGCCCACTGGACACGGGGCCGTGCTGCAGATTTTTTTAAAACACCCAGTAACAGTAGCTTGAACACGGGCCATGCTCACTGAACACGCCCCGTGCTCAACGAAATCAGTAAATTTAATTAAAACGCCCAGATACAGTTCCTGAACACGGGGCCATGTTCACTGAACACGGGGCCGTGTCCAGCTTCTGTTCCGTTTTTATTTTTGTTTTCTGATCTCGAGACTCGGTTGTGGTCTGTTGAGTGATTCTTATGGATCAATACTCAGGAGGTTACAACTACACCTATGATGAGGATGATTATAGGGGTAATTATTGCACTAATTGTCATAACGCACGCTCGGTTCAATACAATCACTCATATCAACCATCCAATTCATACACATACTATGAGGAGCCCAGGTACGAGCCATCAACTTCTTACACATCCTATGAAGACCAAAGGTATGAACATCCTCCCTCATACTCATATTTTGATGAACCAAGGTATGAGCCTTCATACTTATATTTTGAGGAACCAAGATATGAGCCACCACCTTCGTATGCTTATTATGAGGAACCATGGCGTGAACAACCCACCTCAAATGAGTATTATGAAGAACAAAATTACGAACCTTATCCATCATATGCTTACAATGAAGGACAATGGTGTGAACCATCTACTTCATATGGGTATTATGAGGAACAAAGGGTCGAACAACCGGATTCAAGCTTAGAAAATACCGATTCTTTTTCTATAACCGATAGGATATTAGAACACATTAGAGTTATCGATCGATGTATAAAAGAAGCTCGCGCAAGGGAAGAGGAGTCCCGCGCAAGAGAAGAATTAAAACAGGAAGAGATAACTGAAAGTGTAAAAATGGAAGAACAAATAAGTGAAAAACCGACACATGAGTTAAACAACGAAATAGGTGAGTCCGACAACGTTAAAATACAAGAAGAGTCTAATTTTGAAGAAATTAATCTCTTGTCACCTTATTTCGAAAATCATTGTTTAGTACCCACTCATGCTAAGTTTTTAAAAGAGTTAAACACTAACACTAAAATTGACGAAACGGTAAGTGTTAAGTTAACTAATGATCAAACTTCGCTAATAAAAGAAGACCCATTTGAAATTAACATTACACCGGTTCCATGTTTCTTTCAAAATTCGTTTATTAGTAATGTCACAATTGATAAAGATCTTTGTGTTAACATAATGCCTAATTACATTTTCGAAAAATTAAGTATTAGTGATTTTTCTCCACTTCAAATACCCATTTTTCTATCCAATCGGAAAGTAATAAAATCAATCGGTATAGTTGAGGATGTCTTGGTTCAAACAAATCAAATGGTAATCCCAACCGACTTTGTCATCCTCGATGACGCTCCTCTAGTGTTGGGACGACCATTTGTAAAAACTCACGAAGCTTTGAAAAACCGGAAGTTCAACAATCTACCTCTTCAATTAGGGGCATTTAAAAGAAGTGTCGATCTCGAACGGTCAATGAAATATCCATTCGGCAATAATGACCCCCTAATTGAAGATGAAGATGAACCACCCGATACAAGTGAAGAGATTGACCACTTTGTTGAAGAAGAGGTCGCCATAGAACAAACTTTTAAAGTTCTTGATCGAAATGAGCAACCAAATAAGGAGTCTCCTAAAGACCCACCACTTGAGCTCAAAGAACTTCCAAAAGGTTTGGAATATGCTTTTCTAGACAAAGAGGGTAATTTACCTGTAATTATTTCGTCTAATTTAGATAGCTTAGAAAAAGAAAAATTAATTAGTCTTTTGAAAAAACATAAAAATGCAATAGCTTGGAAACTTGTAGACATAAAAGGAATTAGTCCTTCTATGTGCACACACAAAATTTTGATGAATGATGACTATAAATCGGTTATACAACCACAACGTCGAGTAAATCCAAATGTTCAAGAAGTGGTTAAAAACGAAGTCATCAAACTACTTGACCCTATCTCCGATAGTCCTTGGGTAAGTCCCATCCAAGTAGCTCCAAAGAAAGGAGGTATGACGGTAATAACTAACGAAAAGAATGAACTAATACCAACGAGAACCGTCACAGGATGGAGAGTTTGTATAGATTATAGACGATTAAATGAAGCAACAAGGAAAGATCACTTTCCGTTTCCCTTCATTGATCAAATGTTAAAAAGATTATCCGGTCATAAATTTTACTGTTTCTTGGATGGTTTTTCAGGTTACTTTCAAATCCCGATAGCACCCGAAGACCAAGAAAAGACAACTTTCACATGTCCCTATGGAACTTTTGCCTATCGACGCATGCCGTTTGGTCTATGTAATGCCCCAGCAACATTCCAACGTTGCATGGTAGCCATCTTCCATGACATGATAGAAAAGACAATGGAAGTCTTCATGGACGACTTTTCTATCTTTGGGGATTCATACGACCAATGCCTCGATAACCTTGAACGAATGCTATCCCGATGTGAGGAAACTAACCTCGCCCTTAATTGGGAAAAATGCCATTTCATGGTAACGGAGGGAATAGTACTCGGTCACAAGATCTCGAGCGAAGGAATGGAGGTGGATCGAGCCAAAATAGATACCATTTCTAGATTACCACCTCCATCCTCCGTAAGAGCTATCAGAAGTTTCCTAGGGCATGCCGGATTTTATAGACGGTTTATCAAAGACTTTTCAAAAATCTCAAGGCCTCTAACAAAATTACTTGAAAAAGATGCCCCTTTCATCTTTGACAAGGATTGCAACCAAGCATTTCTAACCTTAAAAGAGATATTAGTCAACGCACCTATCATGATAGCGCCTGATTGGAAATTTCCTTTCGAAATCATGTGTGATGCTAGTGACTTTGCAGTTGGAGCTGTCTTGGGACAAAGAAAAGAAAAGCATTTCCACCCAATTTATTATGCTAGTAAAACACTTAACGATGCACAAGAAAATTACACAACAACTGAAAAAGAATTACTAGCTGTGGTATTTGCTTTTGATAAATTTCGTTCTTATCTTGTTCTTTCTAAAACTATAGTCTATACAGATCACGCAGCCATTCGATATCTCTTCAAGAAGCAATACGCAAAACCACGTTTGATTAGGTGGATTCTACTCCTCCAAGAATTCGACATTGAAATCAGAGACAAAAGAGGAGCAGAAAACACTGCAGTAGATCATCTTTCGCGCTTAGAAGACCCAGCTTTGGAGGCGACCAGGGACGAGCAAATCAACGAAAAATTTCCAACAGAGTCCCTGGAAATGGTGGAATATAAGGAATAGCCATGGTACGCCGACTATGCTAACTACCTAGCTAGCGGTATAGTCACAAGAGGATGGTCACATTATCAAAGAAAAAAATTCTTTACCAATGTAAAACACTATTTTTGGGAAGATCCATATCTTTTCAAAATGTGTGCCGACCAACTCGTCCGACGATGCGTACATGGTAGCGAATCACGAAGAATTCTCCGCCATTGTCATGAAGATCCATACGGAGGGCATCATGGTGCCACTAGTACCGCACGAAAGGTATTTGATTCAGGATTTTATTGGCCAACCATTTACAAAGACGCCCAAAGTCTTGTCAAGACATGTGATGCTTGCCAAAGAACAGGTAATATTTCTTCCAAAAACGAAATGCCACAAAATGGCATTCTTGTTTGTGAAATTTTTGATGTGTGGGGACTCGACTTTATGGGACCTTTCCCACCATCAAAAGGAAACAAATATATACTTGTGGCGGCAGACTACTTGTCTAAATGGGCCGAGGCACTTCCAACAAATGATGGAAGAGTCGTGGTAAGATTTCTGAAAAAATTATTCTCTCGTTTTGGCACACCTAAAGCATTAATAAGTGATAGAGGTACCCATTTTTGCAACCATCAACTCAAAATTTTTTTAACAAGATATGGGGTCTATCACCGGGTCTCAACAGCATATCACCCTCAAACAAACGGACAAGCCGAAGTGACTAACAGAGGTTTAAAACGAATACTCGAAAAAACCGTAGGGTTAAATAAAAAGGAATGGGCGGATAAATTAGATGATGCTTTATGGGCTTTTCGAACTGCTTATAAAACAACAATAGGTACAACCCCATATAAGCTAGTCTATGGAAAAAGTTGTCATTTGCCAGTAGAAATTGCACTCAAAGCCTACTGGGCAATCAAAAATGTAAACTTAGATTTAGAATTTGCTGGTAAAAATCAATTTTGTCAATTAAATGAATTAGACGAACTTAGGAATTATGCATACCCAAACTCCGAAATTTATAAGGAAAGAATGAAAAATTTGCATGATAAACATATTAAACCTAATGAATTTCGGGTAGGGGATCTAGTTCTTTTGTTTAATTCACGACTTCGATTGTTTCCTGGTAAATTAAAGTCTAGGTGGTCAGGACCTTTTTCTGTCACCCATATTTTCCCACACGGTGCAGTAGAAATTAAATCTCGAGATGGGCCTCCATTTAAAGTCAATGGCCAACGGCTGAAACTCTATCAAGGATTCATTGAGGATGAAGAAGAAGAGATTTCGCTTCAAACAGTGGAAGAGTAAAACATCATACCTGGTAAGTTACGAATGATTGAGACGACAAATAAAGCGGTAAGTTCTCTAACCAAAGCTTATGGGAAACAAGGGCACTCACACGAGCACTAAAAAAAAATCCAAAACTTTGCTCGGCACGAGGCCATGTCCACTGGACACGGGGCCATGTCCGCGCTGCAGTCGGGATAAATCCCCTTTTTCAAAACAGTTACTTCATTCCACACGCCCCGTTTCCCTGAAAAAGCTCTGGTTCCAGGCGATTTTTCGCAGATTTTAGACGTCTCCTATCGCTCTAACAACATCAATGTATGATTCTATCACTTTTAGTAGTTAGATTAGTTACTTGCATGTAGTTAAAACACCAAAAATTTGGGGAAAAATCTAGGGTTCTTGAAGTTCATCCGGATCGAACCTCAATTTTTTGTTTAGATCTGTTTGCATTTAGTTAGGTTAGTGTTATGGGAAGTAAATACACTTGTATTGTTCATAGATTCACCTGATTTCTCGCAAAAACCCCAAACCCTTGTTCTTGAACCGAAAAAGATAAAATTGATAGGGTAAACGGGATATTTTGGGAAAACGGTACTTAGGGTTTCATTTTCGGGGGAAACCGCACCTATTGGACCAAAAATTTTCAAGTTTTAGAAACCGGGTCGAAAAATGAAATTTTTGAGTAACAGACGCCTGGACACGGGGCCGTGTCCGCTGAACACGGGGTCGTGTCCAGACCACTGTTTGCAGTTTTTTTCCGAGAGTATTTCTGTTTCGTGCTAACTTTTGGTGTATTCTTGCAGATGGCCAGGAAGTTCACAAGATTTAACGCCAATGAACTCGATGCAAGAGCTCGATACGAGATTCTTCAAACAAGGCCGGAGGAATACCCGAGGCAAGCTTGCACGGACTTGGTAACCCTGGTGAATCAAATCGACCGCTTCAACAACATTGTCATGGGACCACTCAGAGTCGCCCTAACAACTCGACTCCGTTCCGCCCACGAATGCACTTTGGAGTTCTATAGCACCTTCACATTCAACTCGAGGTGCGACCCGTTCGACAATGACGGGGTAGCATTCCGATGTGGCGGAACGAAATATTCGATCTCTATGGCTCAGTTTGGATCGATTGTCGGGTTGTATGCGGAAGAGGATGCGGGAAACGAAGAAAATACTGGAGGAATGAGAGAAATAGGTGAAAACGAACGCCAAGCCATTTGGGCTCAGATTGGTGAAGGGTACTACAATCCGAGCAGCACTAAGAGCACGAAGTTGAGGGATCCACTATACAGATACATTCATAGGCTCCTCGACTACTCTCTTAGCCAAAGGCATGAAAGTAGTGGCGTCGTTGGGTTAAGAGATTTGGTTGTCCTCCACTGCATCCACAACCGCAGGCCGCTCGATGTTCCGTTCCTCATGCTCCGAAACATGCATCACAACCGCCTTGCTAGTGCACCGACTCCCATCTTCTTTGGGGGGTGGGTGTACCGTCTCTTCAAGCACTTCGCCCACATACCTAGGTCATTTGAGAGGAGCCCATGGTCGGGTACGGTGGATATACACATATGCCGCTCAATGAACCTGATTTATGAGGCAGAAGACGGGACGGTAACCTTTCAAAGGATGCAAGGTCATGCATGGAACCCGCAAGAAGCGCTTGTCCTCCAAGCTCCGCAACATCATCAGTACCAATACCAACCCCACGGTGATCCGGGTCAATCATCCTCCTCCGGAGGCGGTTTTCCTAATTTCCAAAGTTTGCATGATTTGTTGCAGGAAAACCTTATGTGCACCAGGAACACTTAAAACATGGCGAGCAACACCTACCACCGGGTCGGAGCTATTGAAAGAAACATATCCGATATTCAAGATGATGTTGGATATATACGAGACCACATTGCACGCCATGGAGGGGATGGTGATGATGATGATGATGATGACGATGACGATGCCATGGAGTAGGCGGGAAGGAGCGGAGGAATAGAAGGTTGGTTGAAGATTTCACAGGTTAACCCTTTCCACTCTTGAACAATTGATGGCCTGCGTGCCAAGTGTTGAACAATTTACTTTCCCTAACTTCTTTTATTTTCTGCATTTTTTTCTTTTAACTTTGACATGGATGTTGAATATTGGTAAAAGTAGGATGTTTGCTATGGTATGGTATGGTGTCTATTGAATAAGCAGGTACATACGAGGCTTAGAGTGCTATACGGTAGTACTACTAAAGACGGGACAGGAAAACCGACGAAAGAAACCTGTTTTTCAACTTTGCAGACTGTCCACACGGGGCCGTGTCCAGCCAACACGCCCCCGTGCTCACTCCCCTGAACCTGCTGATTGTTTTATTTCTGCAGACCTTGACAGACACGGGGTCGTGTCCAGCCAACACGCCCCCGTGTTCACCTTCTGTAAGTTTTCGTTACTGGCACCTGAACACGGGGTCGTGTTCACTCAACACAGGGTCGTGTCCAGGTAGCCAGTAACACAAAATTTTTTGCTTTTTACATTTTTTTTACACATTCAATCAACCTAAAAACTTATTTTTGGGACACATTGAGGACAATGTGTAATTTAAGTGTGGGGGGGATGCTAAAACTTTGAATCTTGCAAGTCCTAAATACAATTACACAAAACTCTATTGGAACCGCTAATCACCCCAAATTTTTTCAAAAATTTTCATTTTTTTTTACTTGTCTAGGTTTAACTCGGGAAATTCAAGTTCTTAAAAAGGTTATATTTTTACAAATTTACAACCGATAGCGTCGTGATAAAAAGAACCAACATAAGAAAATTATGAAAAGGCATGACAAGCTTAGTTAAAATTTGAGTATATATACTTGATCACATAAAAACCCATTCCCACAAAAGTGAGTTTTGAGCCTTTATTGAGCAAACACTTACATATCATTTTAACTAAATGCTCATTTTTCGTTTCTTGTGTGAATAGCCGCTTGGTTCTTACGACTCTAGAACTTGCCATGACGATACATTCCCGGTCCTTACCAACTTAAACCCGAGTAAGTAAATGATGGAGGCATTATGACTAACCCTTTTTATTTCCACACCATTATTTTTCTTTTTTTTACCACCTACCCAAAATCCCCCTAGTTAGCCCCTTTGAGCCTAAACCTTTTCATTTCATAACCCAAACCAAACACCCTTTTTACCCACCAAAACCTTTTTCATTTTTAACCCTTTGTTTTAGTAACAAGTTCGGTTCTTCATATGACTTTTCAAAAAAAAAAAATTGTGTTGTTGATGAAGCAAAAGAAAATAAACAAACAAGTTCATCAAAAAAATAACTTTGTTTGAATAAATAGCTTCATCAAATAAAAATTACAAAAATAGAAAGTCATACGAAAACCGACACTTGTTACGCTTTTCGCCCTTTTTCTACTAACCACTAACCACCAACCCAACCACCTACCTTTTACCCTAGCCTAACCCTTAACCCACAAAGTCCTCTTGATATTTACAAAGGTATATAAGTTAAAAATGAGGAGGATTGATGGATTGGCAAGCCTATGGTAGGAGTAAGTTCCATGCCGCTCTCGAGTGATCCACAAAAATACATTTTCGGCCGAGTGTTGAGTGATCCCCGTGAGGTATGTGAACTTGTATATAAATATAATTTTACAAAGGCATGTTATGCCCTAATAAGTAATTTATCTTATGAAAAGTTTTAAATAAATCATGACGAATAGGATTGTAAATAAATAAAAATACAACTAAATAAAGAATCTTGGAAATCCCGACACTCTACGACAAGCCCAAAAACCTTCTTCTCTACCCATTCCATTTGAGAGTGTAAATAGCCACATATTAAAGAGTTTTGCTTGAGGACAAGCAAAGATTCAAGTGTGGGGGTATTTGATGTGTTCAAATATTAACATATAAATTTCATCAAATGAGGCATAAAACTAACCTTTTTTTAGTACTAATGTTGGAAAAAGTGTGCTTTTGTCTTCCTTTTGTATTTTCAGAATTAAATGAGCTCAAATTAACAAAAGAAGCAAAAAGACATCAAAATCTAACATAAATACAAGAAAAGGAACAAGACGTGGCATGCCCGACCCCACAACAGCATCTTCCCAAGCAAAACAAGAGATCAGAAGCCTGAACACGCCCCGTGCTCAGCCAGCACGGGGGCGTGCCCAAGTGTTAGCAGAAAAGACAAAGTGGTAGAAGCTTCTATTGCCCACCACGGGGCCGTGCTCATCGGACACGGGGCCGTTGTCAACTATAAGATTCGCACAATCCAGGAAAATCTTCATAGTACAAAGATTCTTCTGCACACGGGGTCGTGCTCAGCGGACACGGGGGCGTGGTCAACTAATAAGACAAAGCTGCATTTAATGAAGAAAGAGAGGATGTGGACACGGGGCCGTGCCCACTGGACACGGGGCCGTGCCCGAGCTTCTGTTCAGCCTATAAATAGAAGTGATTGGCTCAAGCTCAAACCATCCCTTGGCACACCACCTCTCTCACACTTCACCCACCACCCACCACCCACCACCACCATAACACCATCATCCACCACCATCATCCATTGTCCATCGTAGAGTGTGTGAGTCGTCTCGGGATCCAAGATTGATCGTAAGAGTTCTTGACAATCAAGGCCATGTTTGCCTAAGTCTCTTACATCACTTGGTGAAGACAAAGTGTCTAGTGTAATACTTTTTATTTCTAATCTTTTGCACTTTTAATTTGGTTTTGTATTAATGACTTTAATAACTAGTTGCTTATGTTGAAAGTGATCTTTCCTTATCGTTTGTCCGTGGTGTCTTGGCATTATTTTACTGTCTATATAAAATAAAAGATTTTCACCATTCATATCTCCACGGTCTATATGGAGGTATGTTGGCTACCTGGTCGGGGGTTAAGGGAACGGTTTGGTAAAGGTCTTGCCATTGTTCAGCGTTTAGAGGTCCTGCAATGGACCTGGGTCAAATTTAGTAGGACCTCCTTCAATACTTAACGGTATTGGATGGCAAGGGTCCAAACTCTTTGATCCCCTCATAAGTTAACTACTATTAATACTATAACCCGGCTATTTAGGACTGTATCCCTGCTGACTCAGACTACTTAGTCGAGGGTAACGTCACCTCCAAAAGAGGGGCCTACCATAATTTGCATTAATAACTTAATTAATTATCTTCCAATAATCCACCCTTTTAGGATTGTATCCTTACTGACTCAAACTACTGGGGTGAGGGTAACGTCACCTTCAAAAGAGGGGCCTACTACAATAACTAAGATAATCTCTTAATTATGTGCAAAAGTGCGGAAATAATCAAAGGTTACACTAGATACGAGTCGGAACCAAGTGATTCATCTTGTCTATCTGTTTTTCTTTTTATTTTTATTTTCAGCATTTTAGTTAGTTTTTATTTTTCTTAGTTAAAAACATTTTTCTAAACTTTTTATTTTGATTAGACGTTGAGGATAAACCGGTACTAAAAGCTCTTGTGTCCTTGGACGACCTCGGTATCTTGCCAACACTATACTACGCTCACGATGGGTGCACTTGCCCATATGTGTGTTTAGTGTTAGTAAAATATCGTGTTTTATAAATTTAAAACTTGGCTAAAATAAGTGTTAAAGGGGCTTAAAATATACACCTAATATATAACACTTCACACGCATCATTTATACAAGAATGCAAGAGGTTATCGGAAAGGGTGATTCCTATGCTAAATGTAGGTGACAAGTCCAACCCTTATCCGGGCTCTCGTTAAAGAAGGTGTATGTCGAATCGCTCAGGTCTGAGTATGCATCGACGGAAGTCGATGGGGAGTCCTTCACGGCACAAACGACACAGGGACGACTATCGCTCAAGTCTTCGCAAGAGTTAGAGGTGATTTCCGGAGTGTCGATGTTGTTTTTATCCGAATGCGTTCTCAATAATTCTTCTTGGGTGTTGTCTTGAGATGAATTAGTTATGTCCATATCAAGCTCTTTTATCCAATTAAGAATTAGATCTTCCATTTGAAATAATTCCTCAAGAAGCATTTCATATAGAAGGGACGATTGAAAGCATTCGAGGGAGAGATGGGGATTATTTTTATATTCGCCCCTCTTAAGGCTATAGGAAAACAATGGGTCTATATAGTGGGGAGTGTAATTTAAAAACTAACATTTTAAATCTTCGAGAGTTCTGCCACATATTTGCACCACGTACCATAAGAGGAGCGAAAGTAAAAAAAATAAGTATCGCTCATGTTTGTGTCAGAAATTACCAACCGTCGGGATCTTACGGTTCTGTTTTCAGTATCTGATACTTGGGTACGGGGCGTGTTTAGTGGGCACGGCCCCGTGTTCAGCTACTGTCTGACTTAAAACAGGATTGCCAGTACCAAAAATTGGGCAAGGGGCGTGTTCGGCGGGCACGGCCCGTGCTAAGCTCTGCAGAAGCTGAAAAACTAAGAAAAATCCTAAAAAAAACAGAAAAATAAGAAAAACAATTAGGTCGTTGATTTCTAACTTTCTTAAAATCCTTGTGTCCCCGGCAACGGCGCCAAAAACTTGATGTGTGTCGGTGTGAATATATTTTTATGTATATTTTAAGCCCTTTTTAACCCTTTAGTCAAGTTTTAAATTTATAAAACACGATATTTTACTAACACTAGGCGCGGGGCGTGTTCAGCCTTCTGATGTCTTGTTTTTGCTTGGGAAGATGCTGTCGAGGGGTCGGGCATGCCACGTTTATTCCTTTTCTTGTATTTATGTTAGATTTAGTTGTATTTTTGCTTCTTTTGTCCATTTGAGCTCATTTAATCCTGAAAATACAAAAAGAAGACAAAAGCACACTTTTTCCAACATTAGTACTAAAAAAGGGTTAGTTTTATGCCTCATTTGATGTAATTTATATGTTGCATTTTACACACATCAATAATGCCCGAAGATTATTTCTAATATTCAGATTTTGAGAGAGATAGATCGAGATTTTTGAACGATTTGAAAGTGAAGATGATGGCCTCTATTTATAGGGTTGTTCGTGCACTTCCTCGTGCCCCGCAAGAACAGAAGGCAAAGCCTTCGCGGCCCGCGAGGGCTTGTAGACTAGGCCCTAGCTTTGCTGACTTGGTACTAGCCTCGACACGACACGAGTCGTGACACGTGGCGTCACCGGGTTATGCCTGGTGTCAGGCTGTCGCGCCCTGCGACTGAGTTAGCCAAGGGGGTCGCTGCCCGCGAGCACCCCTAATTCTTGTTTTTATTTAATTTTTGTTAAATTTAAGGTAATTCGGGTCCGGTTTTCGTATACGGGGTGTATTTGAGGACATATGGGACATGTTTAAGGGTTTCGGGAGAGTTGTTATATCCTCCCCACCTTGTTTTAGAACTCGTCCTCGAGGTCTACTAGAAAAGGTGTGGATATTTACTCTGGTCCTCTCTTGGAATCCCATTTTACTTTAACTAGAACTAATCTCTTGTGTTTGAGATTCTTGATCTTTTTGTCTTCAATTTGTAGTGGTTTCTCTACAAACTTAAGCTTTTCATTTACCTCTATGTCTTTAAGAGGTACCACTAACGATTCATCTGCTAAGCATTTCTTGAGATTACATACATGGAATACATCATGTATTCCTACCTTTTCTTCTGGCAGTTGTAGCTGATAAGCTACGGGTCTTATTCTTCTAATAATCTCAAAGGGTCCAACATACCTGGGGCTTAGCTTTCCCCTTTTGATGAATCTAATTACTCCTTTCCATGGAGAAACTTTTAATAATACCTTATCTCCTACTTGAAATTCTAATGGTTTTCGCCTGTTATCAGCATAACTCTTTGTCGATCGCGTGCTACTTTTAGTCTTTCCTTGACTTGAATAATCTTGTATGTTGTTTCTTGCACTATCTCTAGTCCAGATAATTGCTTTTCTCCATTTGCTGCCCAACAGACTGGGGTTCGGCACTTTCGTCCATAAAGTGCTTCGAATGGTGCAGCATTGATACTGGTATGGTAGCTATTATTGTAGGAAAATTCTATTAATGGTAAATGATCATCCCAATTTCTTCCAAAATCAATTACGCAAGCTCTAAGCATATCTTCCATTGTCTGATTTGTTCTTTCGCTTTGTCCATCCGTTTGAGGATGATAAGCTGTGCTTAGATTTAACTTGGTTCCCATTGCTTTTTGGAAACTAGTCCAAAAATGAGAAGTAAAACGGCTATCTCTATCAGACACAATAGATAAAGGAATTCTGTGTAATGAAACTATTTCATTTACATATAACTTGGCTAATTGTTCCATACTAAAAGTTTCCTTCATCGGTAAGAAATGAGCAGACTTGGTTAATCTGTCTACAATCACCCAGATTGTATCATTACCTTTTCTTGTCTTGGGTAATTTGGTAACAAAGTCCATTGTTATCAATTCCCATTTCCATACAGGTATTTCCAATTGCTGTAATAAACCTGAGGGTTTCTGATGTTCAGCTTTAAGTTGTGAACAGGTTAAACATTTACCAACATAGGCTGCTATACCCTTTTTCATTCCTATCCACCAGAAATTATTTCTTTAGTCTTGATACATTTTATCACTACCGGGATGTATCGTATACTTAGACTTATGGGCTTCTTCTAAAATTCGGTGGTGTAGGTTTCCTTGTTTAGATATCCAAATTCTTTTCTTATGTAATCTCCAAATTCCATATGTTCCTTGTTCTAATTCCTTAATCATTCCTTTTAATTTTTTAGTATCGTCCTTGATTACTGATTCTTTTACTTCTCTAATTTGATCATTTAAATCTATCTGCAGATTTAATTTGAGAGAAAGTACTTTTCTTGGCTTATCATGATACTTTCGACTTAAAGCATCAGCTACTACATTAGCTTTTCCTGCATGATATTGGATATTACAGTCATAACTAAGGATTTCCATCCAGCGTCTCTGTCTCATATTTAACTCTTTTTTCCCGAAAACATATCTTAAACTTTTATGATCGGTGAAAATGGTAAACTTGTTACTGTAAAGGTAATGTCTCCAAATTTTAAGGGCAAAAATTATGGCTCCTAAGGCTGGAGGGTGTGGGGGCGCCACCCTCGCCAGCTGGACACCTATAGCGCCCCAAGGCGCTATCGAACCACACCCCAGGCGCTATGGCGGGGCGCCATTGAAGGCTCGCCACCATGGTAACGAGCTCGAAGGACTTTATCAGGTGGGGCCCATGTAAATTCACCCAATGAAATCTTTTTATTTTTTTTTAATTTTTATTAATAGGGGGCTCCATCCACACCATGCAAGTTAAAGAGGGGTGTGATAAAGCCCCAAGGGTGACATGGCGCTGACGTGGAGCTGAGGTGGACTGATAAAGCCCCTTGGGGCTCCAACCACACCCTATAGCCTAACTCTAGATCATGGGTTGTATAATTCTTTTCATGATTCTTAAGTTTTCTAGAGGCATAGGCTATAACCTTTTGACTTTGCATCAACACACATCCATAACCTAACTTAGAAGCGTCACAATAGACTACAAAGTCTTCAGTTCCTTCTAGTAACGCTAGTATGGGTGCATTGGTTAATCTTTGCTTAAGGATTCTAAAGGCTTCTTCTTGTTTTGGTCCCCATTCAAACTTAACTGATTTACAGGTCAGTTTTGTTAAAGGAATGGCTATTCTAGAGAAATCTCGGATAAACCGTCTATAATAACCTGCCAGTCCAAGAAAACTTCTCACCTCCGTTGGTGATTCAGGGACTTTCCATTTAGTAATCGCCTCATCTTTATGGGATCCACATGAATTCCTTCATGATTAATTAAATGTCCAAGAAATTGTACTTCTTGTAACCAAAATTCACATTTTGAGAATTTAGCATAAAGCTTTTCATTTCTCAATAATGTAAGAAATGTATGCAGATGCGCTGCATGTTCCTCTTTACTCTTAGAGTAAATGAGAATATCATTTATGAAGACAGTTATGAATTTATCCAGATATGGTCTACATATTCTGTTCATCATGTCCATAAATGCGGTTGGGGCATTGGTTAAACCAAATGGCATGCCGGTAAATTAATAATGACCATACCTTGTTTTGAAAGCAGTTTTAGGAATGTCATCTTCCTGTACTTTCAGTTGATGATATCCTGAGCGTAAATCGATCTTAGAAAAGAATCGAGCTCCTTGCAATTGATCAAATAGATCATCGATTCTCGGTAATGGGTACCAATTTTTAATTGTAACCTTATTCAATTCTCGGTAATCAATGCACATACGCATTGATCCGTCTTTCTTCTTGACAAACAAGATTAGTGTTCCCCGTAGGGATGAACTAGGCTGTATGAATCCTTTCTCCAGAAGTTCATCCAACTGTTTCTTTAATTCTTGCATCTCTGCTGGCGCCAAACGGTAAGGTGCCTTGGCAATTGACGTGTGTAAAATGCAACATATAAATTACATCAAATGAGGCATAAAACTAACCCTTTTTAAGTACTAATATTGGAAAAAGAGTGTTTTTGTCTTCCTTTTGTATTTTCAGGATTAAATGAGCTCAAAAACACAAAAGAAGCAAAAAGACAGCTAATTCCAACATAAATACAAGGAAAGGAACATTAGTGGACTGCCCGACCCCTCAACGGCACCTTCCAAAGCAAAATAGAGAAATCAGAAGACTGAACACGCCCCGTGCTCATCCAGCACGGGGCCGTGCCCAAGAAGCAGCAGAAAAGACAAACCTATAGAAGCTTCTATTGCCCACCGGGGCCGTGCCCAGCGGACACGGGGGCGTGTCGAAAGTACAGCAGGCGCATTTATTGTAATTGCGAATTACAATTAATGAGGAGAGAGAGTGTCAGACAGGCACGGGGCCGTGCCCAGCGGACACGGGGCCGTGCCCAGCTCTCTGTTCAGCCTATAAATAGGAGTGCTTGGATTCATTTCATCTCATCCCTTGGCACACCACCTCTCTCACACTTCATCCACCACCCACCACCATCACAACACCATCATCCACCACCATCATCCATTGTCCATCGTAGAGTGTGTGAGTCGTCTCGGGATCCAAGATTGATCGTAAGATTTCTTGACAATCAAGGCCATGTTTGCCTAAGTCTCTTACATCACTTGGTGAAGACAAAGTGTCTAGTATAATACTTTTTATTTCTAATCTTTTGCACTTTTTATTTGGTTTTGTATTAATGACTTTAATAACTAGTTACTTATGTTGAAGGTGATCTTTCCTTATCGTTTGTCCGTGGTGTCTTGGCATTATTTTACTGTCTATATAAAATAAAGGATTTTCACCATTCATATCTCCACGGTCTATATGGAGGTATGTTGGCTACCTGGTCGGGGGTTAAGGGAACGGTTTGGTAAAGGTCTTGCCATTGTTCAGCGTTTAGAGGTCCTGCAATGGACCTGGGTCAAATTTAGTAGGACCTCCTTCAATACTTCACGGTATTGGATGGCGGGGGTCCAAACTCTTTGACCCCCTCATAAGTTAACTACTATTAATACTATAACCCGGCTATTTAGGACTGTATCCCTGCTGACTCAGACTACTTAGCCGAGGGTAACGTCACCGCCAAAAGCGGGGCCTACCACAATACTGCATTAATAACTTAATTCATTATCTTCCAATAATCCACCCTTTTAGGATTGTATCCTTGCTGACTCAAACTACTGGGGTGATGGTAACGTCACCTTCAAAAGTGGGGCCTACTACAATAACTAAGATAATCTCTTAACTATGTGCAAAAGTGCGGAAATAATCAAAGGTTATACTAGATACGAGTCGGAACCAAGTGATTCATCTTGTCTATCTGTTTTTATTTTGTTTTTATTTTCATTATTTTAGTTAGTTTTTATTTTTCTTAGTTTAAACATTTTTTCTAAACTTTTTATTTTGATTAGACGTTGAGGATAAACCGGTACTAAAAGCTCTTGTGTCCTTGGACGACCTCGGTATCTTACCAACGCTATACTACACTCAACGATGGGTGCACTTGCCCATATGTGTGTTTAGTGTTAGTGAAATATCGTGTTTTATAAATTTAAAACTTGGCTAAAATAAGTGTTAAAAAGGGCTTAAAATATACACCTAATATATATAACACTTCACACGCGCCAAGTTTTTGGCGCCGTTGCCGGGGACACAAGGATTTTAAGAAAGTTAGGAATCAACGGCCTAATCATCTTTTATTTTTCTTTTTAATTTTTTAGGATTTTCTTAGTTTTTCAGCTTCTGCAGAGCTCAGCACGGGCCGTGCCCGGTCAGACACGGGCCGTGCCCAGCATCATCACTGGCAGTTTTTATTTTCTGAGTTACAGAGAGCTGAACACGGGGCCGTGTCGGTGCAACACGGGGTCGTGTCCAACTCCCAGTAACAGGGATCCAGAAATCAATCACTGTGCCGCTGACCACGGGCCGTGTTCGCTGAGCACGGGGCCGTGGTGAATATTCTGACCAACGTTCTTTTCTGTCTTTATTGCAGGACTTGGAACCTAGGCGCCACATTTGAACCTCCTACGTAGTGCATGAGCTCCGGTTCTAGTAGAGACATAAAAGAACCTTTAGAAGAACCCGAACGCTTTCTCAGAAAAAGACTTAAAGCCAAAAATCAAGAGAAAGTCTCGGGGGACCCACTTCCAATGGCGGACCAACGCACCCTCATGGATTACCTACGGCCCACCGTAGGCAATCTCGGCGCCGCTATCAACGCACCGAATGTCGAAGCCAACAACTTCGAACTTCGGCCGCATTTGATACAAATGCTCCAAAACTCCGCAACCTTCCACGGGCTTGCGGACGAGGATCCCCATCTACATATTACTAACTTCTTAGAAATATGTGATACCTTTCGGATCAATGGAGCATCAAATGACGCCATCCGCCTTCGAATGTTTCCATTTTCACTAAAAGACCGAGCTAAGGCTTGGCTTAACACCCTCCCAGTTGGATCGGTAAACACTTGGGATGAACTTGCCCAAAAGTTTTTATATAAGTATTTCCCTCCTGCTAAAACGGCTAAATTAATGACTGAAATTAATACATACTCACAAGAGGATGGGGAATCCTTATATGAAACTTGGGAAAGGTTCAAGGAGCTTCTAAGAAATTGTCCTCATCACGGTCTAGCAGTGTGGCAACAAGTATCCACTTTCTACAATGGGTTGCTGCCACACACAAGACAAACACTTGATTCAAGCTCCGGGGGACTTTTAGGTAATCGTCGCCCAAATGAAATATATAACCAAATTGAGGAAATTGCTCAAACCAATTTTCAATGGCACACCCCCCGAGGTAATAAATCTATTGCCCCGGGCGCCCATAAGGTTGATGAAAGCACCTCTTTACAAGCCCAAATCGAGGCCCTCTCTTCAAAAATCAAAAAACTAGAAATGACAAAAATGGCCTCGGTTATGGCTTGTGAAGTGTGTGGTGGGTCTCATGAAAATTGGAGTTGTATGAAAGAATTAGATGAACAAACAGAAACGGTAAACTACTTGGATAATAGACCTAGGCCGTCAGGTCCTCCAACGGGTACCTACAACCAAGGATGGCGTAACCACCCAAATCTTGGTTGGAGAGATCCCGGCAATAGTAGTAACCAACAAAACCAACGAACTAATTTTCAACAACCACAAAATTTCTCTCAACAACAAGGTGGAAGAGAAAGGCTTGAAGATACTGTATCTCGCCTCATCTCTGACACTGAAAAGAAAAACTCGGATCGATTTCAACAATTGGAATCCAATTTTAGAAATCAACAAGCTAGCATTCAAAACGTTGAAAAACAATTAAATCAACTAGCTCAAAATTTCTCCGAGAGACCACAAGGCGCGTTACCTAGTAATACCGAAACCAACCCGAAGGCACAAGTACATCTCATCACATTAAGAAATCGAACCGTGGGTCCCGAGGATGTTCCATTACCGCCAAATGAAAGAAGCCATTCTAGCCAGCCTGTGACCCCTCCTGCGCCAGAAAAGGCTTCTATACCAACTCAAGAGGCCACCAAGACTCCTCCTATTCCGTACCCCGGTAGGTTAAACCGTCAAAAGACCGATGAGCAATTCGCTAAATTTGAAAATTTGCTAAAACAATTGCATGTTAATATTCCTTTTATCGAAGTCCTAACCCAAATGCCTAAATACTCAAAATTTATGAGGGATTTCCTCACAAACAAAAGGAAAATTGAATCATTGCAATTAGTTAACTTAGGCGAAGAATGCTCCGCCTTAGTGCTCAACAAACTTCCACAAAAGAAAATCGATCCCGGGAGTTTCACAATCCCTTGCTCGATTGGGGGATCTCCCGTTCGTAATGCATTAGCCGATCTTGGGGCTAGCATTAACCTCATGCCCACATCAATGTTCAAACGACTCGGCCTAGGAACAACAAGCCCTACAAAGATGAGCATACAACTCGCCGACAGATCCGTCAAATTTCCACAAGGTGTCGTCGAGAATTTATTGGTAAAAGTTGACAACTTTGTTTTTCCAACCGACTTTGTCATCTTAGACATGGAAGAAGACACCGATGTCCCTCTCATCCTTGGGAGGCCATTTCTAGCCACCGCCCAAGCGGTGGTAGACATGAATGACGGAACGTTAACATTGAAGTTTGGGGATAAGGAGGTAAAGTTTGAATGTGGAAAAAGAATTGAGGACGAAGACCCGGTCAACTACATGCAGGTCATAGACTCAAGCTTGGATGATGCTCTCCGACGGTGTAACATGGGATGCAATACATCCCACTTGGGTGACAAATGACCGGCTTTGGGTCTAGCCAAGGACCCTTATAAACGTGGCGCACCACGGAGGCATTCCGCGGAACTATCCTTAGTTTAATTTAGATTAATTTTTATGTTTTCTAGTTAGTTTTACTTTTCAGGAATAAAACACACTCATGGTGGTAAAGGATGAAAAGGGGAACGAGAAAAATGAACTCATGCACAAGAACAAGGCAACCCGACAATTCTTTCCAGTCCAGACGGTTCAACACGGGCCGTGCCCAACCAACACGGCCCCGTGCCGAACCACCTGCAGAAAAACGCCCAGTTCAGGTACCTGGACACGGGCCGTGTTCAACCAACACGCCCCCGTGTCCAGAATTCTGTTTCTCTTTTTTTTATTTTTGTTACTGGCACTTGAACACGGGGCCGTGCCCGGATAACACGGGGCCGTGTTCAGCGCCCAGTAACAGAAAATTTTTGCTTTTTAAACACTATTTTACACATCTAATCAACCTAAAAATTTATTTTTGGGACACATTGAGGACAATGTGTAATTTAAGTGTGGGGGGATGCTAAAACCTTGAATTTTTGCAAGTCCTAAATACAAGCCTTACACAAAACTCTATTGGAACCGCTAATCACCCCAAATTTTTTCAAAAAAAAAAAATTCATTTTTTCTTACTTGTCTAGGGTTAATTCGGGAAATTCAAGTTCTCAAAAAGGTTATATTTTTACAAATTTACAACCGATAGCGTAGTGATAAAAAGAACCAACATAAGAAAATTATGAAAAGGCATGGCAAACTTAGTTAAAAATTTGATTATATATACTTGATCACATAAAAACCCATTCCCACAAAAGTGAGTTTTGAGCCTTTATTGAGCATACAAATTTACATCTTTAGACTAAATGCTCATCTTTCGTTTCTTGTGTGAATAGCCACTTGGTTCTTACGACTCTAGAACTTGCCATGACGATACATTCCCGGTCCTTATCAACTTAAACCCGAGTAAGTAAATGATGGAGGCATTAGGACTAACCCTTTTTATTTCTACACCATTATTTTTCTTTTTCTTTTACCACCTACCCAAAAATCCCCCTAGTTAGCCCCTTTGAGCCTAAACCTTTTCATTTCATCACCCAAACCAAAAACCCCTTTTACCCACCAAAACTTTTTTTTATTTTTAACCCTTTGTTTTAGTAACAAGTTCGGTTTTTCGTATAAAAAATTTTTTTTGATGATGAAGCAAAAAGAAAATAAACAAACAAGTTCATCAAAAATAACTTTGAATAAAAGCTTCATCAAAATAAAAATAGAAAGTCTTACGAAAACCGACACTTGTTACGCTTTTCGCCCTTTTTCTACTAACCACTATCCCAACCACCTACCTTTAACCCAAGCCTAACCCTTAACCCACAAAGTCCTCTTGATATCTACAAAGGTATAAAAGTTAAAAAGGAGAAAGATTGATTGCTTGGCAAGCCTATGGTAGGAATAAGTTCCATGCCGCTCTCGAGTGATTCACTAAAAATACACCTTCGGCCGAGTGTGAGTGATTTCTCCCGTGAGGTATGTGAACTTGTATATAAATAGAATTTTTAAAAAGGCATGTTATGCCCAAATAAGTAATTTCTCCTATGAAACGTTCTAAATAAATCATTACGAATATGATTGTAAATAGATAAAAATAAAACCCAAAAAGATCTTGGATATCCCGACACTCTACGACAAACCCAAAACCTTCTCTTCTACCTATTCCATTTGGGAGTGTAAGCCACATATTAAAGAGTTTTGCTTGAGGACAAGCAAAAGTTCAAGTGTGGGGGTATTTGATGTGTGTAAAATGCAACATATAAATTACATTAAATGAGGCATAAAACTAACCCCTTTTAAGTACTAATATTGGAAAAAGAGTGTTTTTGTCTTCCTTTTGTATTTTCAGGATTAAATGAGCTCAAAAACACAAAAGAAGCAAAAAGACAGCTAATTCCAACATAAATACAAGGAAAGGAACATTAGTGGACTGCCCGACCCCTCAACGGCACCTTCCAAAGCAAAATAGAGAAATCAGAAGACTGAACACGCCCCGTGCTCATCCAGCACGGGGCCGTGCCCAAGAAGCAGCAGAAAAGACAAACCTATAGAAGCTTCTATTGCCCACCACGGGGCCGTGCCCAGCGGACACGGGGGCGTGTCGAAAGTACAGCATGCGCATTTATTGTAATTGCGAATTACAATTAATGAGGAGAGAGAGTGTCAGACAGGCACGGGGCCGTGCCCAGCGGACACGGGGCCGTGCCCAGCTCTCTGTTCAGCCTATAAATAGGAGTGCTTGGATTCATTTCATCTCATCCCTTGGCACACCACCTCTCTCACACTTCATCCACCACCCACCACCATCACAACACCATCATCCACCACCATCATCCATTGTCCATCGTAGAGTGTGTGAGTCGTCTCGGGATCCAAGATTGATCGTAAGAGTTCTTGACAATCAAGGCCATGTTTGCCTAAGTCTCTTACATCACTTGGTGAAGACAAAGTGTCTAGTATAATACTTTTTATTTCTAATCTTTTGCACTTTTTATTTGGTTTTGTATTAATGACTTTAATAACTAGTTACTTATGTTGAAGGTGATCTTTCCTTATCGTTTGTCCGTGGTGTCTTGGCATTATTTTACTGTCTATATAAAATAAAGGATTTTCACCATTCATATCTCCACGGTCTATATGGAGGTATGTTGGCTACCTGGTCGGGGGTTAAGGGAACGGTTTGGTAAAGGTCTTGCCATTGTTCAGCGTTTAGAGGTCCTGCAATGGACCTGGGTCAAATTTAGTAGGACCTCCTTCAATACTTCACGGTATTGGATGGCGGGGGTCCAAACTCTTTGACCCCCTCATAAGTTAACTACTATTAATACTATAACCCGGCTATTTAGGACTGTATCCCTGCTGACTCAGACTACTTAGCCGAGGGTAACGTCACCGCCAAAAGCGGGGCCTACCACAATACTGCATTAATAACTTAATTCATTATCTTCCAATAATCCACCCTTTTAGGATTGTATCCTTGCTGAATCAAACTACTGGGGTGAGGGTAACGTCACCTTCAAAAGAGGGGCCTACTACAATAACTAAGATAATCTCTTAACTATGTGCAAAAGTGCGGAAATAATCAAAGGTTATACTAGATACGAGTCGGAACCAAGTGATTCATCTTGTCTATCTGTTTTTATTTTGTTTTTATTTTCAGCATTTTAGTTAGTTTTTATTTTTCTTAGTTTAAACATTTTTTCTAAACTTTTTATTTTGATTAGACGTTGAGGATAAACCGGTACTAAAAGCTCTTGTGTCCTTGGACGACCTCGGTATCTTACCAACGCTATACTACACTCAACAATGGGTGCACTTGCCCATATGTGTGTTTAGTGTTAGTGAAATATCGTGTTTTATAAATTTAAAACTTGGCTAAAATAAGTGTTAAAAAGGGCTTAAAATATACACCTAATATATATAACACTTCACACGCATCAGCAATCGGTGTTGTCCCTGGTAGTAGGTGAATTCTGAATTTGACTTCCCTATCTGGCGGTAGTCCGGGTAGCTCTTCAGGAAAAACATCTGAGAATTGAGATACTATGGAAATATCTTTTAATTCTTTTCCTTTAGTGTTAATGATTATGGAAATCATATACACTAATGATCCTTTTCTTGCTTAACTTGCGGTTTTCATCAAAGAGATGAATTTTGTAGATCTAGTTGGCTTATCTCCTTTAATTTTGATCTTTTCACCTTTTGATGAATTTACTTGTATTGACTTTTGATCATATAAAATACTGGCTTTATTGGTTACTAACCAATCCATTCCTAATACAACATCAAATCCGGGTAGGTTCATTGGGCACATGTTAGCAATAAAATCATGGTTTAGAATTTCTATTCTTGCTCCCTGCAAGATTTCAGTGATCCTAATGGATTCTCCATTTGCCGTTTCCACTAGACATTCTTGTTGAAGTTTAGTTAATGGTTGATTAAGAATTTTGCAAAATGAAGTATTAAAAAAACTTTGGTTCGCACAAGTGTCAAATAATACTTTAGCAAAAACGTCATTAACTAAAAACGTACCGGTAGTCACATCCGAAATCATCTTGGCTTCTTTTGTTGTCAGAACAAAAGCTCTAGCATTCTTAGTAGTCTTGTTGTTCATGGCTGGAGCTAGTTTCGGACAGTTTGGTTTGATATGCCCCTTTTCTCCACAATTGAAGCACAATCCATTACTGGGTTTCTTCCTGCAGTCTTCTTCCTTGTGTCCATGTATTTTGCAGAAGTTGCAGTATGTGGAACATCTTCCCGAATGCTTCTTCTTGCAAGACTTGCAGTAAGGTGCAGAAGTAGAACCTATATTCTTCCCACGGTTGGAATTACCGTAGCTAAATTCCTGGGTAAGCTTCTGGACTAGGTTCTTTCTCCGGTTCTCTTCTTGCGTACGTACCAATTCATCAGTCAAGGTATTTGCTAGTTCTACAGCTTCTTCTATGGTTTGTGGTCTAGCTGCCTTGACTACATGTCTAATCTCACTGATTAATCCCCAGATGTAATGGGAGATTAATACTGGTTCTGGTGAGGCTAGGGTTGGCACTATTCTAGCATATTCGAATAATACGGTAGTGTAACCCTTACAGTCTACTCCAGTCATTCTAAGGTTTAAGAACTTATTAGTAATTTGTTCTTTTTCATTGGGAGGACAGAATTTTCTTTCGACCATGTTTTTAAACTCAGTCCATTCCATATTATAGACTCTGTCACTTCCCCTAGACTGGAGAATAGTATTCCACCATTCTAAGGCTGTATTCTTAAAAAGATTGGAAGCAAACATGATTTTATCTTCCTCTGTGCACTTGCTTATTTTTAAGATGGCATCTGTCTTTTCTATCCAGCGTAGAGCTGCAATGGCTCATTCATTGCTAGAGAATTCTATTGGTTTGTAAGATCAGAATTCTTTGTAAGAACAACCATATGACATGGTTCTTCTTCTTTTTGGAATAGGCAATTGAAGTAATGGTCCATTGTTTATGTTGTGACTGGGTTCAGTAGGTGGTCGTTAACTTTCATTATTACTTTTATTATTTTCTGCTTCTTTAACAGTCTGGATAATATATGGCATTGCATCGCTAATTCCTTGGGTTACTATGTGTTGAATGGCACTGTTATTTATTTGGTTATCATTATTCTGGTTTTCCTGATTTTCTTCGTTGTCCATCTGGAGTGAGACGAACGAGATTGCTCGAGACTTCATAACACTAAATGTGATAAGTATTTAATAAACAAATTTCATTTTATTGCTAACATCAAGTACATTGTTTGAAATAAAATTACAACAAGTTTGAAACAAAATAAAAATACAACACGTATTTAAAGTTTAAAGTGCGTTTCTAGGCATCCTACTAGATTCTGTGTGTCATCATCATCATCAAAATCCTTCAATACATTATAAAGTATAGTTCAATACAAAAGTATTGGCGATCATATAAGTATGAGCACTAACATATATATAAAAGTTTGAACAATCCACATGACAAAAATAGTTAACTAGATTAATGTAAACATGGCATGCAATTATACAAGTCAACCCTCTGATTATCGCTAGCGTAATCTTATCGTAGCAACGATAAGACCGTTTTATGTTTAACTTAACATGACCTCAAGAATACGGGTGGTGCGTTACTCCTATAACGCTATATATGTTAAGGGGAGGCTCGTACGAAGTTAATGACAAGTAAATCACATAAGAATGCTCCAAGAATACAAATCAAGTTTCACGTATTTAAGCATGTATGATTGAATTGTTTGTGTTTGCATAAAGTATGTGATTCTGTGTGTTTAATAGCATAAACGTATTGCACCCAAAAGTGTAAAAGAAAAATGGGTCATGTATACTCACGGTTTGCGAAGAAATTTCCATTTAGTGAGTTTGACGAGTCTTGATTTGTTGGAACACCGAAGTTACCAATTTTGGTTCTTGAACTTTTTGACCAAAGTTGAAAATCTTGGAGATTTGAGAGAATTTGGAAGTAATTTAGAGGTGGTGCAAGTGTTTGGAAGGTGTTAGGGTTAGTATTTATAAAAGAGTTAAGCGGCTAGGGTTTAAATGGAGGTGGTTGGGAGTTATGAGGGGCATTAAATGAGTTGGTTGGAGGTTAGAAAGTGGGTTTGGGGTATTAAATGAGTTGGTTGGATGTTAGGAATTAAAGAAAGCGTTTGGGGAAATGAAAATTTCCATTTTTAGTCATTGCACTTGTATTGTTGGTTATTTTATGATATAAAGGTGTATGAAGGTATATTATAAGTATGATACATGAATGAATGTGATTCCGAGAAAATATAATCTCGATGTATGTCTCGGTTTTAAATTAAAACGTTCATTTCGTGATTGATTACATATTATGCATGACCAAGTTGATATAAAAATATGATTTCCATTATGATCAAAGTCTCGAGATTACAAGGATTGAAATGAAGTAAGAATACAAGTTTCTAAAAATAAAATGCAAATACAACTTTCTAAATATGGAAAGTACAAAAAATGCGGAGCGTTACAGATAATGATAAGAAGGAACGTGTTGCTTCCTTTGATTAACGCATAGTACAACCTTTTGTCGCAAATTTGTTTGAAATCTTGGAAAATTTCTAAAATAATTTGTTTGTCTTTTTATTTTATGATTGCATTTTTATTATTAGTGATATAAATATATTATTTCCTAAAATAACAAACCTAAAATATCCGGGAATTTGGATATCCGAAAATTCGGAAATCCGAATTTTCATAAATCCAAAAGTTTTAGATTCAGATTCGGATTCGAATAGCCATTTTGGAAAAGTTCGGATTTTTTAGAAATCCAAATTATCGAAGTATTTTTTTAATTATTAAATAATAAATATTAATTAGAAGAGTAAAGTGAAATTTGCGTCCTTATGGTATGGTGATGGGAGCAACCTAAAAGTGAAATTTGTGTCCTTATGGTTCGCTTCTATTGTCGGATTGATGTAGTCTTGACTAGATTTTGATAACTCGATTACATAGGGTGCAAAAAAAACTTGGGGATTTTAGGTTGATCCTGCCACAAAGAACAGGGACGCAAATTGCACTTTACTTTAAAAAGAGCAAAGGACGTGGCAACGTACAGTTGGCCAATTGTCAATCACTACATTGGTGAGGATAGAGCATTATAAAAGAACAATGATGAGGATTTGAGTTGTAGGATTTTACTATCAAACTCTTCTTTTGAATAACTTAAATTATTCATCAGCTAGTTAGTACTTATATAAAAAGCTATAAAGAGGGGGAGAGAGAGAGATGGTATGGGTATCGTTATAAGGGGCACAAGAGGCATGATACTAACGTGGCCCACTTACGCGGGATATCCCACGTGTCCTAATTTAGTGATTGGCAATAGAAGTTATACGTTGCCATGTCGATTAGTGTATCGATTTTCCCTATCTCTACGATTTCATTTCTCTGCCTCTATACATCATCTAAATCTGCAACCATGAGTTGCAATGGATGTCGTGTTCTTTAAGAAGGATGCAGCGAGACTTGCATCCTTTCGTCCATGTTTGCAGTGGATCATGCAAAATTAATAATTTTGATGTTTGTGTGTGTACATCTCAAGATTTTAAGGTTTTCGTATAGAAAATAAGAAAGAAATGAATTCTTTCGCCATCTAATATTTCGACCCTATGTTTATCACGAAAATCGAAGCTTCTAATGCATTAACTATCCGATAGATTCGAAAATTCGGATATCCGACTAAGGCTTAAACATTTTGAACACGATATATCCAAAAAATCATATTTCCGAATTTTTTCAGCTATCCAAAATTTTAGATTCATATCTGGATAGCCATTTTGAAAAAGTTCGGATATCTGAATTATCCGAATTTTTTTACATCGTTATCATAAATAATGAACATTAATTAGAAATTCGAATATTTCAGATAAGCTTTTATAAAAAAATTTCAGATATCCGAGATACCGCTTTTTAATTGTTTAGTATTTTTTAACTTATTAAATGATAAATATATGTTTGGAATTCAGAGATCCGTTTCACTATCTAAATTTGTTTCTGAAAATTCGTATATCCAAAATGCAGATATCCGAAAGTTCATATACGAATTCAGATAGTAAAATGTATTATCCCAAAATTTTGGAAATTCGGATTTTCGTATATACTCTTTAGTAGATCCTTCTCAATTGTCTTTTATGGCTTTTCCTTTGAAGCTTTGTTCTTTCCTCGTTACTTTTAGGATTTCTAATTAACATTAATTAGAAATTCGAATATTTCAGATAAGCTTTTATAAAAAAATTCAGATATCCGAGATACCACTTTTTAATTGTTTAGTATTTTTTAGACTAAACTGCACAAATCAACCTTTATGTTATACCTAAACTGCACTTCATACATTTCACTATGAAATTGGCCAAACGCAACCTTTATGTTCATGTTTTGTTACAAGATCAACCTTTAACACTAACTCTGTTTAATTTCTTAGTTAAGTTACTTCACATGCTTTGCATGTGAGGGTATTATGGTCTTTTCTCTGGTCTTTTATTTAATATATATTTTTAAAGCAAAGTCCACCCCTCTCTCTCTCACTCTCCCCTTGATTCAAAACTTAACCCCCCCCCCCCCCTCTCTCTCTTTCCTTCTGTAGATCACTCAATTCCCTACTCATCCAACTATACACCCTCTTTAACATTCAAACTCACCATACATCCCCTGTTTTTTAATCAACTTCCTATTCTATCACATCATCAATCCTATCAACCTTAATCTTATTCTACAATTTCTTCTCGAAATCTGACAAAACACCCACACCCCATCGTAAATTCACCTTGACCCGCTTCATATTTGGCAATTCAGTAACCATTGCCACCATAATCCCTTTTTCGACCGATTCCACACTCAATTCGTTCCAATTGATCGGCCGATCCAATGACACAAATGTATACGAATTCTCACCATCAGTAGCCCCACCATTAACCATCTTACTAGATTTGGATACTGATTTACGGATAGAGAACGATCCCAATCTGGGTGTGTATTTGATAACCAAAGTAGGGTTAGAAATTATATTTGAGATTCATGGATATGGCTGTGTTGTAGAAATAATGTCAATTTTAAAGTATTTTCACAACTATAAATGACAAAATATCTGCAAAAAAGGTGAATTGCTAGTCTAAATGGCGATGGAATTGACATGCCTGTAAGCTTAACCAGTGTTGTTGCTACTAGTATCGTTTTGAGAGGACCCTTCTTAATGTTTTGCGATAGTCGGTGATTAAGAAAATGAACAGAACTGTTCGTAGGAAGCCATGGGAGTAGGTTTAGTTTTCTTAGGGATTTGTTGAAGATGAACATAACGTGGGGTGATAAATTCAAATAATCTAAATTCAAATCTTGAATTCTCAACTAAATTGGAACATGAATCACATTGAATTCGGTGGTGTAGCAATTCCGTAGTGCTTTAATTCAAATCTTGAATTCACCTTTTTTTTAGCAATTCGGTGGTGGTGGAGGATTATTGTTGCAGGTGGAGGATGGTGGGTTGTATGTTTAGAAAAAAAGTAATATTAAAAGGATAATTATTATATAATAAGAGTGATTAAAAACATAAAGGAAATGATCATAATACCCTTACAAGCTTTGCATGTGAGGTAACTTAACCAAGAAATTAAACAGAGTTAGTGTTAAAGGTTGTCCCCGTAACAAAACTTGAACATAAAGGTTGCGTTTAGCAGATTTCATAGTGAAAGGTATGAAGTGCAGTTTAGGTATAACATAAAGGTTGATTTGTGCAATTTTGTCTATTTTTTATTAACTTGTTAAATGATAAATATATGTTTGGAATTCAGATATCCGTTTCACTATCTAAATTTGTTTCTGAAAATCCGTATATCCGAAATGCGGGTATCCGAAAGTTCATATACGGATTCAGATAGTAAAATGTATTATCATAAAATTTTGGAAATTCGGATTTTCGTATATACTCTTCGGTAGATCCTTCTCAATTGTCTTTTATGGCTTTTCCTTTGAACCTTCGTTCTTTCCTCGTTACTTTTAGGATTTGCGATAATCCAATCGCTCATAGTTTTTGCTATTTTCTATGTTAGTTTTAGGTCTAAACTTCAAGGCAACATGTGTACTCTATTGGATTTGAAGGTAACGTGCTTTGTATGTTGTCAATTCTAATTGTTGTTGTTTTGCTACTAGTGATTGCAACATTTAGCAATTAAGAGATTGAATAAGATCATTGTGATTATTTCCACAGTATCATTTAACGTATATGTTGTGCAAGTATTATTATTGATTTTTGAAAATATATGCGCGGTTGTATTCCTAAAAGATTAGATAGTGGGTGACACTGAAATGCCTTTACTTAAAATACACCCATACCCCAAAGCAACCTCCAAACCACATTTCTCTTTGCAGTCCCATTGGCGGACCCAGGATTTTTTTTCCTGGGGGTGCGGGAATTTTTTAAAGATCTTAGACCCCAAGCTATATAAAAAAATCGGTTCATAGCGGGTAGGATCGGGTCGGGTCATGTAAAACAAGTAAAAACAAACAAACAAAGTTTCATAGCGGGTCGAATCAGATCGGGTCGGGTCCATTTCAATTCTCAAACAATCAAACCCTAGTTCCTAACTTCCTATCACATTAACAAACAAAAAAACATTAAAGTTCAAACCATCCCTACTTTTATTTCTCTTAATCATTCAATAAAAGAACAAAAAAACTTATCTATAACATACCTTGGTCTTTAATTAGAATAATCCGGCGAAAAAAAGTGGTTCAACCCCTTTCCTTTTGAGAAATCGCGGCATAACTTCCCTACTCATTGTTCATTCCTAATCCTACCACATACAAAATAAACAAGGATCTTCAAGTGTTCAACCATAACCCATGTTCCTTAATTTTCAATTTAAAATTTTGAATTTCAAGCCCTAGTAACTATTATTTGCCAACCAACAATAATATAATCGACAAGCATTTTTTGCCAACCAAAATTTTGAATTTCAAGCCCTAGTAAAAAACATGTATCTGTCAGGGGCGGCCTGAATTAACCAGTTTGCAGCCGAAATTTTGCAGTCGTCGGCCGGAATTATGCTGTCGCTGGGCGCTGAAGTGAGGCAAAGGGAGGGCGGGAGTCGCTGGCAAGTGGCAGCGATTTGGGTTTTTTTTATTATGTGGACTGGTTTGTTTAACAAAACTAGTAGTTGGGTCGGGCTTGAATGGGTATTAAGTTATTGGGCTTGATGGATTGAAATTAAGTTTTATTAAAGGGGTTAGTAGGCTAACTTGTTTACATAATTTGATCGGGTTTCAATCCGTGTTCACAATTTTTTTACATAAATTCCTAACATTTTTTTCGAAGAGGTGCGGACGAAAATTTCCAAGGGGTGCGGTTGGAATTTTTCAAGGGGTGCGGACGAAAATTTCCAAGGGATGCGGTCTGAATTTTTCGCGAAAAATACCACTAAATTTTTTTTTCCAAGGGGTGCGGCCGCCCACCCACCCCATAACTTGGGTCCGCCCCTGGCAGTCCCTCAAATCAATAATTATAAGACCTAAATGTCTCTTCAAATTTACCTTCAAATTAGTATCCATGAAGAGATCAAATTCATTCTCACAAGATCACCTCAACGGCGCTTTTGATATTCATAACCGCTCATCCTAGACTTTGGGGACTTGGGCCCCCCACATCACAAAAACTATTGGGGTGACGGGAACAATAGTGTAATTTCAAAATATGACGGACTAAAGGTGAAATTTGGTTAAACCGCAGGGAGTATCTAAGCATTTTTTTTACATCAAAAGAAAAAAAAAAGTGGTACCTTACGGTAAACACAAATTATGCTACAGAAATAACCGAAAACATGTTTAACCCATCTAATCAATTCAATCCGTTATCAGAGAAAAGTTAACTAAAACAGCCTATTGACTTACTTGATTTTATGGGGTAGTTTGATACGCTTTTGGCCTAAACCCAATTAAATTTTAACGTTAAATTAGGTTACACAAGGGTAGTTTAATCTTTTCTACTTTCTTTACCCACAAATAATTCTACAGTGGACAATCATATACTAAACAATACCCCCACAAGCCCACATCTCCAAACCCACTAGTCCCTACTTTCTTATGGATTGCGCACCTCTGATGTTGAATGAAAGTTGTAGGGTCTCTCAAAAGATCATTATTGATACAGATCCCGGCATTCGTATCTTTATAATCTTTTCTCATTTGGGTTTCATTTTAATTTTTGAAGAATATGGAAACACTGTGATTTTTTGATAAGTGATTATTAGTGATATCAATATATTGTTTCCTAAACCAGAACCCGATATATTCGAAAATTCGGAAATCCAGTTTTTCAGATATCCAAAATTTTCGAAAATTCATATTCAGATTCGGATTTGCCATTTTGAAAAAAAGTTCAAAAATCTGAATTATCGGAAATATAATTTTACATCATTATCATTAAATAATAAATGTTAATTAGAAATTCGGATATTAAGGTTTTTTTTTTTTTTTTGAAAGGAAAACTTCATTAAAAACGCCGAACCCGAAAACCGGGACGGACAAACAACAACAAAACTACATATTCACAAATTTACACCAATCCCCCCATTCGAAACTTCCTTTCCTAGCTCTATGTTTGTACCAAAAGAAACTAACTACCCTTGTCTCGCTAAAAACCTCTTCAATACTACTTCTTATGCCATTAAATCTCAATTTGTTTCTAGCCTTCCACAGGACCCAACTTGTCGTAAGCACGATACCGTGAATCACGTTTCGCTCCGACTGCCTCTTATCTCCCACGTTATGCACTTCAAGCAAATCTCTAAACGAAAAGATAAAAAATCTCGGGATACGGCACCAAAAACTGATTTTCTCCCACACTCCCAAAGCAAACGAGCACGCCGAGAAGATATGCATGACCGAATCGAAACCTTCATTGCAAAACTTACACATGTCGTCAATTACTGTTATACCCCTTGTTTGGAGAGCCACAACCGTGGCAATCCTATCCAAATCAGCACGCCAAGCAAAGATATTACATTTTTTGGGGACCCACTTGCACCAATTCATAACGTAACGATTGCTGAAATCGCGTTTAGAGACAATGTGGTGTTTGACCGCCGCCACCGAGAACCCTTTCGAACCACTCCCCAACCAAGACCACTTATCCGCTCCAGAAGAGAGACTGACCGAACTCAAAGCCGACTCCAGAGAATGCCATTCAGCCAGCTCCTGACTTGTAGCCGGGTCATGCCTCCAGAGCCAAAGACCATTACCTTCAAGACGATCCTGCACAGTGCACGGTTTCACCACTTCCAAATTGAACAAAGTAGGATACTTCTCCTTCATCGGAACATCGAACAGCCACGGATCTAGCCAAAATAGAATTTTATCGCCTCTGTTTACCTCTCCTTTGAATAAGTTCCGGATTGGCACATCATCAAACAACGGACGGTTAATCGTCGAGACAATGTTGCTCCAAACCCCGCCAAAAGCTTTTTTTATTGGAAGAAAGCCCCAGTCCGATCTACCAGAGTGAAAAGCATTGACGACCTTTACCCACAAACTATCATGTTCGTTTTTGTATCTCCACCCCCACTTAGTTAACAAAGCTATATTAACATCTCTAAGATGTTGGAGCCCAAGACCGCCCATGTTGACCGGCGAGGCGACCCTGTCCCAAGCAACCCAATGAACTTTTTTGACCTCCGAAGACCCTCCCCAAAGGAACTTTCTAATCAGAGCTTCCAAATCCTGCAAAACCTTAACAGGGGCTCGGTACAGAGCCAAATAATACGTGGGAAGACTTTCGAGAACGGATCGGATCATGGTAACTCTGCCACCAATAGATAACAATGAAGCTTTCCAAAGAGAAAGACGCTTCTCGAACACTTCAAAAACCGGTCTCCAATTAGCATACCGATTCATATTGGCCCCCACGTTTAACCCGAGAAACTTAACCGGGAAGGTATCCACACCACAACCGACGATCTCAACCATGTCGTCTACCTCCCTAGACTGCACCCCAACCCCAATCAGCTTTGATTTCGATAAGTTGATCTTGAGACCCGAGCACAAGTGAAAACATCTCAAAATTCTAACCACATTTAGGATGTTAACCTTGGACCAATCTCCCAAGATAACAGCATCGTCAGCATAAAATAAGTGCGAGACGACCGGGCCTCCGTTCGGGAGAGCAACTCCCTTAACAATCTCCAGATTGCAAGCTTTTTCAATCATACACGAGAGAGCTTCCATAACTATGACAAAAAGAAACGGGGAGAACGGATCACCTTGGCGCATACCTTTGTGGCATTTGAACTCAAAGGTAGGGGATCTGTTAACCAACACCGAAGCTCTGGCCGAAGACAAAATCCCCTTGATCCACGAACACCACTTAGAGGAGAAGCCCATCTGATCGAGAACGTTCAACACAAAATTCCAGTGAATGTTGTCATAAGCTTTTTCAAAGTCTATCTTAAGAAAAAAAATCTTTTTCTTAACTTTATTAGTCCATCTCAGCATTTCATTCAGAATGAGCGGCCCATCCAGAATATATCTACCACAAATGAAGCCAGATTGGGTGGGCGAAATGATCTTGTCCAACACCCTTTTGAGCCTGCTAGCCAAAATTTTCGAAATCACCTTATTAACGATGCCCACCAGACTTATAGGCCGGTAGTCATTAAGCCCGATAGGATCGATCACTTTCGGAATCAAGGCAATGAAAGAAGATCCACAACCCGTGTTGATCACACCATTGCAATAAAAATCATCCAAAATGTTAACGAAATCGGCTTCGAGAACATCCCAGAAACGCTTCACGAACCGGAAGTTGACTCCATCGGGGCCAGGAGCCCTATCCTCGCCACAGTAAAAAACAGCGGCCTTAATCTCATCCTTGGTAAACCGCGAATCCAGCAACGCGGCATCCGAATCCGATATTTTTTTAATACCATCACAATGCAAACGGGGGCGGTCGCCACAATCTTCAAAAATTTCGCTCTGAAGAACTTAAAAACCTCCTTTTTCACAAGCGAGGGTTTGGACACCCAATTGCCATCAATCTCCAAACCATGCAACGAGTTAGAGGCTTTCTTACAATTTACCAAAGAATGAAAAAAACTTGAATTTTCATCGCCCTCTTTGGACCATTTAATCCTTGATCTTTGTCTGAAGTCACTGCTTTTCCGCTCTTCATCCTCTTTAAGAACTTTCTTACTTTCTAAGAGGATCCACTCCTCTTCTTCCGAAAGTTCCCTAACCTCCATGGCAGTCTGAATACTTTCGAGCTCCGATTGAGCCAAAGCCACTTCTTCCGAGCTTTTCTTCAATATTTCGTCCCTCCAGATTTTTAGGTCAGCTCTAAGGACGCTCAACTTTCTCATAAGTCTGATATCCGGAGGGCCAAGATCCCCGAAGTCCTTCCCCAAAGCCGAGACAACCGTATCATGGAATCCAGGTAAATCGAACCAAGAATCAAAAATCCGGAAAGGCTTAGGCCCGAAGTTAACTAAAACAGTCTTTAAAATAATCGGGCAGTGGTCAGACAGAAAGGATGGCACCGCATCCACACTAGCAACCGGCCACTTGTTGAAAAAAGCCGAATTAACAAGGAACCTGTCTAGTTTGCTCTGTTTCCTTCCATCAGCCGAGGAATATGTGAATTTCCTGCCTGTCATATTGTATTCAAGCAAACCAGCATCGTATATAAAGCTAGCACAAGACAATTTAAACCCACAATTTTTTTTCTCCTCCCGAGATCGAACCGCGTTGAAATCGCCGGTAACCACCCAAAAACCATCAGAGTCCGAAATAACCTGATTCAGCTCATCCCAAACAATCTTTTTTGCCACAACGCTCTGAGGGGCATAAACGTTAATAACATTTAGGGTCGACCCACACCCCACCAAATTTCCCCTGATGATAAGATAATTCCTCTTCTTCACGGAACTAGACATACGAAACACAGAAGAATCCCAAATACAAACCAACCCCCCGGACAAACCCACCGAGTCAACACTTTCGAATCCAAAACTCTTACTACCCCAGAAACCCATAACATCGACATCCTTAACAGAATCTTTTTTAGACTCTTGAAAAACCATGAAATTAATACCGTGTTTATACTTCAAATCTTTAACCCACCGCTGCTTGTCCAAACCCCCTAGACCACATAAATTGAAAGATAAAAAATTCATATTTCCACCTCATTAATACCTGAAGTTCCTAGAACATTGTTGACCTGCTCTGTCTTACTCCCGAATTCGACTCCCACTTGAGCTCCGATCTCAATGGTAGCTGCTAATTCTTCATCAGAAACTCCGCCCTGATTCCGAAACAGAGCTTCCCTATAACGGTTCTCCTGAGAGAGAGAATCAGCCGCCAATGTCTCCGATGACTGAGCTCTTATGTTCAGATCCAGTTGAGTTTGAGTTCTAGAAGTGAAACCCACGAAGCCAAAACCCGGTTCATCATCCTTCTCATAATTTCTAGACCTTTTCTTGGGCCTGATTACATCTGGCGATATTTCCTTAATACCCTTGGACTGTGATTGGGCTTTGGAGGTTTTAAGGCCCAACACCCCCCTCCTTTTCGTTCTACTGCACCTCTCTCCTGACCCACTTTTGAAACCCCTAACAACCTCAGGCCCCACCACTTTAGAGCCCAACCGAATTCCTTCAACATTGATAGACTCAACAACTGGAACTTCTAAAATTTCGGCGCCACCTTTTTCTCTTTCAACCGGCGATTCAAGCACCTCCTTCTCCCTGTTACCGGAAACAGTAACTCCTTCCGGGACATCCATGTTACCCCCCATCTCCGACGAAACCCCAGCAGAAAAATCATCTTCTTCCAGGAACTCCGGTAACCATTGGTCGTTCTCTTCAATAACCCAAACTTTAAATCTTTTATCCTGCCATTTAAGAGTAAGAGATCCATTGATCCTATTACCAGAACCTAATAATATTCCCAGCCGGTCGTACGAGAGATCTCCATTCGACTCCAAAAATTGAGACTCCTGAACAAGTTTACCGTATTTACCCCCAATGGCATTGAAAACACCTCTGGAAACAAGGTGCGGAGGAACTCCAACAATACTAATCCATGCAATACGTTCGAATGGCACAGACTGCCCCAGCCAAGGGTTTAGACTCGAAAACCATTTAGCCCAAACCTCCTTATCCTCAAGAAAATCATTAGCAAAACCACCACTATCAAAGGATAAAATAACCGAGAGCCCTCCAAGGTATTGGATGTTGACCTTCTCATAACCAGCTGAAACAAGAGACGATTTGAGAGAACAAAGCTCATTGAGACCCAAAGCCCTTCCGACTACAACTCTCCCGCTCAGATCAGATAAGGAGAAGATAGAAGGATCAACTTCAAACACATCCTCCTCTGCCACCGAATGGGATTTATTTGTTAGAATATCCAAAAAGGAGACCCCGGGCTTGACCGGATTGTTATTCCGACCCTTTGTCTGACCTACATCTGGTCCCCTATCCGCCGGTTTACTACCTCCCCCGTTTCCAGCATACTTCCTACCCCCGTTCTCTCTCGCGAAAAGAGCTACGTTGATAAACAACTTATTACCACCCAACTTCAAGTTCGACATACTGGCCAGGAGAACGTCCACGTCCCTGACGCCTTTAAAACTAACGAAACCGAAAGATCTACCTTCCTTGTCTTTCTTCTTCGCGATAAAAGCTCCTGAAATTTCACCGAACGCCCTAAAAGCATCAGCCAGGTCCCAAGGTCTGCAACCTTGAGGGATATTAGCAACGAACAGCTTGATAACGTCAGACGGGGGGACGGAAGGGTCCCCTCTACCTTTGCGTTTGTTTCTTTGCACCTCCCAACCCTCGTCATCAACCTCCATGGATGAAGCACCTTATACCCGGCAAGCGAATGGAAGCTTTGGACAACCCGGATAGCGAGAGAGGTAAAACAGACCACAGAACGAATGTGTCAACGAACCTTAGACTCTATCCAGGCGCCTTCACCTTCGTCGAGCCTACCGGCGGATAAGAGGCCCGAGAACTCACAACAGGACACACACCGGAATGAGAAAAAAGGAGAGAAATCCGATCCCGTAAGGCGAATGGATGAGACAGAAGGCAAGTTAGAATGGAGGTCAAGCTTAAAATCTAAGCGGCCTCAACGCTAACCCGGCAATCCACCTATCGTCGAGCCCTCCGGCGACCGGAATGTGAAAAGGTTATTAGAGAGAGAGTTGCTAATGACGCAGCGACAAACCAATCTGGCCAGGTTACAAAGTGTTGTACAGCTTAGTTTTTAATATTCGGATATTAAGGTAAGGTTTTTTTTTTTAATTCGGATATCTAAAATACCGTTTTTTGTTTGGATATCCGTTTCACTATCCGAATTTGTATCGAAAAATTCGCATGTCCGAAAGTCGGATATCTGAAATTTCAATGCACTATCTGGAATTTTCGAAAATTCGAATATCTAATTTTGAGCACCCATCCGCTCTTTTAACCTCCTCAACAGTGTCGTTGGCGTGGCCATCCTTGACCTTTTGTCTCCTCTCATGCCACTATTTAGCTCCTCAACACCGTTAGGTTTTAAATTGGTAACGCGACCTCAGTTCATCCCTCGTCATGCTAATACTAGCAGCGGAAGATTGAAGGTCTGAGGATACTTTTGGTAGTTAGAAGAAGAAAATCTAAAGGATGTACCATATTTAACTACGGTGATAATGACTTTGGAAGGAGAAGCGTGGATTTAAACAAGCATTTAAGAAGTTAAAAGATAACAGTGGATTGTTACGCACTAAAACAACTAGGGGTGTTCAAAACTGGATATTCGAAATTTTCGGATACTTGATTTCACTATCCGTATCCGAATTTTCAGATATCTGAATTTCTAGATATCCGAATTTCCTGGATATCCGGAAATTCGGATATCCGATCGAATAGTGAATCGGATATCCGAATACCATTGGTTATTTAATTTTTATTCTTTTATTATTTTTTAATATTCCGAACCGGATATTCGGATATCCAAATATAAATTTTCGGATAGTTTTGGATATTTCGGATAGTTTCGGATATTTTTGGATATTCGGATATCTGATAAAAATAAAAATTAATTTTCTGATATTTCGGATATCTGAAATATCCGAAAATTTTCAAAATCACTATCTGAATCCGAAAATTCGGATATCTGAATTTTTGGATATTTAGGATTTGGATATCGGATAGTTGATTTTCGGATACGGATATTTTTGAACACCCCTAAAAGCAACAACTTAAAGGAGTTAAGGATTATCTATAACTTTTTTAGTTTAAATTTAATTTTGAGAAAATTCCTATTTTGGTATCAATTGTTTACTCATAGGTCATCTTTTTTTTCCTACGAATGTTTTCTTTACGTGTGACCTGGCACACTACCCGTAAACCTTTATCTAGCATGTGCACACAACCTTTAAATCTTTTTTGGAAAAAAAAAGACGGTATCACGCTAAATACTAATAATTAAAAGATTAAAATATACAAAATTGTGGGTAGTAGCTAGCAGTGAACAAAAAAAAAATTTGGTTCCCTGACCCAAACCGGGGAAACCGGTCCAAACCAAAACCGGCTCCGAAGCCAACCACTAGTTACCCCAAACTCCCAAAGCGCACCCTAGGCCCATTTCTCAACCTTTGACCAAAGATAGAGGTGTACAAAAATTTCAAATCTGAAACCGATCCAAAAAATAATTTGAAACCAATCCGAAGGGAAACCATGTTTTATACAACCGGATACAATTCGGTAGGATCCACCGGATCCAATCTGAATTTCAAAATTTTCAACCCATCGGATTTTTTCCAGGTCTTCTCGCATCTGATCCAATCCGGAGTTTTTGGATCCGGATTTAACAAATTTGGTTTCTTATTTTTCATATAAATTTTATTGAGTTTATCTTAAATATGTATTATTTAGTTGGTATATTTTCTTATCAAGATATGTTATATTACTTGTAAAAATCTATAAAGATGAACTTTGGTGAGTTTATTTTATTAATTTATTAATTTTTGGCAAATTGGATTTTGATAATCCGAACTCACTCTTTTTGGCCGATAATAATCCCAACTCAGTTAATTACCCATAATAATCCGAACTCTTCCATTTTGTTTAAAATATTCCACCGTTAAAAAAACATAACGGAGTTAAGTTTTTTCTAAATTACAAACCGATGTTTTCGTGCTTTTGATCAAAACGACGATATGAGTCAATTGGTGTAAAACCTACCTTGAAACACCAAACGACTTGAGTTTTTTTAATTAGAAGTTCAAACACCCAAATTGAAGCACCGTTTTCGTCGTTTAGAGCATTCTTTCGAGATAAGTTTTACATAAATAGACTTGTATCATCATTCTGATCAAAAGCCCAAAACCATCAGATTAGTGTGGGTAATTAACTGGGTTGAGATTATTAATAAAAATGATAAACAAGTTACAATGATCACATGAAATGTAAAATTACATGTATATAAAATACAAACTACATAATTATTCATCAACTGCAAATTTGTCTCATATGTGGAAAACAAAGATATATGCATTTTTTATAAAAAAAAATTAATTAAAAAATATTTTTTTTTTGAAGGAACTCGGTTTTTGATAAAATTTATATCGATATATTCACCAAAAAAAGTTAAACAACACTGTGTTTTCAGATTTTTTTAATAATTAAATATTAAAAAGTTATTGAAGAAAATCATGTTTTATCAAGAATTAATTGTTATAAAACAGAAATGTAAAACATAATTATAAAAGTAACCACTCACTAGCCAACATGTGGCATTTTTAAAATAATAAAAAAATCATCAACCAAAGTTGACACCACAACCTGGTCGTGAGTTTTAATTGAATTTTTTTTTTCACTTTTTGGCCAACCAACCAAGGTTTTGGTCACCAATGATTGTAGCCTAACATCCCTAATGGTTGGTTTTTTTTTTTTTTTTTTTTTTTGAACGATAACACCAACACCACCCTTGTGATAAGGACGACAACACCTAGGAGTCCCCTAGACAAAACCCAAAAAAATCCTAATATATGCATTCCTTGCCTGGGTTAGAACCCCAGACCTTCCACTGAGAAAGCAAGATTCTCTAGCAAGTAGAGCAAACCGCACCACATTGGCAAATATGTTCCAAATAATTGGGGCTTTTTAGTGTGATCAGATCAAAATTTAGGAAATCCGTACGATGAAAGTTAGTGTGTAGTATGACAAGTTTGGGTGTTTTCGCCGATTTGCTATTACGAAAATAAAAACTATTTTATAGTCAAACTTTGGATTTATTTAACAAAGTTTAAACTTATGTAATATATTTTAAGAAAAGAAGTAAGAAATTAGGGCGTGAGTGCGTGACACTTTAATTTTGGGCCCCGAGTCCCTTTTGAAACATATTATTATTCATTCTGTTAAAAGAAAGAGAATGTACAACAGGAAGTTGGTTTCATTAGGAGAAACTAATAATAGTCGCCTTTGATGAAGTCATTTAACTTATTCACTTCACCTCTTTGTTGATCCACAACTGTCCGTACAACATCAACCATAGAAATCATCCCCACTATCCTTCCATCGATGACCGGTACATGTCGTATCTGGTTTTCTGTGATCAAAACAACTCGGTTCTATGAGTAAACGGATCAAAACCGAAAACCCAACTAGTTATATACCTGACATTAGTCGCATTGCTTGATAAACATTTGTGTCGGATGCCACTGTTACCAGTTTGTTCTGTTGAAGTTAACAAACAGATAAGAATTCAACATCGAAAGTTGCACGTGACGATTATTACGATATCATACAAATATGCTGACCTGGCTTGTCATGATTTCCTGGACTTTGGTGTATTTATATGATTTATCCTTAGCAATTACCTTCTGCAAGCAATCTGGATATTATTATGGTCAATTGCAAATATGTTCCACTAGAATCGTTGTATCGTATCATATCATGTTCATGTATTCATGTATGAAATAACCTCTTTCAGTGACGATTCCTGCAATCATCTGTTCATCTCCAGGCTTAAGAACCACTAAAGATCCAATATTGTTTCGAGCCATCTGCATAATTACCACAAATTCAAGTAAATTGTCTTTAGATTTAATAGAAATCGATTAATATGGTGACGTACTTGTTTTGCAGCATCATAGACGGTGTCATCGCTCTTGCACCAGAGCCATGATCCAACATCTTCATCTTCTTTTTTCATTAAAACTTCTGCGACTGTTGTATTTTCCAAACCCTTTAGATTCATTAGCGGTGATTTTACGATCGATGCATTTTCTGTATACTTTTGCAGTTGTTGCAAGACTGGTACTCGAAATGTCTCCCGACAAGATTTTATAACTCTTGCAATAACTTGCATCTTGACTGAAAACCGACAACTTTCGTGCCTTGGAATTTAGGAGAGGCTAAAAGGGGAAATATGTATATGACCGTATGAAAACGCGTTTATCTTGTGATGATATATGGATGGGAGCTATTGTTCTTTTCTTGGATTAGCAAACATCAAGTCAAAGAAAAGGATTTTCAAGCTTTTCTTCAGCAAGTTAGTTGCTTCAACAATTGGCAACCTAAAATGCTGCATTCTCTATTATGACTTGTACTTTGATCGTCAAGGGTTATACCTTGAGTCTGAGGAATGAACGGTGTACAAGTCGTTGCAGCATGGACAAAGGGTTGCATCTTAAAATGTGATGCTAGACTTGCCAGACAAGGTAAATCAGCATAAAAAAGTTGCCTACAAGAGGGGCAAACTTTGTAAAACTCGTGTTTTCGGCCACCTTCATGGCATGTTCCTATTGTATCAAACTTGTATTTATGGCGATTCTTTCCTTTTCATGTTATGATATCACACAACTGATTATTTGAATTTGCCACCATCTTTCTTTGTAGCATTTTGTTCATTGTTGAAAAGAAACAATGGCTGAAAGAAAGAATTTAGGCTTCCGTTTTCGCCTACCTTGGTTACCACAGTCTATGCTACCTCGTGCCCGTGAGCTACCTAGGCAACCACAACGCACCGCCACACAAACCTCTGTTGCATCAACTCCTGCTCAAAGGCCACCGTTTCGGCCTCCAGGGAAATCCCCAGCACCAGCACCACCGGCAGCACCAGCAGCAGCACCACCGCCAGCGGCACCAGCACCGGCAACAGTAGCTACACCAGCACCTTCTTTGCCTAGACGATCTCCACCACAGCCCGCGGCATCACCACCGTCTGTTACACCTAAGTCAACAATACCTAAATCTCAACCTGCTAAACCAATTGAACCTGTTGCAACTCAGCCTGCAAAAAAACCTCAGGCCACCACAGAAACTGCGGTTCCAGTAACCCCGCTTCAAACACCACCACCGTCTGTTTCACCTAAGTCATCCGTACCGAAATCTCCAATCGCTCAACCTAATGAATCTGTTGCCGCTCAGCCTGCCAAAAAAACCCAAACCACCAACGAACCCAAACAAACCATTCTTACTGCAGATCCAGGCAGCCCACCTCCATCGCCACCACCATCTGTTTCACCCAAGTCATCAGTGCCCGAATCTCCTATTGCTAAACCTACAGAATCTGTTGCAGCTCAGCCCGCCAAACAAACCATTCTAACTGCAGAACCTGGAACCCCACCTCTTTCGCCACCGCTTAGTCCGCTTACGCAAACTCAATCCCCACCTAGTCCCACCCAAACTCCATCACCACCACCACCATCCGTTTCACCTAAGTCATCAGTACCTGAATCTCCAACTGCTAAAACTACTGAATCCGTTGCAGCTCAGCCCGCCACCACTGAAACCACACGAACCACTGTAACTGCAGATCCTGGAACCCCACCTCCATCGCCACCACTTAATCCGCTTACGCAAGCTCAACCCCAACCTAGTCCTCCCCAAACACCACCACCACCATCTGTTTCACCTAAGTCATCAGTACCGGAATCGCCAATCGCTAAAACTACTGAACCTGTTGCAGCTCAGCCCGCCAAAGAAACTCAAACCACCACTGAAATCGTACCAACCATCGAAAATGCAGATCCAGCAACGCCACCTACGCAAACTCAATCACCGCCTAGTCCTCCTCAAACACCACTGCCACCATCCGTTTCTCCCAAGTCATCATTACCCGAATCTCCAATCGCTAGATCTACCGAACCTGTTGCAGCTCAGCCCGTCAACGAAACTCAAACCACCACTGAAATCGTACCAACCATCGAAAATGCAGATCCAGCAACGCCGCCTACGCAAACTCAATCACCGCCTAGTCCTCCTCAAACACCACTGCCACCATCCGTTTCTCCCAAGTCATCATTACCCGAATCTCCAATCGCTAGATCTACCGAACCTGTTGCAGCTCAGCCCGTCAACGAAACTCAAACCACCACTGAAATCGTACCAACCATCGAAAATGCAGATCCAGCAACGCCGCCTACGCAAACTCAATCACCGCCTAGTCCTCCCCAAACACCACTGCCACCATCCATTTCTCCCAAGTCATCATTACCCGAATCTCCAATCGCTAGATCTACCGAACCTGTTGCAGCTCAGCACGCCAACGAAACTCAAACCACCACTGAAATCGTACCAACCATTGAAAATGCAGATCCAGCAACACCGCCTACGAAAGCTCAATCCCCGCCTAGTCCTCCCCAAACTCCACCACCACCATCGGTCTCACCTAAGTCATCATTACCGGAATCTCTAATCGCTAAAACTACTGAACCTGTTGCAGCTCAACCCGCCAAAGAAACTCGTACCACTGAAACCATACCAACCATTGTAACCGCAAGTCCAGCAACACCGCCTAGTCCTCCCCAAACCCCACCACCAGCAAAACAATCTCCGACCCAAACCCTGCCTAGATCTCCATCTCGATCAGCTTCTGAACCTACATCATCACCACCATCGCCTACCGCTAAAACCACAAGCGAAGTTTCAGAAATCAAAACGTCAACCGAGATAACCGGAGAAAAACATCATGTGGATACAAATAATCTTTCCCTAGATGAAAAACCAAGAGAGACAACACAAACCACATCCATGAATTCACATTCAATGGATTTTAAATCTCGAAAACCGGAACTAACCGCAATCAAAGACGACATTTCCAAGTACATTCATAAGATAGCAGCCAAAGAATCTACGGATGAAAATCCTGCAAATGTTATCACAATTGCAGGTGATAACACAGGGGCATTGATGAATTTGAGTTTAGATGAAATCAAAGGAGGCCATAAGCTTAGTACTGATCAAGATACCACCATTAATGAAGATGAAAGCTCAGAAAAAGATAGTGAAAATGAAGAACCAGATGCAATTGTTAATAGCAACACTCAAGGAATCAATAACTCAATGATGTTTGACAGTTCTGTAACTGAAAGGAACCCAGGTGTTCATTTAGGATTCTACAGTAATCTAGCAAATATTGATGATTCAGTGGTGAAGAATACAGAGTCAATTGAGATGCAAAGGGCTGAAGCCAACATTACCCCACCTCAACAACTTGTTTACGATCCGACAGTGGGAAGATCTTCTGAAGAAAATGATCCCCAGACGTCTGGCATAAGTTATGAGATTGAGGTTCTTTGATTTGAACAAGTGTTACGAGTAAAAATAAGGATGATGCTTCATCATTCATTGAATATATGTTTGTCTAATACGTTATGTATATAATGTCACTTGTATGTAACAACATAAACTTCTTCTTGGGTGACTTATCAGTTATAATACTATGTGTGCGATATGATTAATGATCATATGTACCAAATACTGTATCCATGATGGGGTTGATACAAGTATAGTTGAAAACACTGAAATATATCAGTCAGTATCGGAATCGTTGAAAACAAATACTGGTACCTTTGCCGTTGGTGTTCGATGGGTAAGCCGAGTATGGTGCGTTATTGGTATTCAGCTAGAAAATTTCATCCCTGCTGTTATAATAATGTGTTATTATTTTCCAACGGCGTGTCAAACATTTATAATTAGAGATGTAAATACATTGGTCGAGAAAGTCACTAAAAGCATATGCGTAGCTTCATGAATCTTTCATAGCTCCGTACTTAAGTCGATAAATTTATTGTTTATTATCATTTATTTTTAATACAGTGGAAATTTGATAATTGACCTTCTATACTGTTTATGCATATAAATGTTCCCTCATTTACATTCATTGATTCTATTGATCTGATGATATCCCATGATCTTGACTCTCAAGTCATGCTATATATATGCGACCATCATCCAACGATCAAGTGGTATGAATTATAGATTTCATGTGTATAAAGTTATATGCTTATGCGAGTGAGGGTGAAAGATGGGTGGAAAAAGTCGCTTTTGTGGACACATCGATAGTCATGATAACTAAAAGTTTATAGGGTTAGGTTCATTTGTGAACAACCCCCTTGATAGTGAACACTAGTGAACTAATCCTTGCCCTTGATTATCAATACACAAGTGTAAATCAATAACCAGGATTTGATGATGAAAATACACTAGTTTATTTTACGATTTAATGATGTAAATCAATGGCCAGGATTTGTTCACTCAGTTCACAAATACACTAGTGTTCACTCTAGAACCCCACCCTAAGTTTATAATATAAATAAAACTGCAGTTACAATAATATTATGATATTCTAAATGCTAATCCCCTAATAAAGCCAGGGCCCAGGTGTATTATAAAAAAAACACACCAGTTAAGATTCATTATTGTTCAATAATGGTTGTTGTTTCAATTTGAAGCAACAATCATGAACAAAACAAAACTCGGATGTGATGTGAGCTAAACAAACTCACCAAAACTTGAACTCGGGAAGGCGGCGGATAAAAGGCCTAAATTCATCAGAATCTTTTGTAGGCAATGAAGCCCCATCCAAAGCTTCTAGCTCTGGATCAACATTGGGTGACAGAAATCCAATCAACAGATTCAAGATATAAATCCCAAGACCATACGAGATAATGTAAAACCCTTGAAGATAATAGACCCGCAACACATAAATTGACGCAACAGCAAGCGTCCCGAGCCACCTTTGAACAGGAAGAGGTGTTGACTTATCCAGATAAATCTGGAACACGCGTGAGAATTCCGTTTTCCACTTGGTTAGCGGTGCCATTGGGGAGGCAGCAGCATCACCCCCTAATCCTTCCATTTTAACAAACTTGTAATTCTTTCTGTACAAACTACAAGGTTACACATAATTCAGAGCCCAAATCAGTCATAATCAGTTAATAAAGTAACAAGTAATAGCACAAGTGAATGACAAAAGTAACAACAGTAAGTATAACATTATTCCATATTCATAAGGAAACAGTGTTGTCTTTTAACCTCAAAACTCAATGAATATGTCATATAAAGCAGTTCAGATGATTATCTCATATCCTTATCTTATATCCCTGATGTCTATGAATGATACAACTATTAAACAATTATCCAATTTACATATGAGTCGTGATGATTGAAAGATAAGTTTGTGAATCGATAAGAAAAATAGCAGTAGTGAGAGTTGAAGAGCTCACCCACAGGGAATTGTTGTTTAGGGTTTCTGCCTTTTTGCCTGTGTCTGAAAAGAAGAAGAAGATGATTATCCAAATTCGCACCGACTCTGGATGGATTTTGGGTATCGTATTTCGTTTTATTTTTCGGTGCATACCCAAATTTGTTTATATAGGGTTTGTGAAATGTGACAGGTGAATACAAAAGGTAAAATTTGATAAATGCTAAAACGTCCCTCCTCATCAGAGTTCGATACACATACCCAAACCACCCATTCCATGAAAATTCGTCCGACCCACTGCAGTAAAACCCGGTTCGGCTGGATTTCGAACTGACAACCTTTAGAGAGGCCTAGTTCTAAACTTTAGTGCTACCACCAATGGAGTTGAACTTGAGACCTCAAAAATAGAAACCAAGTGACTAACCGCTAGACCAATTTGTCAGAACATAATCGGCTGTACTCAGGGGCGGATTTACTCTCAGTTAGGGGGTTCCCAGGAACCCGTTCGGCTCATAACATATAGCGTTAAGTCATTTACAAAATTCTGAAGGAACCCCTTAATATTTTGTAGGGGAACCTTCTAAACAAATGTGTAGGCTGGTCCACTGGTAAGCAAGTACGCCTGTTAACATTGAGGTCCTGTGTTAGAGTCTGCTCCAACCCGTTTTCCATGTTTTTTTGCATTTTGTTTCGAATTAAAGATCCACTTTGAAAGCTTCAAACTTCATCTTCCCCCACAAACGTCAGCCGGAAAGAAAACACAATTTACCTTTTAAAGCACTTTGCCTGGTGGAAGGAGAACAAGGCCTCCCTTTTGTTGGTTTGCAGCAGAATTTAGTTGCAGAGCTAGAAGTCAAAAGGTGAAATTTGAGTGGAAAATCAGTGTCAGTTTGGGTTCATTTAATTAAACAAGTTGGCTGAGATGGTGGAATTCATTTATGTAATAGTTTTTTTTAGTTTTAGCATATTCAGATTGCATAAAAGTGGAGCCAACTCTTAATAGCTTTCACCTTCAAAATCAATACAAGGAGTACAAGTGTATAAATGACTATGAAGGTTTCAACCAGTTTAATAATCTTTAAGTTTATTGGGATCTTTGACTTTGAAGTTACTTGGCACCAGTGAATGATATTGGTACACATATACAACATTTTAAGCTATTGATCACACACTTCTTAGTTTATGCGATGCACGTCGCCGCATATTCTTTTTGGTTTTATTTTTACTATCTAATAGATCTGACAATTGTTGTAACCAATCTACGTCAAATTTGAATACCCATTATGAATTTTCATCTAATCTTGAGTAAGAATTTGTGACCCATACCCCCTACCTTTCGATCTATTTAATCAATTGTCATCTCGATTCGCTTTAAAAAATTTACAAAGGGCTTTTTGTGTAGTAAATCATTTATATTTTGAGTATTTATAAAGTTACGAATGATATAATTTACATTATTCAACCCGTGTAATACATGGGTAGCTAACCTAGTTTTTATTATGTGATGAACCTTACACGACCCGTACCGTCGAACCGACCCGTATTTTTTTTTATGTTCGGACATATGATATTGGAACACTTAAAAAAGTGAACCCCTTGGAAAAAAATCTTGGATCCGCCACTGGCTGTACTTATCCCATAAATTGAGCCATCTGAAAAAAAGGAGAAAATCACATATCTTGGAAGAATACCTAGTTCTATAACGTCAAGGTTACGGAAACCTCTACGTTTTGTCCTGTCTTATCGAATAGTAAGGTGTTGTCTGTGTATCTTGGAAGAATACCCCTAGCTCTCGTAAAAAAAGCACCCTTTCCATTCCAAATAATCTAAGGTCCCAATGATTATATTAATTATTTTGACGCAAGATGAGAGTATGAAGTGGTCGGGATGACACAGCCTATTGAAATTTGATTTTGTATTTTATTAAATTTTGACGGAAAATGAGTGCCTCAAATGGTTGGGATGACACAACCTAATGGAATTTGATTCTGTAATTTATTAAAAAAACTCTCGTCTAGATAACTTTAGCAAACAATTAAACATTATTTACATGTGCTTTTCTTTGTTATGGTTGTTTTAAATAGATAGATGTGGTTAAAAAGTTGGGAAGATGGAGACATAAGAACACTTATTTTCCAAAAGAGGGGTAAGTTATTTAACTCATGGCCCTTATGCTAAGACTATGGGGTATGGGGCGGGGATTGGGGCGTGGGTTGGGTACAAATGCCCAAGTCACCATCCCGGATGGGCTTGGGTTTCGGCGTGGCCCCTTGAGCGGGAGTTTCAGCCCGGGCGTTGGGCATGCCTAGCGATCCTACGTGGCCGGCTCTTATCGGATGGTTGGCTAGGCTATGTTTAAAATTTAAAATATAACCGTTTGGCCAAGCCAAACGGTTCAGCCAAGTCGCTATAAAACCCCCAACCCCACCACCTGTCCACATCGCTACCCCAACCCAAGTCACTCTACCTACCTGAACCGCTACCCACACACACTTGATCGATGGCCTCTTGGGCGCACGAGGAAGAGCTAGCCCTTGTCACGAGCGTCGTGGACGCGATGAAGGGCCGCCAACCCAGTGAGACCCGTTACTGGCCGGAAGCTTTTGCTAGCTACCGGCATAACGTGGGAAACGACCGGCACAATTTAAACGCGTGCCAACACAAGTGGCGCGAGCTACGACCGAAGCTTGATCGTTTTAAAGCCTACTACTACAGTGTCCCGGGCGGTGATATAAGTCACGAAGACCGGGTGGCGGTGGCCAACATCGAGTTTCGGGGCAAGGAGCGGAAGCCATTTGACAAGTTCGCCCTTTTCGAAATCTACCTAACGCTTTAGGCCTTTTTTATTTTGTAATCTTTTTTTATTTTATTTTGTAATCCTTTTTTATTTTATTTTATTTTGTAATCCTTTTTTTAGAATTTTGTAATTTTTAGGAAATTTTAATAATAATTTTAGGATTTTTTTTTTTTATATTTTGTGTGTATTTTTTAATTTTAGGTTTTTTTTATTTTAATAAACCTGGCCAACCCACGCGGGTTAGCCACGCCCCACCATACCCCCCGGACACGTCACTTACCAACGGGGAGGCTCAAACTCCACATGTCAACCCATGCCCCAAATCCCCGCCCCACCATACCCCACGGTCTAACTTCGGTACTTTTGTACATTCAAGAAGATTAGAGGGTAAAGCTATGATTGATTTAGGTTGTTGACTCTTTTACTAGTTATCGTTTTTCTTTCTTTTTATTAGATAAACGACCTAAACTAATCTCATTTAGAGCAAATTCTTAAATTGTCCTCGTATTTCTTTTTGGTTGGATATAATTTCAATAAGTTGTTAAAAAAATTAAAAAAAGTTTCACTTGACTATCTTCAAAGTTTTATTGAGATCACATCTTCTCTACACGTGTGTTCTTCCAAAAAAAAAAAAAAGTTTCACTTGACCATCTTTCATAGTTTAATTGAGATCACATCTTATCTACGTGTGCGTTCTCCAAATTTGGATATAACATAGCTTGAAAATATTTGATAAAAATAATGTTTAATGAACCAATATTATCATCATCATACTTAGTAAATCCTAGCAATAGTAAAACTAAGGTATGGTTTGAGGAGGGTAAGATGTAGACAGTCTTACATCTACCCCGCAGGAATAAAGAGGATGCTTTCGGTGAGACCCCCAGCTCGATAGTAGTTTTGCATCAACCTTTGGACATAAGGCATATAACACTCAACAATGGGGACAAATGCCGATTAGTGCATGTACCCTTTTGTTTTTCAAATATCAACACCACTTCATGATGTATGATTAACAATCCGCCGCTTTTAACGTTATTTTCACAAAATTAGTAAAATAACGTTAAAATTAGTGCAATTTCACTTTTGCCCCCCACCCCCACCCCACCCCACCCCGAGGCCCACACATGTATACATATATGTGCACACCGCAGGCAAGACGTAATGACTTATAATTAATAAACCAAACTCGGTTAAAGACTTGGACATAAGACACATATCACTCAACAATCGAGACAGGCCGATTAATAAACCAATAATGACTTGTAATTAATTAACCAAACTCGATTAAAGTTTCCGAAAAAAAAACTTTAACATACATGGATAACTTTTATGATTATGTATAGTGAATGTTACCCACTTGCCACATCACCCAGTAACTAAACCAAGTAAGTAGTGAACACGTGGTACCATGAACTTCTTATGATGGACACATTTATGTCCGATGTAGTAAGGGTGGGGTGAATGGGACTAACTAAAATGGTACCCAAATGAATCAAATAAGTAAGATATTTGATAGTAAACGTAAACGTAAGTCGGATGACTGAAGCGTATTACGTAAGGATAACGAGCCCGATAGAAGGGACAAGGATCAAGTAAAAAGAAAAAAAATACAGACCGACCAATAGGAATGCTAAGGCATAGGGATAAAAGTTTGACTGTCACAAGTGATGAAATTCACATGGACAAGTCAAACGAATTGAATAAAGAATAAAGGATTAATCAGAATAAAAGCGATGGATCTCGCTAAGACGACCAAATAAATTAAAATAACGTCTAAAACCATATAAGAATGGTTACTTGAAAATGATTACGGTAAAGATACCCGATGAATTGGTAGGATTTGGAAAGAGCGCGTAAACCGAGAGACGGGAACGCGAAATAGAAAGTCAAAAGACTCGGAATATGAGTCATGACTAAAAGACATAACGGGTTATAATTTCCCGAACCCGTTAAAGTAACTAGGAATAATTAACCTAGTTAGTAGCATGTGATTAAGTAACTAATGGTGAGTTATAGCTTCATTTTATCAAAATAAAACATGAGGGACTAATATTGCCAAGTGGGAAACTTGTTTTATTAAAACAAAAGTTAAACACCAAAACACACACTTTAAGTGTGTGTTCTGGTCGAGATATTCACAGGAGCCAAGAACTCTTGAGCTCAAAAACCCTAACAAGCACAAAATCAAGAAATTGGAAGGGCAAATCAAACCCAAATCGAAATTCAAGCACAAATTAGTGATCACCTCAGTGAAGGGATCACAAGGTATGTCAAAATTCACAATTTGGTTTCATCTCAATTTCTTGATAAACTTGTGAAATCGAAATCTGAACTTGGTTGATTGATGTTTGAATGAAATTATGATAAATTCAGGGTTAGGAATGAACCCTAATCAATAATTTGATGCATTAATGTTCATGCATGTGAAATTGAGAATCACCCATTTAGGTGTTAAGTGGGTCTTGTAGGAAGATGATGAACACTAGATTTATGATCATCAATTTGGTGTTATTTGATTTCCATAAAGTAAGTCTAGGTGTTGTGATGCATGCTAGACATAAGAACTTATGAATGATGTTAAAACTTGGGGTAAATAACTAGTTATGAAAATAGATTGTTGATTTTATAGAATATGCCCACAAGATGTTTGCTAAAATGCCTAACTGAATGTTTAAATGTTGAAATTACGAATGAAACGCGTAATTGCCTTATTTGACTAATTACGTGAAAAATGGGTTTTGGATGATTTGATGAAATTGATGTTGTATTGGTATTTATAAACACCATACTAACTTGTATGAAAGAACTACTTGAACAAAATGGGGATTTGTTAAGAGTTCATACTTGATTTGAAGTGGGTCTTGACACAAGAATTTAAACTCATGATTTATGATTTAGTTCAATAAGAAAAGTAGTCAAAGATTCATAAGGTGTGAAAGTCATGATTTAGAATGACTAATCTAACAACCTTGTGAATAATGAATGATAGTTGGCGCTTAACAAGCTAGGTGAAGCTTGGGGAGCAAGCGGGCCGATCGAAGCAAGTGAGAAAAGAAAAGCGTAATTTGGATGTGAGGTAAGTTAAAACTTTCACCTTTTATTTGATATCTATGGGTTTTATAAATTTTGAATAATCAAAAGTCACATTTGACTTATGATGTTTCGACCCGACATGCGAGGTTCGGAACAAAAGACAATAATGATAAACCATGTTGAATGGTTAAAAAGAGCTAATAAGGTCATTTAGTCATGTGATGACTAATAAATAACGAGTTTTGAATGATTTACCTTATAAGGTAAATCAATACAATTAATAAGGGTAAAACGGCAATGTAGTCACTCATTGACGATAACCATTAGTTTTGTAGGACACTTTACGGCGTAACATATAAAGGGGTCAAAATAATCAAGAAATAGATTTATAAGTAAATTGACCGTACGGTGTAAACCGGTACAAGTCATGTAGACGAGATGATAATAAATCCATCTCGTAAAAGTAAACGGTCATATAAGACCAAACGGGTTAAAAGGTGAAAATGTCACCCTTTAACAATATCGGCTAATGTATTGTCGAGTTGCTTGATTACAAGAATAAATATCGATTGAATGGTGACATTGCTATTACTTAGCGCCACTAAGGCAAGGTATCGTAACGGGTCAATACATTGATCCGAGCCAGGTTTGTGTAATGATTCAACTCATCATGTAGAATTTGAGGTTTTCTAAGAGTTAAACAAGGTCAAATTAGATATTTGGTTATCTTAAAGATAAACCGAATAATTCAAGTCATAAATGTAGTGTTTTAGAAACATAATGGTTTCTAAACAAGGCCATAGTTAAAAGACCGGAAATTTTGGGTCAAACAAGTATCTGAAAGTCCTTTGTCGTAAAAGAAGGATCAAAATTGACCAAAACGCCCTTGTAGGCTAAATTGAACAAACAACCCTTAAAGGTTGTTTGGAAACGAGTTTCATGATTAGATAAATACTTAGAATAAGTGTAGAAGTTGAAAGATGTAATACGTTAGTCAAATGGCTCTATTTGAGTCTTGCCGTAAAATAATAATCCGAGGGGTAAAACTCGGAACATATAGATATCCACATTAGATCCAACACACTTATAGTTGTTGTGGAATATTACTTGATAAGAAATGTAGAAATAAGATGCTAGAAATGAATGAAAGCGATTTCAAGCTTTAAGGTGCTTAAATACCCTTAACGGGTCAAAATAAGCATACGAGCGAGAATGGGTTTAAATTGTGTAATAAACCCATGATTAGAACCTAATATGGTAGGTAACATTAATTTGAAGAAGTGTATGTGATATAGGAATCAAACAAATACGTTTGTTTGATAAAATACATAAACGGGTTAAAATTCGGTAAAAAGGTAACGAGTCAAAGGCTTAGAAGTCTCAAAATTTCTTATGTTGGATGTAGGATTTTAACTCCATAAGATGGAGGATTAAATTACGGACGCGTAGGAAAAAGAATCGGGTAAAACGGATCAATAACGAAGAAGTTATGGCCGTTTCCGTAAAAACTGGCATAGCTAAACTGAGCTGCAGACCTGCTGGAAAACGGTCTCCCTCGCGTGGCGCGAGGGAGCAACTGGGTTCCTTCGCGTGGCGCGAAAAACCCTGTTTTGGCGAAAAAAATTTATTTTAATCAGTTTCGCTTCCCGGACTCGTTTAAATACGTTTTAAGTTACGTATGACTAATCCAACTCATGTTTTATGAGTTTCAGGTATAATTTTAGCACCGGAGGACGATCAAGCACAACGAAGAACCGAACACGATCAAGAAATAAGCTTCCGCACTTTGTATCGTTGTTATGTAAAATGACGAACTCACCCATAATATGTTGTATAGTTTTTAATTCTGTAAATAAAGTTTAATGAACCCGTATTTTCAATGTATTTGAAATCATAATTACTCGTTTGTTTTCGTAAATTATACGAAAACCTTTAAATAATAATGAGGGTGTTACAGCATGCGACAGTCCAGTCAGCAATGAGGCATTATAGGACGTTTTTTTTCTAAAATGGGTGTAATGGGTATTGTGGGGCATTATGTTAAAAGAGGTGTAAAAAATTAAATAAAAAAACATCAAAAAAGGGTATTGACCAACCAAAAAGTAGAATACATGTGATTGGCCAAACAATTCAAGAAGAAGCGTGGAAAAAAGGACGTCATATGTTTTTTTTTTTGAAAAAAACACCCTAGTGACGATTGATGGACGTTAAGAGGCGATTTTTGAGGAAAAAACACCCAAAACCCTCCACTATCGATGGTGTTATGTGCACGTTACCCACAAGCACCAACGATGAGGGCGTTGGTGCAATAACCAGTGTGAAGCATAGTGTCACGGAGTTAGTCTTTCAACTCGCGTGCGGCCTTAGAACACGGTCTAAGTAAGCCTAGCCGACTTAGTGTCGTTGGGTTGTGGTTATGAAAGTTGCTAAAGGGAACGTTGGATCGCAAGGAAGTTGCTTGTAATACTTGAACACAAGTATACAAGAGAAATGCTTTGTATTATACAAAGGAAGCTTACAAGAGTGATGATGTTTACAAGTGTTTTGGGGATGCTTCAAATGAGCTCCCATGATCCCTATTTATAGTAGTTGCAAGACTATCTAGAGTATTCTTAATCTAGAATACTCTTTACAAAATATCAAGCCTAAATATCTAAGATATTTCATTCATAAATATCCATGATATTTTACTAAGTATCTAGAGTGTTCTTGGCTGATTATTGGTCTTTCTATTGCCTCCAAGTTGTTGGAAAAATACGGGTTGTTCCGGAGTCTTCCGGGCTGCTCTTGAAGCATGTAGATGGCCCCGGAAGGTTCTAGAATGCTTAATTTTTGGGCTGAATTTTAGCGGGACGTGACATCCTCTCCCACCTAAATTCGCAACATCCTCGTTGCGATGCCCGAATGCCTCACGTGTTTGCATGAGTTGTATTGTGGATAATGTTTTGCATCGGTTCCTTGTGTTGGACTCCAAGGGTGTGGCGTACACTTCATCTCCTTTGAGGATGTAAAGTGTATTTAGAAATGGTACTGGGAAGACATTTTCTTTCTCAAAGAAATCCAACCCGAGTATGATATCGTAGTTGTCGATTGGCACAATCGAGAAGTGTAACTTGCCTGCCCATTCCCCGATCTTGGCCTTTACTCCCCATGCAATACCCTCGATCAGTATGGGTTCTCCACCAGCGACTTTAATCCAACCTTCTTGTGGGGTGATCCTTAAGCCGAGTCTTTTTTGCTTCGCTTAGTGACATAATGTTGTGGCTGGCACCGGTTTCCACCAACGCCTTAAGGGTTTCTCCTTTTTATTTCTATGCTCACAAAGCGAAGACCTTGTCTCTTTATGTTGCCCACGATGATTGTTGGGTTAGTTTGTTTTGCCATTTCCAAGGGTTTTCCCGTTAGTTGGGTTAATGCATTGAGGACTTGAAGTTGCATTGCGCCTAAGTGAACCTCTTCGGTTTCGTCAGGTTCATCATCGCCTGTCTTTATTAAGGCCGTTAATCTTGCTTTCTTTGGGCAGTCTCGTGCATCATGAGGCTCATCGCAAAGGAAGCAACCTTTGTTTATGGTTTTTCCTTTCTTATATAACGTTATTGCCCGGTCATTATTCTTCCGGTATTGATTTTGGTTGGTGGGTTTTGCTCCCCCACCTTTTGCATCGCCGGTCTCTGTAGTTGTCGATCTTGTCGAACGATTTTCATTACGGTCGTGCAAGTTTTCAGCAACAGAGATTGCCGATGATAAGTCTTGAACATTTCATCGTCCAAGTTCGGTTTTGGCCCATTGTTGCAAGCCATCGACAAAGTATATGAGAGCATCCTTGGGCGACAAGTCCGGAATCTCAAGCACAAGGGTAGTGAATTCATTGATATAATCTTTTATGCTACCCTTTTGCCTAAGGTTTCGTAGCCGAATCTTTGCATCGTGTTCGGCATTTTCCGGATAAAATTGTTTCTTGATTTCTTTTACAAAATCAGCCCAAGTGTTGATGGTGCACATACCTTTTTCGATCTCCATGTGCTTCCGTCGCCACCATAGAGCCGCGGTTTCCTTTAAGTATAAGGTCACCGTCTTGATTTTCTTGCCATCATCAACGATGTCTATAGCTTCAAAGTACTGCTCAATCTCCCAAATGAAGTCATCAACGGCTCTCGCCTCCCGCTTTCCAACAAATGGAGATGGCTTTGGGACTTCAGACTTTGAAGAAATGATGGTGTCTCCTCGGTTTGCTAGTGCTTGTTTGCAAATGTTTAGCTCCATTTGCAACTCATTGAATTTTTCAGCAAACTTGCTCTCTATATTGCTTTGTACTTGCCCAAGCTCCTTCATAAACATCTCTTTTAACTCAGCTTGCATGACTTGCATAACAAGTTTGATGTCGTCTCTTAACTCGCCGAGATCGCCACCTACTTGTTCCAGCGACTCGTTAGTGTTTGTTTGGAAGATGTCGACTTCAGCCTTGAATTCTTCAACATGTGACTTGAATTCAGCTATCGATGTCTCCATGTCTTCAACACATTTGTCTAAGCTTGCGACCAAGTCCTTGGACACGTCACGATTCTTTCTTCCTCCTTTGCGAGTGTCATCGCGCCCACGGGTCTCTTCTCCAGTAGCCGTGGTTGTAAGTTGAGTCTTATCATCAGTCATCTTGGATGGATCGAAACGCTGCTCTGATACCACTTGTCACAGAGTTAGTCTTTCAACTCGCGTGCGGCCTTAGAACACGGTCTAAGTAAGCCTAGCCGACTTAGTGTCGTTGGGTTGTGGTTATGAAAGTTGCTAAAGGGAACGTTGGATCGCAAGGAAGTTGCTTGTAATACTTGAACACAAGTATACAAGAGAAATGCTTTGTATTATACAAAGGAAGCTTACAAGAGTGATGATGTTTACAAGTGTTTTGGGATGCTTCAAATGAGCTCCCATGATCCCTATTTATAGTAGTTGCAAGACTATCTGGAGTATTCTTAATCTAGAATACTCTTTACAAAATATCAAGCCTAAATATCTAAGATATTTCATTCATAAATATCCATGATATTTTACTAAGTATCTAGAGTGTTCTTGGCTGATTATTGGTCTTTCTATTGCCTCCAAGTTGTTGGAAAAATATGGGTTGTTCCGGAGTCTTCTGGGCTGCTCTTGAAGCATGTAGATGGCCCCGGAAGGTTCTAGAATGCTGAATTTTAGCGGGGCATGACAATATGATAGCTTTCTTTTTTTTAACCAACCAAATAGTTACTCACTTTTTCACTAACTTCCAAAGCAAGAAGTATATGAATGTAATTGTCAAGGGACGAGTTTGTCATTTCACTCATCCTTGGGGGCTGTTCTGTACATTTTGAGCCGATACATAGGCGCAGTGAGGCTGGTGGTCGAACACAGTGATCGGCTATGGGAACCCTAGGACGAGCAGCTTACACTGTCGGCTTCTGGATTCGGGAAACCGGCCAAGCCATGGATCGGCTCGGTTCACGCCTCCAGGGCAACAACTTCTTCAAAGAACAACGTATGCTCCTCCAAATCCCTAATCCCAATTTACATTACTTTTAATTCTGTTAGATTTAGGTGTCTTGTTTGCTCATAGATGATTTATCCGGTATTTTGTAGTGGAAATTTATGTTATTTTTATATGATTAGTTAGATTATCCCTGGTTGATTGTAATTCGAATCGGGTTTTAGTTCGATTTATTATTTTTTGTGATTAAAACAGTGTCTTAGGTTATTACTAAGGAATTAATTTTTGACATTTAGACTGCAATTTGAAATATTAGGATCATCATTAAGATAAACTGTTATATATTAAGTGGTCTTTGACTAGCAAGCATTACAAAATGATTTCAAGATAATGCAAGGCAATGGCATACTGTTGAAGATATTAATTACCTCAGGCTCTCTATTTGTTGATATATTAGATACGTGTTACGTTTTATCTGAGACGGTTTTTATTTTTGTCAGTTTCCAGGCATCGGACGCTTATGAATGTATATGATAAAGCCCCTGCGGTAGCTATGGATGCATTTGTGGCCCCAAGTGCTTCTATCATTGGTGATGTCAAAGTAGGGGCGGGATCGTCTATTTGGTATGGATGTGTTATGAGAGGTAACGGTTGAGCAATTTGACTTTTATTAATAAGTGTTCATTAGTCTTGTATAGTTCTTTTAGGTGCCATTAGTTATTTCTGCTTGAAAAGAGGACTGTGTTAAGGTTGATCATTTTGTAGGCTTGTAGCTAACTGTAATAATAATGACCTACAATTGATATGACCTTGGTTTTAAAAAGCAAGAGGCGCACAAAAGCGACGGGGTCTAAAAAGCCCATACATATCAATTGATATGACCTTGGTTTTAAAAAGCGAGAGGCGCAAAGCGCAAAAGCGGTGGGCTTTTCGTACCTGATGCGCAAGATGTTTATATAATTTTTTTTATATATCCCATACATATCCCATAGGTTTGTTTGATTGAATAGAAGTCAAACAAAGCTTCCTTTAACCAAAATATAGCTATAAGTAAGGCTTTTATACAATTTTAATTACATGTACAAGTCAAAAAAACCCAAGGTACAACATTTTTTTGCTGTAAAATGCCTAAGTTACATGAGGCGCGCGCCTCAGGCCAAAAAGCCCACAAAAAAATCAAAAAAGGCGCCTTTTGGTCGCTTCCTGTAATTACACAAGGCGAGAAGCAAAAAAGCCTCAGGCCCTGCCCCTAGGCGCGCCTAGGGCGCGCTTTTTAAAACCAAGGATATGACAAAACTAGATTAAGTACAAAGAAGTTGATGAAAGTAGATAATTTATCAGGTGACAAAGTTGAAAACAGAAACAAGATCATACAAATTTGGAGTTGTTTCTTTGTTATTATTTGGAACATTATATAATAGGATGCAAATTAATATGCCCCGAACATATTGGATTCAAACTGGCGCTTACACCACTTTAACTAACAATTAGTATTCGAATGAACCATTGAGACCAAGGGGCTTTTAACCTAGCGGTACCAAGGGGTGCTTGAAAGGTCCCTCCCCATGTGGTTGAGGGTTCTAGTCCCGTGGTGGACATAGGTACAGATTTAGTTAGCTGGTTAAAAAACAAAAGCAGACCATTGAGGGAATTCATTCTCTTTTCCCAACTTATACAGTTATACTAATGTACCGTCTTCCATTAAGAGGGACGAAATTCTTTTCAAGTAATGCATTCTTAAAATAATGGAACTAGCCATTTAAAATATCAACTGTATCAAAGTAATGTAACATTGTTTTTTTCCATGTGTACATTAATTAAGTAGTGATACTTTTTAATGGTTGCATGAACCCCTTATGTGTTGTCATGATTAAAGATTACCAAAATGGTTACTTGACTACTACATGAAATATTTAGGCATTAGCTTTTGTTCTCATCATCTTGGATTATGTTTAAACTTTAATCAGAATTCACATTTTGCTGATAGTATAGGTATCTTAAGAAGTCACTCAACGTTTCACTTGATTCACTACATATTAGCTATTAAATAATTTTTTCACTGATGAGATATGGTTTTGTATACTATATAGGTGATGTGAACAGCATTAGTATTGGATCAGGCACTAACATACAAGATCACTCACTTGTGCATGTTGCAAAATCTAATCTACCTGGAAAGGTGCATCCCACTGTGATCGGTGACAATGTGACTGTCGGTGAGCAACGTGTTTCAAAAGATTCCTTTTGCTTTTAATAAAATGATTTAATTAAATAAATACAATTCAGGTCATAGTGCTATTTTACATGGATGCACTGTTGAGGATGAAGCATTTATCGGTATGAAAGCGACACTTCTAGATGGAGTCGTTGTAGAGAAACACGCCATGGTTGCTGCAGGAGCCCTCGTTAGACAGGATACTAGAATCCCTTCGGGCGAGGTTCGCATTGTCCAAATCTTTATATTTTTATATTAAAAAAGTAAAATACACAACATTTGTTATTAAAGTTAGTTGGGATGTGGTAACAGGTATGGGGAGGTAATCCTGCCAAGTTCTTGAGAAAGCTAACAGACAAGGAGATTGCATTCTTTGCTGAGTCAGCTGCTAATTACAAGAGCCTTGCCGAGGTTCATGCCACCAAGAATGCAGAGCCGCTTGACGATACTGAGTTTCTAAAAGTGGTACAAAAGAAGCCCAAACCGCTGATTCAGTAATCGTTGGCCATTTTTCTCGTGAATAAGTCTGTCACAAAAGTACTTTTTTTGTTCCTCCTCGTGAGTTTGATGTTGACGAACATATGCTTATTTTAAGCAGGTTGTTGATGGATATTGGATTTCGTTTACAAATAAAACCTGAAACTTATTAGAGTCAGAGTTGCTGCAGTTAGACCCAATGTACTGTTTGTTTAATTGTTCTTACAAATGGATCGGATATTTTTTGTTCTTGTTGATGTGGATTTGAGTTGGAATTGAAGTAATTTGAATCATTTTCATGGGGCTCTTTGGTCTCTTTAGAACTCATCATTCATATTCCTCTATCAAACAAGCCCTTAAGCCATGTTTGATTAACATGGTATTGGAAAATGGATGATTTCATTTCATCAAATTCTTTGGCTCATAAGAATTTCATTTTTCTTTCACATGTTAGTAGATTTGACTTAAATGCCCCTACGATCAATCATCGTGTTTCTTCTTCTACACCATCCCACCCTCGGTGATAAGATGAGCCAAATTCGAATCCTGAGCTGCCTTGATTAGACCAAACTCGATGAGCCAAAGGTTTCAAGGCAACAATGGAAAGAGGGGTTGGGTTAGGAGGGGATTAATTCAAATACTTTAATCAATTTACAAATCAAATATCTTATAAATTTTCAATAGTATTAATTCAAATGCTTTTGAATCATTTCAGCCTTTGCAAACATTCTGCTAAGCAACTACTTAATCCTTGACCGGCGTAATTAAGTATGAATATGATTCAAAGGTTTGATAATTTATGAATTTCAAAAGTTAAATAAAATGTTAATACATGAACAATCAACATACTTTTTTTGCTTTGCTCGAAAAAGTCCTTCAACTAGGTTTTAGTACATTAAACAATAAAGTCCATGAAAACAAGCATGAATTCGTGAAAACAACGATAAAAATTAGCTACTAGCTAATTCGTTATATGTGTGACGATAAAGAGTCTTTTATGTTGACGTAGATGTCATGTAGACTCTTTTATTAACGTGAAACACCGCCTCATCACTTTTGTAGCGCTTTATATACAATTTAATACAAAAAATTATCTATGTCATTTCATCAAGTTTGACTCGTTTAAGGCATAACAAGTTATTACTTCAATTTAGGGACTTAATATACCAAAATTGGATTTAGCAATTTTCTCATGTAAAATTAGAAAATTTGTTGGTATAACCCTTAAGTAAATGTATTTAGCAATTTTCTCATGTAAAATTAGAAAATTTGTTGGTATAACCCTTAAGTAAATGTAACATGCCTTGTTAAAGGAAAAAAAAAAAAAAAGAGAGAAGTGATGCATGTAATTCTTTTCAATTGCAAATCAATATAGTGTTTCAATTAAGAGTTCAGAAGGTCCCATCATTGAAATAGAAACTCAAAAGAAACTACACTGGTAACAATCTTCTATCCACCATCATCAGCATTCTAAACAAAACACATACAAATAACAAAGTACCCAATACTTTAAAAGAATTATAACTTATTTCCCAACCTAAACCCTAACAATTCAAAGTATACAGACAAATATAACTGTAATGTAAAGAAAAAGACCTGAGCTTTATCCGCCAACTGATAAACTAAACGGCCAACAGGAAGAGGAGACTCGTAAGTATATCCATAATTGATGCATTCCGATCTCATATACCGCGACAGAACACGACCGTCAGCAGTGAGACCAGCAATGGCGACACCAATATGATCATCAACCTTAAAAATCTTCCTCTGATGCGACGAAAGTTCGGAATTGGCTTTGTTGACGCAGGCGAGAACGACGTGAGTTTTGGATCGGAGACCAATGGCTGCGGATCCTTGCTTGACTGCCTCCATAGCGTACTCTACCTGAAATAACCGCCCTGCTGGCGACCATGTTGTGACGTCGGTGTCGTATTGGTTTCTGAACATTCTTGTTTGGTTTGGTTATGTTCGCCGGAAAGCTATTCGTCGGAGGTGAGTGGGAGTGTTTGTGTTTGGCTGGGACAATGAAGCCGGGGGAGGGTTAAGAAGACTGGTGTTTTCTTTTTCATCAAGCCAGCCTTTTAGTCGTTTGAACTTTGAAGAACGAGGAGTAGTTTATTGTAATATAAGTGACTCACGTGGGTAAAACATAACAAAGTCGAATGGATAGCGAGACACATGGATATAATAGAAAGTTTATTCGGCTAAGAAGGCTAGGAAGTAATCTTGATCATCCATTTAGTTAATCAATGGCTAAAATTAAATGAGAGAAATTGAAAGGAAGAAAAGAGGCGCGTGAGTTTGTTTAGGGGCATTCTAGTCAATCCAATGCAATAGTTTCTCTCTCCTCCAATTTCTTCCCATTTTTTAAACGTTAATAACTCTTTCATACGACATTATTTTTTTTTATAAAAATTGCACCAAAAAAACGAGTTTTTTTATCTTTAAAACGAGTATACATTGCTATATTTTCGAAAAAAAAAATTTAAAACCCAGTTGCGTAAAACGCAATGTAAAAAACCCAGTTACGTAAAACGCAATGAAAAAAAAACCTAAAAAATGACATTTTTCTAAAACGCAATGCACCAAAAACACAAAAAGAAATGTCTTATTTGTAAAACGCAATGGCCAGAAAACACAAAGAAATGTCTTATTTCTAAAACGCAATAGCCTAAAAACACAAAAGAAAGTGTACTTTCTAAAACGCAATGGACTGAAAACACATAAAAATGTGTTTTACCTAAAACGCAATGCACCAAAAACACAAACAAATGTCTTTTTTCTAAAACGCAATGATCAGAAAACACTTAAAATGTCTGTTTTATAAAACGCAATTGACTGAAAACACATAAAAATGTGTTTTACCAAAAACGCAATGCACAAAAAACACAAAGAAATGTTTTATTTATAAAACGCAATGGCCAGAAAACACTTAAAAATGTCTCCTTTCTAAAACGCAATGGCCTAAAAAACAAAAGAAAATATTCTCTCTAAAACGCAATGGACTGAAAACACCTAAAAATGTGTTTTACCTAAAACGCAATGACTAAAAACACTTCAAAAATGTGTTTTTCTAAAACGCAATGGTCAGAAAACACATAAAAATGTCTTAGTTCTAAAACGCAATGGCCTAAAAACACCAAAGAAAGTGTTCTCTCTAAATGCATTGAACCAGGACAATAGTTTTGTCTGGGCTGCCGCCCCTGGGACCCTGCTACCAGGGACGTTGCCCCCGGACCCCCGCTAAGATCGTAAAACGCAATGACTAAATCAAAAACCCAGATAATAAAAATGAAATTAAAGAATTTCTTACATGGATCGAAGTCGGTTTCTTCAACGATTGACGAAATTTGAATGATTGAAACACTTATCAGATATCGAATCGAACGGATCGAGTGATTATCTTCAAAATCACCGGAAAAAAACGAGATTTTGTATGAAATTAAATTGGGTTTTCTTCAAAAAAGCTGAAGAACACGTTGATCGGGTGTTTGAATCATTGATTGGTGATGAAAATCGCACTATAATGTAGTGATTATTGAGATAGAATGTGAAGAAATGATTGAAGATGGTGGGTTTTGAAAATGGTGGGTTTTGATGTTACTAGGAAGAAGAAGGAAGAAGAAAAGGGTAAGATTGACTAAAATACCCTTCCTCTTTATTTTAAATTTTGCCACATGTCCTAATCCTATTGCTTCCTATACTTCCTAGCCAAAATACACTTTCTATTTGATTCTCACCCTACCGACACATATTAAAAGTTCAAAGGGTAACAAAACTCGAGGGACCAAATGTGATTACCAAACACAATGCTAGTTAGCAGTCAAACGATGACCAAACCTGTAAAACAAAAAACTAAACTCACTTGACCGTTGTCTACAAAATTATAACAAAACCAAAGTTTTATTAAAAAAAATTTAAAGTTTACTATGAAAAAACCATAAAAGATAAATCACAAAAAAAAAGTTACTATTCCTCATGTTGTTGTGAATTAATAGATATAGAGAATTATTTTATTTTCACATAAATAAATCAAAGATGGTTAACCAGGACTAGCTCAGTTGCCTTTTAATGAGAGGTTCTGGGTTCAAATCCAGGCAAGTGTATAAATATAGAAACTTTAAGGGCATTGCTTAGGGGATTCCTAGGTCCACCACAACCAAACCTATCGTACAATCGTCATTGATCACCTAACCACCACAGCTGACCCGAACCAAATACAAACCAAATCAACTACAGCCAAACCCAAACCACCACCATACAGTCGTCGATCACCCAAACCAAGCTCGATATTGATTCATGCTCAAGCTAGCTACGATAACCATCGTGTAACAGGTAGTGAACTTACCTACTAATTTTGGTTAATACCCATTGATTTGTGTACTTAACTTGGTAAATTGGTTAATACCCGTTGATCAGTGTTATGTTTGATGAGTAGTGTAATTATTTTGGTTATTTGGAGCTATTTTGGTTAATACCCGTTCATTAGTTTACTTATTTTGGTTAATAACGGTTGGTTAGTTTTTTATTACTGGGAATATTTTGAACAACTTAACCTGATACAGTTAATTTAACGTTTGTAGCCGGGATCAGGGTCGCGGGTACCCTAACACACATGATCGTGCACGTTCGAGTTGCTATGAGGTTTTGGAACAACTTCACGATGGAGTGGACATACATGTACAATCCGCAACCCCAACCTCATGCCCATATGTTATGACTTATTATAGGTGTTAACCGTTAAAGGTTTTTACAACCGACCTAACAATACCCTTTGAAAACTCTAACAACTCTTAAACCCCTTTATCTAGGTTAAATCCTACGGTAGCACACTTATGCCACCAACAATAGGTCTGCATTCATCTTGCACTCACTAGAGATGTCAACCCCTATATCATAAATTGAAAATTACAATCTGGATATATAATACATCAATCGTAAATGCATATACTCTTGAATCTAAACAACCACATGAATTAAAAATAGAATCAATCTAAATAAGCACCCATACACATACTAAGAATAAATATCAAAACTTCACCAAAATCAACAAAGGTTCATAATCAAATCATACATTCAAGTCAACGCATACTCAAATTTCATCTAAACATAAATGACACAAGCGAGTTAACATAGTCATAGACTCATAATTAATGAAATTATTATGATAAAACCACTGTAATGGTTCTAGCCTTCCAATCTTCACTTCCAAACACATCTTCAAACCTAAATGAAATACATGTATGGATTTGAGTAAACTTAAATGGTTAAGAGGTTTACATACGTGTATATTATCTCGTTGAATAACAAAATTAATGGGTGAACTATTAGTATTTGAAAAAAAGTTTAAACTTGTAATACAGGTGACGAAATCCTTTAAAATGAGGTATAAGAACTTCATAAGTGATAGGGGGAGTGAACATATATAAATCGGATTAGGAATCTCATACTACGGTTGGGATCTTAGCTTTCTAAATTATGTCAGGAACCTCAAAAGTGTAAAAAACAAGCTTGAATCATATGTGTGATGTTCATGAATCTAGAAAGTTTAAACCTATATAAAACTATTGACCAAACTTAGATAAAACATCAGTATCGTGATCAACGAGTTAAATAATGAAACATATACACGAATTTGTATAAACTTGGATGGTTTAAACTTTAAAGGTTTACATACGTGTATATTCTCTCATTGAATCAACATAAACTCTTATTAGTGTATAACTAACCAGTGTATTCCAACTTAAGCCACTTTTCCAAATTCAAAACAACCACCATTGCACCATGCTAATGACAACTTTTCTTAGGTTCTGTTTGTTTTTGCTTATATTGTCTGTAAAGAGCTTATGTTTGCGGGCGGGCAGACATAAGCCCTTGAAGACTGTTTGTTTAAAAAAAAAGATCTTAAAATAACTTTTAATAGCTTAAAAAAAGCTATGTATAATAGCTTCAAGATCAGATCTTCACACACCACCCACCCTTCTTCTTCTTCTTCTTCTTCTTCCTCTTCTCCCCTGCCACCACCACCTCTGCCACCACCACCGCACCACCTCCGCCACCAGTGATATATTATATGGTTTTTTTAGTACAACCCCTTAAGGCCTTAACTAACTAACTAACTAATAGCTTCTTTTTTTTGTACAAAGTATTATCCTTATAAAATGCCAAAGAAATCAAAAAAATATAAAAAAGTAATTCTAAAATACATTCGAATGTAAGTTGATTTCAAAAGCATCCAATGTTTTTGATAAGTTTTACCGAACATGTCATATTAATGTCACAACAACACAGACACCCCACTTAATTATTATTTTTATTTGTACTAGTCAACAGACTATTAAAAGGTTTTAGAATATCTCACTATTGAAAAATTCTTTTTGTTATAAAAATATACATGAAGTAATATTTATAAAATACTTATTTATTTCTCTTGACAAAAAAGTAAGTTTATATTGTGTTGTTAAGCATTTGAGGTTATTTTTAATAGAAGAATGTTTATTTATTATCAAGAAACAGGAGCTTGGTAATCAGAAGATTTCATATAAATTGTTTTGGTAGATAAACTAAAAGATGCCAACTCTTCATCCAAATAAGATTATTACATCACATCAACTCTTATTGCTTCGTTTATGGTTCACAACCACCAGGCCAAACGAAGACAAACTTATTCTCACTAACCGATTATAAAAAACACTCAAAATATATACATTTTATGATATTTTGGTGTTTATATGAAAATACACATAGAAATTCGATTAAAAAGTAATACTTTTATGTAACATAAAAATGAGTAATTATGTTATTTTTCACTTCAAAATTTTCAACAAAACAAGCTAAAAAGTATCAAGATACATATCATCATAAGAAAACATCTCTCTCACAAGACATCTAGTGAGCACATCAATTTATCAGTTATTTTCCTAAACTTTTTAGTTTGCATTTTCCGCTCAATCATTTTCTCTTACGACATTCACATCATGTACATTAGGTTGAACTTGTAAAATCTATGCTCATGTGGAATGGATTTAAATAAGTCTACTTGTTATAATAAATCCAAACACTATATCCATAGTATGCATATGTACATATAGAAAAAGAAGTTTATACACACAACAACTATATTTAAAAACCAGTCATATGCTTATAGGTATGAAATGTTATTTTGGCAACAAATTCACACATATATGTAATTATGTATCATACATATATAAAACATAAAATACAAGTGCACATGTGAATGTAATTCACAAGAGCAAGGAAACCCTAGAAACAGGTATAGTTTGCATGGTTATGCCAACAAAAATAAAGAACACATATGTGTGATGTAGTGAATGTTTTTTTAGAAGAAATAAAAACTCTCACGATACAAGATTATAAGAAATAATGTTAAAGAAAGAATTAATTTAAAATCCTTAAAAATTATAATACCCCTTTTATTTACTCTCATTACTCTTATGTTTTTTTTTTTTTTTTTGTTAAAAACATAATTGATGCTTTAACCCATTAATCAAATAATCCATAACCTCTTTATTAGCATCATCATATCCAACAAGTTACAATCCAATCACACACAAAAAAGTTGATTACACTAGATTTGATCATTCATAATTTAGAATCTTTTAAATTACATTTATACCCTTGACATTAAATTCTTCCACCATCGCCCCTTTGTCCTCTTCCTGCATAAAATTCCCCTGCAAACAAACAAACAAACAAAAACCAACACTTTCACAGTAAACTTTATAATAATAATATCTAACACACACACACACACACACACACACACACACAACGTAATCAAACCCTCACAGAGATCCAGTGAGTGAGAGAGTAATGGAGTCTCTCTCACGTCCTTTTCACAAAAGAAAGCTTCCAAATGCCAATAACTTTTCCGGCAAAAACGCTTACGACGGCGTCTTCTCCGGCCACCGCCGGAAGCACGACGGACTTCCGGCTGTTACCGTTGAAGACTACCGTCAGATTTTTACCACTGATTCTTCGATTCCGGTACTCGATCTTTCTACTTTAGAAGAAGCTTCTTCTGGTGGTTTGAATATGGAAATCTGGAGTACGAAGCCGGATTACGGCATGATTTTTGGCGGATTTTGTGATCAGGATATTGCGATTTCTTACGAAGAAATGGTTGCTCGAGATGAAGCTAGGTAATTTTTTTTTATTTTTTTTATTTTAAGTGTTTGAAAGAAATTGATTTTTGTTAGTTGTGTTGGTGAAGATGATGCAGTTTTCCCCTAATTATAGCAATGTGGTTGTGTTTGATTAAGTTATGTAAAGAAATATTAGGTAAGAGAGAAGAGAGATGATAGCTTTTTTTGCATATGTATATTATTCCTCATTTTTGATAGTTCAATTTTTGAGATCTAGATTCTAAGAGGTTTTAGTTTTATCGTAGTAGCTGTGTCGTTGAATGAACAATAAACCGGCTGTTTTGTCCGCATGAGATTGAGGCTCGAGGTTCACTGGTTTCGTCCGCCTTTGGACTCATTAGGGAAGTAGGCGATAGCGGGCACATATTTCCTTAATTGTTGAGTTGAGACTTGAGACACTCCGAAATGCAAAATCCATGTGTTTAGGATATTTTGTTTCCTAGTAGAACCGATCGGGAACATTTGGCCTGTCACAGAATGTTGACATCTAAACTTTGAGGGATGACATTTTGGGGAGGATTCAATGTTTGCACTTGCTCATTGTAGCATTTCTTTTTATTGTAAGTTGTAATATTACTTTATTCATAAGCGTGTGAATGTGTAACTTTGGCCTATTTGAGTTGAGACAACTTTTCCACATTTAAAAAAAAAGGTTTTTTAGATGTCTTATGGTTCCAAATTAGAAATATTTTCCTTTTTTTCTAGATTTGCAACGCCATTGAGGGTAGTAGTATCACGAATTAGAAGAAAAGTAATTTCTATTTGTAAATGGATTTAATCATTAATGTTGTGTTACTCTTTATGGCATTACTTGAACTTCTTTAATAGCAAATCTTGATTCCTGATTATATGGCTGCGCTGCCATGTGACTTGGTAGATGTAACATTGTAACAACCTTAGTTACAATATAGGTTTAAGGGTTGATGTTTTGACGTTAAATTAAAAAACATAACCTTTTTCCGTAAATGATATTGTTTGTAGGGCCTGTGCTCCCTCAGCAAGCCATAGCTCTCATGATTTGGGTGATTTGTCTAATCAGCCCTTAGATGCCTCGAAGCAGTTTAACATGGCATATAACAAGATCAGCCAAAGGAGTAAAGATGGTTTAGATGGGACAACACATGTCACACAATTACCTGCTGTATCCGGATTTACTTGTTTTATGAATGAGTCAGCTTCTCAACCCAAGAAGGAGACCAAAAACAAAAAATCATCTAAAACAAAAATTATTCATCCCGGTGTGAACTCCAGCGAGTGGAATGTTTCCGAAAAACAAACTTCACAAAGTACTGCTGAATTTAGAAGTAAACATCAAGTTGAATCTTTATACGGCGAGAGAATAATCAAGACTTTGGAAGTTGATCTCAAACCATCTCCCTCCAGAGTATCATCACCCTCTGCAGCAGCTGAACCGAACAAGGAGATCGAGAACCAAAAATCAAATATAACAAATCATGCCAGTGTGAACTCTAGAAAGGAGGATATTCATGAGAAACGAACTTCACAAAGTGCTGTGGAATCTGGAAGTAGATACGGTCAAGATGAATCTTTATCCGGTGATAGAAATTTAAAAACTTTTGAGGTTGATCTCAAACCATATCCCTCCAAAGTATCACCATCTGCAGTTTCTCAACCGAACAAGGAGACTGGCAACCAAAAAACATATATAACAAATAATATTTATCCCAGTGTAAACTCCAGCAAGGGGGATTTTCACGAGAAACAAACTTCACAAAGTGCTGCTGAATCTGGAAATAGATATAGTCAAGTTGAATCTTTGTCCGGCGATAAAGTAATCAACACATTAGAGGTTGATCTCAAACCCTATTTCTCCAAAGGATCATCGCCACCTGCAGTTTTTGAGCCGAACAAGGAGATTGAGAAACAAAAATCGTATGTAACAAATGATATTCATGCCAGTGTAAACTCCAGCAAGGGGGATTTTCATGAGAAACAAACTTCAGAAAGTGCTGTGGAATCTGAAAGTAGATACGTTCAAGATGAATCCTTATCCGGTGATAGAATTTTCAAGGCTAGTGAGGTTGATCTCAAACCATATCCCTTCAAGGTATCACCACCACCTGCTGTTTCTGAACCGAACAAGGAGACTGACAACCAAAAATCGTATATAACAGATAATATTCATCCCAGTGTAAACTCTAGCAAGGGAGATTTTCATGAGAAACAAACTTCACAAAGTGCTGTTGAATCTTCATCTGGTGATGGAATTTTCAAGACTTTTGAGGGTGATCTCAAACCACATCCCTCCAAAGTATTTTCACAACCTGCGGCTTCTCAACCGAACAAGGAAACCGGGAACCAAAAATCATATATAACAAACGATACTCATCCCAGTGTGAACAACAAGGAGGATATTCATGAGAAACAAATTTCACAAAGTGCTGTTGAATCTAGAAGTAGATACGTTCAAGATGAATCTTCATCTGGTGATGATATTTTCAAGACCTTTGAGGTTGATCTCAAACCACATTCCTCTGAAGTATTATCACCACCTGCAGCATCTCAACAAAACACGGGAACCGAGAACCAAAAATCAGATATAACAAATAATATTCAACCCAGTATGAACTCCAGCAAGGAGGACTTCCGTGAGAAACAAACTTCGCAAAGTGCTGTTGAATCTAGAAGTGGATATGGTCAAGATGAATCATCATCTGGTGATGATATTTTCAAGACTTTTGAGGTTGATCTCAAACCACATCCCTCCAAAGTATTATCACCACCTGCACCATCTCAACCAAACAAGGAAACCGAGAACCAAAAATCATATATAACAAGTAATATTCATCCCGGTGCGGACTCCAGCGAGGGGGATTTTCATGAGAAACAAATTTCACAAAGTGCTGTTGATTCTAGAAGTAGATACGGTCAAGATGAATCCATATCTGATGATAGAAATTTTAAGAAATTTCAGGCCGATCTGAGATCACCACCACCTGCAGCTTTAGCAACTAACTCTGAGGAACTTGATGTCAATTCTGCAGCAGCTATTTCTGCAGCTGCTTTAAGAAAAGCTATAGAAAAAGCTCAAGAAAATATTCGAATTGCAAAAGAATCAGTGGGAAGAAAGAAAGGATTTTCAAGCAAAAGTTTCAAAGATAGCTTGAAAGTTAAAGCTAAAATGGTGAATGTAAAGGGAGGTGAAGAGTGTAAAGAAAAAGACGATAAAATGAAAGAAAAAGATCATAAACATGAAAGCACAGCAGTTTTTCAGGACTTTATGGATGGCGAGAAGCTCTTTGGTGCTAAAAAGGTTATCAATGAACTACATGGGAAAATTCCAGAATTAGGTAAGAACGCTGAGATACCGATACAGTATCCTGTTGAACTAAGAGAAAGTAAGATACTTTGCAGTTCTAAAAGAGTTGTTGGTGAAACAAAATCTGAACCGACCGAAAATAATTCACATGAAGGTGGTTTGCATGTACTTGAAAGCTCAGAAAAGAAACTAGGAGATACCGAATCAAACAACTCAACTGTGGATCAAAAGGTGGAAGATGAGAAAGAGATACGCGGCAAATCTGATGAAAATGATTACGAGAAGAAATTCTGTGAAGAACCATTTGAGTTTTTTGTAACTGATAAGCAAGAGAATCTTGAACAAGAACTTGATGAAAAAATGGGAAGTGCAGTGAGTCAAGTTGAAGATGAGAGAGAAATGAAAGCGGAAGAGAAGTTTAATAACGTTTGTGAGGTGGGAATGATTAAAAATGTAGAAACTTGTAATTCTAGCATTGAAACAAATGATTTGTCTCAAAAAGAAGATTATGAAATAAAAGATAAAGAAAATGACAAACTGGATAAGATGCAGGTACCGGAAACTTACGAGAAATCATCAATTGATTTTGATTATGCAGAAGAAAGTAAGAGTGTGATTGGTGCAAGCCAAATTGTGAATGATACGAAGGCCTGCAAAGTTTACCAAAACGTCAGCAATGCGGAATCAAGTCAAGGGATTGATGATGTCAGCAGGGGCAGCAGTTCAGGTCACAAGTTACAAGTGGAAGATACAGAAGCAATAGATAAAGAGACAATTGAGTACGTTTCTTTAAATGAAACAGAAGACAGAAAGGATGAATGCGATGCAAAGTATGATGACGATCTGGCAAACTCTGGTTTAACTGACGTGGGTTTTGTACGAAACGATTACAGCATTGAAACAAATGATTTATCTCAAAACGAGGATAAGATTCAGGTACCAGAAACTTATGAGAATTCATCAAGTGATTGCAATGATGAAGAAGAAAGTGCGAGTGTGATTGGTGCAAGCCAAATTGTGGATGATACAGAAGACGCCTGCAAAGTTGACCAAAACGACAACAACGCAGATTCAAGTCAAGAGATTGATGATGTCAGCAGTGGCAGTAGTACAGGTCATGATTTCCAAGTGGAAGACACAGAAGAATTAGAAAAGGTGATGAATGAGAACATTTCTTCAGATGAAACAGAAGACAATGAGGATGGATGTGATGCAAAATCTGATGATCTGGCTAACTTTGGTTTAGCTGATGTGGATTTTGTACAAAACGATGCACGATCTGAATCATCTTCAGACACAATACTTGGTATGGAGATAGAAGTGAAAGAACACAAAGAAAGAGAAGAAACTGTCGAGAAAGAAGACAACAACCTCCAACAATCTCATGAACAAACACCTGAAATTAGAACAAAAACGGAAACAGGAACACAAGAACCGGATGATAAAAGCGGAGAATCCGATCCACACAAAATAGTGGAGAAAATGCAAAATGAAGAAGAAAAGGAGCAGGAGAGAATAAAATCAGCTGTGGACAGAGCGATTCGTGAGGCTCGGGAACGTGCATTTGCTGAAGTTAGACAAAGAGTGATCGCCGACACTCAAGAAAAGGTCACTAAAGCTTCTTCTGATAAAATTAGTGCAAAATTGAAACTCAAAGCAGAACGTGCGGCAGTAGAGAGAGCCACTGCAGAGGCTAGACAACGCGCTTTAGAAAAAGCGATTTCTCAGAAGAAATTGTCTGAGCCAAAAATACAAATTAACGAGAAATTGTCTGAGCCAAAAATACAAATTAACGAGATCGATCAAACCACTTCTGCTATAAATCATACAAATGCTGAGTCAGCTTTGAGAAGTAAAGCAAAATTAGAAAAGCATAACAGGATTATGGAGCGCGCGGTATGTTTCTTGCCACTTGTCCATAATTTAACTACGTCTTAGTCGTTGATGTTGTAAACTTGTACTTCGATGTTATCTTTTTCAGGCGAAAGCTCTTGCAGAGAAAGAGATGCGTGATCTACTTGTTCTTAGAGAACAAGCCGAGAGAAGTGTAATAATCTCTTGAATCAAATTTTTACTGCTTGTTAATGCAATCTTTATGTCCTTTACATTTTGGTATTCAACTGTAATTGCAGCGGTTAGCAGAGAATCTTGATGCTGATATCAAAAGGTGGTCAGGTGGGAAAGAAGGGAACTTGCGTGCACTGCTTTCAACCCTGCAATACGTATGTAAAACACTAAATAAAGTTTAAACTTTCTGATTTTCTTAAATATAATCATTTTGGGATGTATTAATAACTTAACTTTTTTACTTCAGATCCTTGGAGCTGACAGTGGTTGGCAACCAGTGTCACTAACCGAGATCATAACCACTAGCGCAGTGAAGAAAGCTTACAGAAAGGCGACTCTGTGTGTGCATCCTGACAAGCTACAACAAAGGGGTGCAAGCATTCAGCAGAAGTATATATGTGAAAAGGTTTTTGATCTTCTAAAGGTATGCAACACATCTCCATTTTACTACCCCCCTCTTCTTCAAAATGTAATAATACCTTTTGTAAATTGATTATAATTACATTCTCATATGTTTTCAACAGGCAGCTTGGAACAGATTTAACTCGGAAGAAAGATAGCAGCAGCCTCTATAAATTTGGTCGATTATCTGTTTAATATTTTCAAGAATCATTGTATGATTATACCCTTATAAAGAAGCAAGTTTTTGGTGCATTAGCACTTGTACATTTGGCTTTGGGTGGTTTTAAAAAAAATTTGACTCAGCTACACCAAAGAAGTTAAACAGAACGGTTCACCAATGTCTCCTTCTTCCCCAAAACACATCATCTCTTCTTCCTCCCAAAACTGTCAACACAAAGAAGCTAGGCCGAGAGGTAAGACAGAGAATCGCGGTGGTTCGGCGGCGGTGGTGCCACCACGGTGATGTTCGGGGCCACCTTGAAACCCTAAGTCGAACCTAAACAGAACCGGTTCAGACCATCGTCCTCTCCGGTTACACTGTTTTCTTCTCCGGCCAGACCATTATTATACCATATGACGACAGGGGTGGCTAGGGTTTCACCAGAAAACACCATGGGAACCAACGATGGCATAAGTCTAGATAGAGAGAGATCGGGAGAAAGAGAATCAAGAGAGAGAGAGAGAGAGTAATCCGACCGCACTCCATCGGCCACCGGTATCGCTGACGACGGTGATGATATGGGTTAACGGCAATGAAGACGATGGTGGTTCCGGTGATTGGTATGGTGGTTGTTGGTGGCGTATGAGGCCCGATCTCCGGCGACATTAACTAAACTCCGGCGAATGGTTGAAGCTGTTGTGACTCAATATAGCAGTTTTGGTCCTTAGTAACTAGGGTTTAATAGTTCATATGTGACAAACCAAAAACTACAACCAGAACCTTCTATCTACTACGGATGTATAATTTCGCAAAATTTAGGTTTCAATTGATCAATACCTGGTGTTCCTAGGCTTGCTTCTTCGCTAGTACGGTGTCCTTCGCTGGTACGGTTTCTTTGCTTTTATTGTAGGCATGGTTGATGATTTTCGGCTGAGATTAGACATGTTTACATAGTTTACCAAAAAGAATTAATATTTTCTTCTGTTTAACCATTAAACACAAACCTATTTATCATACTTAACTAATTACTCCATATTCACATAGATTAATCTATTATAAAATGTGAAAGGACATGATTCATGACTGAATTTAAATACGGATTAAGAAAAATAAACAGAGGCATGATCAGTTGTAACTTAGTACATTGAACTGATTATAATAGGGCATGGGACAATTATATAGCAAATCTAGAAACTGCTCAAAACAGTGTAGTTAAGGAAGTATTGAACCTCTATTTGGTTTATTTACTTTTGTTAATAAACTAATAATGCTATTGTAAGGAAGTATTCAACCTCTATTTGGTTTATTTACTTTTGTTAATAAACTAATAATGCTAATGTAAGTTGAGCCGATCTCAAATGCTTGATAAAAAGCATTGAGAATCTTGGTTTTTCATTTTAGTAACTGTTGTTGTTGTTGCTTTCGAGTCCCAGGCACAACTTTAAATGGATATTGGATTACCAACAAGTAAAAGACTCTTCTACAAGGTTATGAGGGAAAAAGAAATCATACAACTTTGTTCGGTTTTTGTCATCAAGTTTCGTGTTTTCCATTGGGATTGTCACACCCCGAATTCCACGTGTCACCGGTGGGCCCGGTGAGGAGTATCGTGACGTGGTTGGCAACATAATAATCAAACAACACAACATTTAAATGCACAGCGGAAGCAATTGAAAGATATATTTCAACCTAATAAAATATTGTAATATCGTGTATCACAAACAGTTGAAAGTTTATCCACAGACGGATCGAAATAAATAGGAAACAGTAGTTCAACAGACGATAGGCATCTTAAGCTTGCGAGACTCTTTATTGATGCTAAGGAGAGAATCCAGCCTATTACGCTTAGTACCTGCATTTAATCTTTTTGGGAAAATACGTCAGTTTACACTGGTAAATACAATCAACTAACTCATTTTAAAAATGATTAAAAGTTGATTTGGATGCACGTGACATAAACATTTTATAACTTGGGATAATTATTTAAATATATAATCTCGTAAAAGAATTACATGTTCCTTATGCGTTCAGTAGCCCGGATCGTGCCGGGTTAAAGATCAATAGACACACCACATAATCTATTTATGCACTGACGAGTGTACGCCTACACTCCGCGCTTAGGTCGTGGCCATTTCGTAAAATGATGCCAAGGATATCCGGGACATGGTCATTAACCCCCCAAAGGCTTTAAGTAAACAAAACATATTTAAACGGGCCGATCAAATTATTCAATTAACCACCAAACGATGAAAGATTTAATGCCCGACCAAGCGGTATTTTATATACCGTAACCCAAGCCCGTATAGGGAAAATAAGTTAAAAGTATTTACCTGAGCAAAGTAATAATCACAATAAGCAAATGCAAGTAGCTTTTACTGGTCCTCCTATTCTGGAACGAAGGTTTATAATAACCTATTAGAATCCTAACGGGTCTTTAATTAAGCTTAAGCTTAGACCGGTTAGTTTCAAAGATACGGTTCGTACGCACGATTAAGCGAAGACCGGATAGAATGTGATTTAAACCCGACAAGTTTGAAGACTTGCTTAATATGGGTTCATTATACACATTCTGGATTTTGAGATAAAACCGATAAGGTTTGACCCGTTTCGGCTAATTTATGTAAACTAGTTACATAAACCGAACCGAACGCGTAATAAGCGTAACGGGTATCCGTAAGAGCCATATACAGGTTTACTAAGTTAATATGCTTCAAATATGTTGTGACATCAGTAAGATGTCTTCTATTATGCCCGAAATGAATTTAAACACAAACTATGCCCCGTAGGGGTAGTTTGGTCATTTACAAGGTTATAAAAGAGTTTAAGTATTAACCTGAGTTACAGGTATGATATAATCAGAAAAAATACTTATTTTACTAAGTTATAACAGTAGGGTAAAGTATATATGTGAAATTTATCAATTATAACCAAACTATGCATCGTAGGGGCATTTTGGTAATTTCACATAAGCCGTAAAGCTCAAAACTGAAGTCTGAGTTAAACAACTTTTGCTTATTGTTAAAATATTATAATTTACCTAAAATATCAGTAGGTATCAACCCTTGTATGTTTAAAATAGTTTTAGTACATACTATGCGTTAAAAACGCTTAAAAAGGCGATTAGAAGCCATTTCCGGGTTCTATACATAAAGCTGATATTTTTATTATTCCAGAAGGCTTAAAATAATTTATTTATCATATCTAATCAGTAGCAAAAGGTTTGGAGTCGATTAGATATGTAAAACTCATTTTATAGCCCGTAAGGGCAGAACCGACAATTACCGGATTAAGCCTATGACTATAAGTTATGCTCAGCCTAAAATTAATTAAAAATCTTCAAAAATCCCAAAATAATATATTATATCAGTGGGTAAAGATTTTGATATCGAATAGTAGGTTTAAATAGGCTATACGCTAGTTACGCCGTTTAATCGCTAAAGAAGCTTTCTAATTACGCTAATGAGCATAACTCTCAATCTACACCTCAAAATGATGTCAAATATTTGGGTGCAAGTTTATAATTCAGTAACTAAGGTTTCTACTCTTTTACATTTGCAAAAATCACGTTTTAAGGTGAAAAGGGCATAATGGTCAACATATGAGCAATTAACGGAATCATGCATATTAATTGGTTAACTAATGAACCATGGTGTATAATCATAGAGGGTTATACTAGCATGTAACCTGGTCCAATTAAAGCTCTAAGGCATTTCTAAAACATGCCTAAACGGGTCAGAACTGAAAGTCAAAGCAAAAGTCAAACTATGCGACTTTCGGTTCCGAACCGGGTCTAAACAGAAAATTGTCGGGTTGAACATGTTTAGACATGTTCTTACACTAATTACCAAGTTATATTAATGATCAAACAGGTTGTATGGGTTCTACATTGCTAATTATGTATTAATTTGAAATTAAGCATCATGTTGACTTTTTAATAACAAGTTTGACCCGACATTTTACCTAGTTAGAGTGGAAATCAGGGGGAACCCTTTTAAGGGTTTATTACCCACATAATTACCAACTTATAACTACTTTCAATTCGACTAATCACTGAACCATCAATGATTAATCGCTAAGTCAACCGTTAATTACGACGGCTTGACTTTTAAGCTAAAACTAAGCAAAAACTTAACTAAGGAAGGTTAGGCATACTTACTGAAGTCCTATGCACGAAATGTGAAGCTTAGAGAGAAGTCTTGAGCTCCAAAAATGATCCAAAGTGCAGATGGAAGGTGTGAAGAATTGGTTACAACCTTGGCCCTTTATATAGTGCTCAAGAACACTTAGATCATTGACAACAAGTGCTACAACTGGCCATGGATCGTCCACACATGTCCCTAAGGTCCTAGGGGTTGTTTAGGGGTCGCCCATGTAGTGGAACAACTGATTAAAGTTGGTTTATGCGTGAAAAACGGCTGCTGTCCAAAGTTTCTGTATTTGGGCGGGCCAGGCGGCCCGCGTAAGCTGTTGTTGGGGTCTACGCGGCCCGCTTGGGCCTTCTGTTCAGGCAAAAACGTTTTCAAGTTGTTGCATCTCGTCTCTTGGCCTTTCGAAGGGTCAACCAACTTATTTCTTGCACTTTGAACCCTCCCAATTTACCTATAAGGGCTTCAAGACTTATACCCATTTTATTTAGCCCTTGGCCACTTGGTTATTACCCGAAAAGTCATAACTTTCATCGTTGACGCTTTAACCCCTCGCATACGAATTTGATCATAACTTTCTCATACGATAACGAAACTTTATGAAATTTATATCGTGCATTCTAGTGAGCATAATTAACCGTTACAAAGCTTCAGGTATGTTAAAAGTTCACTCAGAGGTATAACTTAAACATGTTGACACATTTAACCCCTGTAGTTTGTAATCTCTCACTTTCTTTCATATTTAGCTTCGTATGATCCATGATTTATTCGTTTGGAGGTATGAGCATCATGTAGGGTTATTGTAAAGTATATTTATTCACTGTTGACATTTTGAATACGTATATTTACATACTTTTCATGTTTGTCAACTTTAATCCCTCTATAACATTCTTTCACACGTTCAACATATGACACGTGTCAACTCATTATAGGACGTGAATTTTCGAGGTGTTACAGGGATGTTGCAACCTTTAGCTTATTTTGTTGCCCAACCAGCTTTAGTTTACGTAAATAGCAGTCTACAGTGTGTCGGTCGTATAATATTTTCTTGAATTGTTTGTTTAAGTGAATTATTATAGTAAACTATTCTTAAGTTGTTCTTAATACTCCCAAGATATAGCATAACATATTTTCCAGACACAAATGAATAGGTGGGTTATATATGCCTAACGTAGTTTTATGGTTTCATCCTTCAGATGGGATTGTCGTCTATGCTGCTGCTGCTACCGATCTTGCAAAATGGTTAGCTCTATCTTTGTGACCCCTTCATCTTTAGGATACTGAATTGTCATATTCATTACTTTGTTGTGTGAGCTAATGAAAAGTCCCTACTCCCTGGTTGGGACACAATGCGACTCTTCTTTCCACCAGTAGTTGATCTTTAATGTGTTAGTTGTTGATACTTGACTGAATGTTTTTTTTTCTCTCTCAATTTTGAATTTAGACAAAGAGGACATAGAAGGCTGGTATCGTTGGGAAGTACGGTAAGCATCTTGCTTATCTTTCTACTGTCTTTTGCTGCAGTGTTTCAGCTGTAGAATCGTTGCCTTCTACTTCAGTGTTTCCGTGAGGAGAAGAAGATCAGAGGTGCTAAAGCTGCTTCTCATCCTCTTTATTTTCAGGTTTGTAACCATTTTAATACGAACTTCTTTTATGATTGATAATTGTGAATCAATGTGTTCTCAACTTGATTTTGTAAGTAATGATTACCCTTGTAGGAAATGCCAACCAGTTTATGAGTTCTGTAGTCAAGGTAACCCATGTCATTGTTTTAAATAGGAAAAAGTAGCACTTTCGTAGCATAATCATCATATAATCTCTAAACTTTTGGAGTGGTGTGTTTTGATTGTGAAGCAGTTTCAAATGGATGGAACTGTTACAACCTAAGGGAAGTATTTTGTTGGAATTATAATCTATTAGCATTATTATGTTTCGTCTTAGTATTATTATGTATACATATAATTATTAGAGATATTAAAAATGTGTGTTTGTGAATTGTGATAGCTATTTATCTTTTGACTCTTGGTCACTGTTCCATTTGTATTCAAAAGTTGCAAACTTGAATCTTTAAATCATCATGTTCCGTTTGTATTCAAAAGTTGCAAACTTTTTGTACTAACTTTAATATCTTTTGTTTTCAGGATGAAGCATGTGATGCTGATATAATGGATGTTGAACATGTTGGTGCTCCTCATTGTGATGCAAAGTTAGTTTCCTTGAGAAAAAAACTTACATTAGTACGTCTTTTATGTGAAACTGAACACCCTCACAACGCGACGGGAACTTCTTCTATTGTTCTTAGTTTGCAAGCCCCCGCCTGCAACGCGGCGGGGGTAAAACCTAGTTTATATAAAAATAATACATTTTTCATTTCATTGGTCAGCAGAGTCTTGAAATATTAAAATAGAAATATAATAACAATAATAATAAAAAAAGGTGGAGGGGTAAAAGTGTCATTATGCTACATTAGTTGGATCTCTTTGTAACTTTGTATGTAACCCCTTTATTTCATTTCATCCATCCATTATCTTCTTCTTCATTCTTCTTCTCACCACATCAACAACAGAAATGGCACTAAGCCTATCCAACTCCTTCCTCCAAAGAAACTCTCCACCACCACTCTCCATCAAAAAGGTTTAAACTTTACACTCAAACCCCTCTACTTTCACCATCTTCCAAACTAACCCTTTACTTTTCTTTCTCAGGACACATCCCCAAATCAACCACGGTGGACATGCCGGAAGAAAGACATCCACCCGGAATTCTACGATGACGCCAAGGTCTACTGCAGCGGAGAACATGTTCTTACGACAGGGGGTACGAAGAAAGAGTACGTGGTTGATGTGTGGTCCGGCAACCACCCGTTTTATTTAGGAAGTCGGTCTGCAAACCTGATTGACGCCGATCAGGTTGAGAAGTTCCGCAAGAAGTTCGGTGGAGATGGTGGGTTGGATCAGTTTATGCAGATTCCGACGCTCAAGGGTGAGATTATTATTCCACCTAAACGGAAAGCTGCCGGTAAAGGCAAGAAGAAGTAAGTTTAATTGAGGGTTTAATAGTGTTATTTGATTTGATGAAGCACGTTTCGATTATATGTTTGTGGATTTGATTATTCGTCTATTGTTTTGGCTTTTGAAACCTAAATGCAATTAGTTATGGGACTTTTGCCTGCAACTGAAATTTGGGTTTTTTTTTTTTGGATAAAGAACCTTGATTAAATTTGCCTTGATCTTATAGACGATTTCTATCGAATTGGGTTTCGGGTATTCGGTTTGGGTTTGGGTTTGGGTTTTGACCATTTTTAAACTAACATGGTGCTCAAATCGATTTGAATTCAAAGTGTTTGAAACTGATTCGGATTTGCAACCTGAGTTCGAGTATGTTATTCAAAGGTTCGAATCGAATTTCGGATTTTTGAGTCCGATTTGAATAATGCACACCGCTGGAGCCGAGCTCACTCCAACTGAAACTCGAAACGCTCAAAATCTCCAAATCTGGGCTATCTAGCTGATAATTAAACTGGCTTGTTTACAACTTAAGTTGAGCCCACATCGAGCTGATAATTAAACATATCTTTGGCTCGTTTACAACTTGAGTCAACATGTGGTTCAGCAGGTTTTCTTCTTGCAATATCAATACAGAGAAACGAAGTCCAAGCATTTAGAAATGCAACTGATCTGATAGCTTGCTAGTTAAGATCTTGAGCAACTAGAGACGAGAATAGGAAAAAAAAAACTGTAAACGATTCAACAAACACCATAAGTTTTTGGGTGACGTAGATATTAGATTCGCAATTGGACCGACCTCGAGGTTGTATTGGTCGGGAGTGGTGAGAGAGGCCAGCGAAGATGATGATTGTGAAGGCGCAGTGCTTTCGTTGCTTGGTTCGAATCTTCCATTTTTAGTTGGGTTTTCATATGGGGAGTTGCTCATGAAGAGCTTGCTTAACTTCGGCTAAGCTATTTTATGTGGGCTGTTTTAGTTAATCTTTCTAATATTCAGTCGATCGAGCCAATTAACGAACTCTTATTAAGTTGAAATTTTTGTACGAGCCACGTTAGCTCAAGCTGATGTTACTTGAGGTCTCTTTGAGCTAATTTCAAAGGAGTTACAAACCACGAGCTATTTGAATAGCCCGACGTCCCGCATTCTATTCTAGCCAACTCTAAAGGAGTTGAAAATTCCGGCAACTTGAGTTCTCTTTGGGCTAATTTCAAAGGAATTATACGGATACTCGGAAAGTCCATGAGTTTCTCACACTGCATCTTTGGTCCCTAGGTATCAAAAAGTACATGAAAGGTCCCTATTGTTCACTCTCATGGTCCTTAAGTGGATAGACACCATTTTGCCTTTGAAAACCCACCCTAGTTACAATATTTGCAATGGGACTTCTGCCTGCAATTGAAATTTGGGTTTCTTGGATGAAGACCGTTACAACATCATTATCATATCTGATTCATCACTATTCTCATTTTGCCTTAATCTTATGTATCATTTCTAGGGCAAATTAAAGAGCAATAGGGTGTTCATCAAATCGGGTTTCGGGTATTTGGTTTACTCTGGTTTGACATTTTTAAAACTTAATTTGAATATGAACTTATTCGAATTCAAAATGTAAAAAACTGAAATTGAATTTGAATTCGGCGTGAATCAAATTTCGGATTTTTCTAGTCCAATTCAAATAATGCACACCCTAGAGCTGAGCCATTCTTAACTCGCTCCGACTTATATCTGTATAAATTGGCTCAGCTAAAAATCTCTACATCTAGTTGATATTTAAACTTGTATTTGACTCGTTTACAACTTGAGTCGAACTTGTGGTTCAACAAGTTTGACTTCCTCTTACAACAATCAATACAGAGAAACAAGTCCAAGCATTTTGGAATGCAACTAACCAATTATTTGCAAGTTAAGATCTCGAGCAACTAGAGACAGTAATAGGAAAAAAACTAAACGATACAACTTCAAAGTTCAAACACCAGAGTTTTTTGGTTATGCCGCTATATGATTCGCAAGTGGACCAATAACCGAGGTTGTATTGGCTGAGAGTAGTGAGAGAGGCGGACGGAGATGGTGATTTTGAAGAAGTAGTGTCTTCGTTGCTTGGTTCGAATCTTCGAGTTCTTTTTTTTATGGGCTCACTTTGGCTGAGGCCTGAGAACTATTTAATGTGGGCTGCTTTAATTAAGCTTGCTAATATCCAGTTGAGCGAGCTAATGCTCGAAACTCTTATTAACTCAAAAATTTTGTACGAGCAACGCTACCTCAAGTTAAATTTACTTGAGTTCTCTTTAAGCCAATTACAAAGGAGTTACAAATCACGAGTTATTTTAATAGCCCGGCAACTTGAGTTCTGTTTGAGCTTATTTCAAAAGAATTACATAGATAGTCCCTATCGTTTGCGCATATTACATGTTTGGTTTTTAAGTATCAGGAAGTAGAGAGATGGTCTCCATAGTTCACTCAATTGTAACACTTGGGGTGGATCGGTTAAAAATCCATCAAGTTTTTCAAAGTTACTAAAATACCCTTTATTATAATAAAAAATACAAAAGAAAGTTGATTAAACGCCATGCTTCAGGGACCATCTGTGTTTACCTATCGTGAACAATTAACATATCAAAGTAATTTCCGATACTTATGGAGTGTGGACCGAACATACAAAATGTATCTAACTCTTTGTTTTATATTCGATCATCCTAAGAAAGAAAGAGGCGAGTATAAGGCTGCTCGGTATGGTTCCGTCTCCACCCCCGGCGCCGCCACGTCACCACCGTCCTCCCACGCCGCCCCCTCCGTCTTCATCCCGTCGCCGGCTTCCCTCCTTCACCATACCGAGTAGTCTAATACGGTAACAAGAAGATATCATGATTGATAGAATAGAAACTTCTTGTGGCAACATAGCAATCAACAACAGTCTTCATCGGCAGAATGTACCAGCAAAAGTGCAAAGCACGGATTTCAATAGAAAAGGAATCTCAAGATGGGTCGATGTCAGAGCAAAATCCAACAATTCTATAGTCAACCAATGTGGATGGAAACCTTCAAATTTCACTAACTGGTACACTAGTTAAACACCATGTGGTAAGTAAAACTGATTAGAAATAAAAAAGGAAACACAGGCAATAATATTAACGGGAACGTTATGTTCTATTTGGAAAACAAAAAATGATAAGATTTTCAATAATAAAAAGACAACTGAGGAGTTGATACATTTATATAGATGAGAAATAGGTCGAAGTCATATAATTTGGATTGGTTTTGTTGATGTGATGTTATATTGAATTTTGGCAATTTCAACTTTTGGGTGTTGTATGATTGTTTTTCATGTGACTGAGTTGAGCTAGCTACTTGCTAGCATGGTGGTCTTAGAGGGAGTGTCATCGAACATGACCAAAATTATTTTTCTCTAATTATTTTTATATATAAAAGATTTACAATGAAATATTAACATTAACATTGGTGTAGCTTTAATGCTTTTGCGCTTACTTGTCAATACAAGGGTCTCTAGCTCGAGACTCTTCAAAGTTTTTGTTTTCATTTGTTCAAGCTTAGGGTTCTAAAGTCCAAACATAAAGAAGAAGAAAAAAAGTTATAAAAGATATTGAGTTTGTAGCCCACATACATATATTCATTTGTAAATTTCTTTTTTATTTGATTGTCTTTATTACTTTTAATTGTTTTATTTATATAAAATGTTTATTTAAGTTAATTTGTTGTTTATATTAAATTATTTAATCATTTGTTTATGTTAATTCTTATTATTTGTTATTGAGGTTAACACGTAATTACTTAAAAGAGTAAATTGCAGTTTTACCCCCTGAGGTTAGGGGCCATTGGCACTCTTACCCCCCCTAAGGAAATAAATGCAAAATTACCCCCTACTGTTAACTCTTATGTCGCACAATTACCCCCCGGCTTGAAAGTCAATGACAGATCTGTTGACTCTTAGTTGAAATGACTATATTACCCTTCCATTTTACCCCCCAACATTTCTGTTAAGTCGCACAATTACCCCCCATTGGTAAATTACTAATTTGTCCTTCCTTATTACCCCCTGTACTTTGAGTTAAGATACAACATTACCCCCTGCAACTTTCAAAAACCTTCCCGCCAAAATCAAAAACCTGATCTATGATTCTATAATCATAAATCTTAACCTGTTCTATGATCTGAAACCTAATTCTGAATCAATTCACATGTAATCTGCTTCTGAATCATATAAACACCTAATTCTGAATCAATTCACATGTAATCTGCTTCTGAATCATATAAACACCTCAAGCATACCTGTTGCATACCTGCTTACCTGCTGCAATGTGTTTTATACTCAAGCAAACATGTTGCACACCTGCTGTGGTGACTATTAACCACTGATTAAGCATACCTGCTGCACATTTTGACTATTAACCAGACTGGAATATGTGGTGACTATTAATCACCATAGAAGCTGTTATGACTACTAACAATGATTGCTAACAGGTTGTTGATCAAATGCACAAAATGTATATCCTAATCAAACTATCAAATGCACATTTTGATCATGTAAGATCATCTAACTGCCATAACCATGTTCTTACATCTGCACATATAACTATCATCAACTATGATCATGTAACTGCCATAACCATGTTCAGTAACTTCACATACACCTGTTGATACACCTATTGATACACCTATTGACCTATATAACTTGTACGGCTGTACAATCATAGATCCAAATATAACCCACATTAACAGTCAGTCTATGATCAAGCATACCAAAAACCAATATTAACAGTCAGTCTATGATCAAGCATACCAAAAGATCCTAATATATAACCCACATTAACAGTCAACTACACTACATATTAACCCAAAACATCCTAATATATTAGAGTTCATAAGTAAACTACACAACCATTTCCTGCTGCGGGGGAAACTGGAAGTGCAAGAAAGGGCGGCCCCGCATTTTCACCACCACGGAAACCACAATCGAGCGGAGTGAAAAACGAACCCTCATGTCCACTGCAAACAAAGAAAGATGGTGTTTCAATAAGCCCCTGTTTCTAACTTCTTCACAAAGATCGATTTTATACCTGACATCAGAGATAAAAAGGATGATCGGTCGCTGGAAACCAGCTGCGTCGGCGGAGGTATGCTCGCCATTGTGGTCGCCGGAGGTGGAGGTGGAAGGATGGGGTTCTCTGATTCACTCATGGTTAAGTGGTCGCCGGTTGTGGAGGTGGAGGTGGAAGCGGTGGTGGAGGTGGAAGCCGGTTGTGGCAGTGGTGGATGGATCGCCGGTTGATCGCCGGTGGTGGATTGATCGGAGATGGAGGTGGAGGTGGAAGTGAAGAACCTTAGGGGGTAAGATTGTGAAATAGTGTTGAGTTTAAGGGTTATTATACTATATAAGATACTAATGAACGTGAAATTACCTATTTACCCTTTGACTCTTCCATGCTTTTATTGACCGGTCAACATATTTGAGCTTAGGGGGTAATTGTGCGACATAAGAGTTAACAGTAGGGGGTAATTTTGCATTTATTTCCTTAGGGGGGTAAGAGTGCCAATGGCCCCTAACCTCAGAGGGTAAAATTGCAATTTACTCTACTTAAAAATACCTAAAATGAATATATTATATATGATAATATATGATAGTGACATACCTAAAATTCATTTTACCCTGATAAACATTTTATCATCTCTATAATGAATTTATATTATATATCATAATATGATTAGTGACGTACCTAAAATTCATTTTACCATGATAAACTTTGAATATGCATAATGAATATGAACACCCTTCGTATATAACTCATCCATAAATCCATAATATGAGATGCTAGATAACACATAAAAAAGAATTCCTCTTGGTCACTTGATCCATAAATCCAAATAATAATAATAATAATAACAATAACATAATAATGCTATGAGGTGTGGATGGAGTCCCATGGGCTTTATCAAGTCCACCTAAGCTCCACGTCAGCGTCACCTAGGATCCAACTCAACCATGGAGCCCCCTTTAAATTGCAGGGTGTGGATGGAGCCCTATATTAAAGAAAATTAAAAAAAAAAATTCATTGGTGCAAAACAAGTGGGTCCCACCTATAGAGCCAGTTGCAGCTCGTTACCATGGTGGCGGAGGTTCAATGGCGCCCCGGCTATGGCGCCGGGGGTGTGGGCGATGGCGGAGGGGGGCGCTATGGTGGTCTAGGTGGCGGAAGGGTGGCGCCCCACACCCTCCAGCCTAATAATGCTCATATTTACTTCCGTACATTCTAATAAATTCATTTATAGATATAACTAGAAAAGTGACTCGCGTGCGTTGCGCTGCGGGCAACGAAATTGGCGTGCAATCGATCAGATTTATAGTTATTCGGCAGTATCACATGCTATGAGATGGTAATTGGTAAGTCTAACAATCGTTATGTACCTTGGTTTGGTGAGCAAAACAATTTTCAAATCAAACGTATTGTCTATTCCTAAACCGTTTAAAAAGCTACACTTTTTTTTTGTCGAAACCATTTAGTGAGGGGTAATGGATCGGTTTCGTTCGGGTTTGAAACTCAAATTTGAACTACTTGTTTTTGAAAGTGATACCGAACTTTATGTGGCTCAAATCATGGTTTCAAAGGCTCATGGCTGCAAGGCGGGTTGTTAGTCAGTTACCAACCATCCATCAGCCTTGCCACGCCATCCTCATCAATTGTCGTGGTAAATTTTGAACTCATCACAACCAACTGACCCATAGCGACAGGCAAACTATAAAAAACATCAAGTGTCACTGAGGAACAAACGTATCTACGTAGACCAAACTCAAAAAGTCCCAAATACAACCATTTCGTGTGATTGTTAAAAAAAAGCATTAACTATTACCGGAATCAAACATATCCACGAAGACCAAAGTAAGGTCCCAAATACAATGGAATATAACCAACCCAACAATGAACCATCACATCTCTCGGATGAGCCAGCATTCATCGTCATCGAGTGTAACACATGATTTCAAGTGCATTAGGATCAAGTTAATGCTACAGAATACTCTCGGATAAGATTTGTCTCATCATCACTGAGCGAGAAAAATCAAAAGTGCCAAAGTTTCAAACACAAAAAATATAAAGCATGTTAAGAATATGAAAACGAAAGAAGCTTTATAACTTTGTAAGGTGTACCACACAACTACAAGATGTAGGAAACACAAAGAAAGCTCAACGTACAACACCTCATTGCATAGAATTACTCCAATACACAACATCTGAAAACCCCTAAAAGCTTTAAACCTCATGGAACATACCAAAAAACAAACATTTAAATCATCAACCGCAAGACATCGGATGTAAAAAAACCAATGAAACTTAGATCCACAAACGCCGACGAAAAGCTAACAACAAAACCCACGTCAATCTGCCGACTATATCATCAGTCGCAGATCATCGAAGGTAAATAACTGACGAAACAACAATCCGCTAACGACTACATGAACCAAACAATAAAGTAACATTAACGTCGCTGACCGGAATAAGAGAGAGAAAAAGAGAGCAACGGTGGAGATGGAACTAAAACCCCTTTGGAAAATCAGATGCTCCGTTGTGCGGTTGCGGGTAGACCACTGGAACGACGGTCCTTCCACCGAGATTACTCTCTCTCTATCTCTTTTCTCTTTGTAAATTATAAATGTACCGTTCCTTTTCTGATGCCTCACTCTCTCTCTTTTCTATTTACATGGAGAAGAAAGCTTCTCAAAGAAGATTTGGTATAACCTACCCAGCTTTGATTTACAACCACAACATGCAAGAAACACACATAAAGCACAACTTACAACATCAAAGAGCTTGCTAATTATGAAGGTAAATAATTAAAGCATAGGGTACAACACCCAATGCATACAAATGTTATAAATTAGAGTATTATATAATTAAAGAATATTAAGTATAAACCTTGATAAATATAGCTATACTGATAAAGGGTCAGGATATACCAGTAAGTTTATTTTGGCTAGAAAGGCTAAGAAGTAATTTTGAGTATCAATTGATTAATCAGGAGCTTGGATCAAATGAGTATAATTGATAAAAAATGAGACGCGTGAGTTTGTTTAGGGTTATTCTAGTCAATCTAAAATAATAGTTTCTCTCTCCTCCAATTCTCCCCCATTTTTTTTAAACGTTAACAACTCTTTCATACGACATTATTTTATCTTTAAAACGAGTATACTATTGTTATATTTTTATTTTTTTCGAAAACCCAGATGCGTAAAACGTAATGGATAAAAAGCATAAAAATGACTTTTTTTTTAAATGCAATTGATAAAAAACACAAAGAAATGCCTTGTTTCTAAACCGCAATAAACAAAAAACACAAAAGATATGTGTTATTTCTAAAACGTAATGGCTGAAAAACAGAAAGTAATGTCTTTCTAAAAACACAAAAAAATATCTTATTTCTAAAGCGCAATGGCCATAAGACACAAATAAATGTATTTTTTTTTCTTCCTAAAACGCAATGGACTAAAAAAAAAATCTTTTTTTAACGTAATGGACTAAAAACACAAAGAAATGTGTTTTTTTTTCTTTCTAAAACGTAATTGTTAGGGCATGGATTTTATGCTAAGGATTATCTATCCTGAGACTTGGCATGGATCACGGATCCTTAACGGATAATGCAGGGAGTCTGAGGATCCAGGATCCTTACTATTGTTTATGTTTTTAACAATTGTCACGTTTTTAATGTTTATATGCAGATAATGGACGTAGTGGACTAACTCTCGGCTGGAATTTCGGGGAATATTCGTTCTTTATGCTGCATGTGCTATTTCCACCAACGGTTATGGGAGTGGACATGGTCTTCCTAGAAAATAGGACCTTTTGTTAGCTTATTTATTCAGGGGTTGGTCAAGTGTTATAAAAAAAAACACATTGACATTCATGAACACACATATTCACTCTCGCAAACCAGAGCTCTCTACACTCTTAGTTATCAGTTGTAACACACTTGATCAACATCCAAAGTTGTAATTTTTTATGCAATATAGTTGGTGATTGGTAGTTTTTCATCACCCGAGGTTTTTTATGCCGGAGATCTTCTAAAGATCGAGGGCTTTTTCCTCGTATAAATCTCGGTGTTCATCATTGATTTCATTTTCTATTCGTTCATACATTTGATCAACACAATAAGCACTCAACCTCACAAAAATTATTACATTATCCTTGTGTAATTTTTGACCAAAACAGTAACGTAATAAAAACACAAAAAGTGTTTATTCTAAAACGCAATTGACTAGAAATACAAAGAAATGTGTTTTTTTTTCTAAAACACAATGTACTAAAAACACACAAAAAAATGTTTATTATAAAACGCAATTGACTAAAAACATATAAAATGTGTTTTACCTAAAACGCAATGGACTAAAAACATAATAAAATGTGTTGTTTTTAAAACGCAATGGACTGAAAATACAAAAGAAAAGTGTTTTATTTCATTCCTTTGTAAAACGCAATGACTCAATTCAAAAACCCAGTTCGTAAAAATGCAATTGAAAATTTTCTTAAATAGACCGATGCCGATTTTTTCAGATTTCTTCAACGATTGGCGAAATTTAAATGCTAGAAACACTTATCAGCGATCAAATCGAACGAATCGAGTGATTCGTTTCAAAATCATAGGAAAAAATGAGATATTTTACGAAATTAAACTGGGTTTCTTCAAAAAAAAAAAGTTGAAAAACGCGTTGATTGAGTGTTTGAATTATTGATTGGTGACGAAAATCGCAGTATAATATGGTGATTATTGAGATAGAAAGTGAAGAAAATGTTAAAAATTGTGGGTTTTGAAAATGATGAGTTTTGAAGTTATAGCGAGAGAAGTAGGGTTTGGATAAAATTGACTAAAATACCCTTCTCGTTTATTTTTAAATTTTGCCTTTCTAATCCTTAGCCAAATTATGTTTGATTCTCTCCCAACTGTTAAATATTTAAATAAAACAAAAAATATAACAAAAAAGAAATATTTATAATGAATATAATATTAAATACAACACAAAGAGGATGAGGTGGGATAGGTGACAAGTGCTATATTCCAAAGGTTGGCACTCGCCGTACCACCCACACGACCTTTAAATAATTCATCTTTTGTCTCCTGAACAGAAGGTAATCATTGTTAGATTTTAAAATTTTAATAATCTAAAACATGTAATATTTCAAGGGCCAAACTTGGGGTGTAGATAGTCGTACCTATTGGCACACCAATGTGCCCATATGCACAACAAAAAATGGTTTTTTGTTTTATATGCACATTTTGCAGTGTTGAGCTGTAGCCAAAGCGCGGCGGTTTGGTCCGGTCAACCAGACAAAGACTGATGGGTGTCTGACGGGTCTGTTGACCGGACTAAAACGCCGAGCTTTGGCCGCGTTTTGGTCCTGTCAACCAGACACCCGGTCAGTCTTTTGTCTGGTTGACAGGACCAAAACGCGGCCAAAGCTCAGCGTTTTGGTCCGGTCAACAGACCCATCAGACACCCGACAGTCTTTGTCTGGTTGACCGGACCAAAACGCCACGCTTTGGCCACAGCTTGACATTGCAGGGTGTGCATATAGGATAAAAATCCACTTTTTTGGGTGGCTATCTACACACCAAGTGTGTAGATAGTTTGAGCCATAGAAAATAATCTGTTACATGCATTAACTAACGCCTACAATTAACTATAACTATCTCTTTTAATACATTTCAACTCTAGATATGCTAAAATGGAATTGTGCTAATATGCTACAAAGGCAATGTTGTGACTCGTACGCAATACTAGAATACCAAACTCTTAACAACCCACTTGTAAGCGACTAATACTGTAATACATCATAATCATGCTTATATATATATATATATATATATATATATATTTTTTTTTTTTTTTGTACAACAATGTGATATTTTTTTATCCTTCTCATGTTAAGGGTCATCTTCGATCACTGATTTGCATCGTCATTTCTTGTAAATTCCATATTCGCCATGTTTTGCTACTATTGTAAGCGACTTATCGACTACATCTCCTAGAATTGTCTCATCAACTATTATTTCTTACTCTTCACATATTATAGTAGAATTTCATCTCTTGTACTTCACATGTCATCTTTTTCTAGTAGCTCATTCATTCATACGGACAAATCCACATAATCTAAATCCCGTAGCTCTTTCACATCCAGGTAGTGTAAATTTTGTCTTGGTTGTGAATGTTAGATCTACATCAACTCACACGTACTCACTTTTTTCTTCAATGAATGTGTTGGGTTATTTGGTTATTCAATTCCGTTGGTCATGTAGTTATCTTTTAATGACAAGTCATACACTTGAAGCAAAATAATCATCAAATAGCAACAATTGTTTGTTAAACATATGGGAACAAATCATATAATCCTTTTATCATGATTTCACACTTAACCCACACAAATCTACGCTCATAATTCTTAGGGGACAGGGGGCGTAGCGTTAATTTAATGCGTGGAAAATCACAAATTCCCACCGCCACTCACATCACGCGTGATAGTACCACGGTAAACCCATTTCGTTATTTTTTTAACGGCGTGATGGTTTTTTTGTGAGGGTAATTGTTGGTTGGGGGGAAATTGTTGGGTGTGGTGGTGAGTGATGACCACCGCCACTAAAAAAGGTTGTGAGTGATGGAAAAATGGTTGCTGACATGACGGAACATGATTGGATATTGTGAGTGATGGAATTCTATCACTAGTGACCACCCCCACCCCCTTAGTACTCTTCCATGGTTAGTACTTTCTTAATTATACAGTCTTCCTTAGTTTTTTACTAAATGATCCTTCTGGAGCAATGCCATAAAGTTATGGTATCTCATACTCAAATCTAGTTCGTTTAAACTATTGCTCAGAAACCAATGCTATTAATAAAGCATACCCTAAGACCATGTGTAGTGGTCAAGCCTCACTACCCCTATAGATTTGGGGTTATAAACCACATGACAAATAGAAATGAGGGTTATATAACTTGAGTGTGTAATGAGGTTATACCCCTTAAATTTCCGGGCACTATGGGGCGTTGTAGCCCAATATAGCGCTATATTCCTAACATCCCGCCAGTAAGCGACTAATACATCCAAACCATTCCTACACTTTTTTTTCACCTCACCTCTTTATTTTACATAAACTTCACCCTTGTATATAATACTTACATTCAAATAACTTATTATTTTTGTGTAATAAAATATACGTCAAAATGATTTGATGGTAAAATCGAAATTCAGAATAAGATATAAGTACTCAAGATTTTCATAATATACACATATACATCACACTTAATTACGAATAAAGGAATAGATACTAACTTATTAGAAAAGAAAAAAAAAATTCACAATAGTTTTTACTTTTTCGGTATGTGAAGTAGGTATATAACTGATTTAAAAAACATCCATGCTTTTTAAAAAAATCAAAGTCTTGATCAAATTTTCCATAAAAAAATAAAATCATTTTAGGAAAAGATAATTATTACGCTATTTTAAAGATTCTAGAATTCCTTATAAATTGTACCTTCCTTCATTGTCACTACCATTGTCCCCTACCTCTTCCCTCTGTTACAAACAAACCACACACACTCTCGAACGTGTTGTGCGTGTTTTCATCAACCCTTCCCGCCATCACTTTTCCGGTGATCGTACTCGATCGCTGTAACACATTGACTCCACATCATATTTTCATGTCATCTAATTCCTGTTTTCCTAAACATAATAATCTAAACGGTTTTCCATTTCTGAATCTGAAAAACAATGGACTCGTACGGTTTCATTGACAGTATTCAAGTAGAGAAGGCGAATGCGCTCGCCAGATACCAACGGTTTAACAACATTTCAAAAGCTTTAAGGCTAATTGAAGTTTTTATAGCGCTTGCGTTGATTTCATGGTCGTCTACACGCCTTCCTACGGTTTTTAAAGTATCCGGCGAGTATATCTACGCCTGTTCGTCTTACATGTTGAATCAACACGTAGTTTTTCTAGTCGGAAATGTAATTGTTGTTATCTGTTACATTCTCTCCGGTAACAGTAACAGTAACGGTAACAGTAACGTCGACGTCGGAAACCTAACCGCTGGACCGGAAATTGCAGAAGATAACAGATACAGATACAGGTATAGATGCAGATCTGGATCCAATTCCGATAGTTATAAAACAAGTGAATCCGGTTCAAATATTGAATCTGAACCGGTAATTCCGCCGGTTCAACCATTGAAGCAGACAGTTATGGATAATAGTAATAATAATAAAAATAATGATGATGATGAGGAAGTTAGGTGTGAGAAGACGAACCTGAAAAGTGAAGTGGCGCCGGAAACGGTTATTAAAAAGGCGACGAAGCAGATGGAGAGGTTTCAGAGAACGCAGTCGGTGAAGTTACGGCGGGAGATGACGGCGAAGCCTCGCGTAGAGTTGAGGAGGTCGGCGACGGAACGGCGGAGGAGTGTGGTGGACGCCGGTGATGGTTATTCAAGTCCGTCGTTGTTTGAGACGGTGGAGAGGCTGAGTAATGAAGAGTTTCGGTTAGCGGTGGAGGCTTTTATTTTGAAGCAGCAGAGTCTGTTGAAGCAGCAGAGCATGGTTGAAGAATCGGATTGTTTTTAGTTATTCATAATTATTATTATTATTGTTAATTATTAATTTTTAGTGATGATGATGATGATGATAATTATGTTATATAGCAGTGATGAAGCCATGAAGCTGTTATTGTTGAAGGAAAAATCACTATGTAATTATCCCTACTTAAATTTTCTCTTATTTTGATGGCTAAATAATAATTTTCTGTTAATAATATCAATGAGGTAATAAGGATGATTGAAGCGAGTGTGACTAAAACGGATATTTTCGAAATACCCGAACGTGTTCAATCCCCAAGATTTCCCAGTGAATGAAAAAGTCTCCGGAACTAGGGGCTGGTGTTCCCGGACGAGGTCAGGCTTTACCGAGCCCTCCCCGGCTCCCACACCGAGCACCCTAATGTTGCTCTTTTTTTGCTCCGGAAATAGCTTCTCATACATAAAAAAATTTCAGATAGATAAAGAAGCGAGTGTGACTAAAACAATGAGGTATTAAATCTTTAGGATGTATTTGGAAATAGGCTTCCCCTTAAAAATATGTTGTGGAATATCATCATCTTCATACTCACCAGTAAATCCTACCAATAACAAAGCAAAGATAGGGTCTGAGGAAGGCAAAATGTAGAGAGGCAGCTTTTAGTGAGACCCCATGCTGTGGAATGATTGGTGTAATTTCTTGTTGTAAGGTTGTTTTTGGGCACTAGTTCCTTCCCAACGTCGCTTTTAATAGAGTTGTCCTTAGCAAAAAAAGGGGTATTGGATTTAATAATCCCAAGTTTCACTAATTGGCCGGTAATAATCCCAACTTCAAAAATTGCCTACAACAATCCCAACTTGTAAGATTTTGGCTACCAATGATCCTTGTCTAACTGGGTTATAACCCAGTTAGTTTTTTGAAGTTTTGAGCGGCGGAGAAGGTCACTAGAGGTTGGAGATGACAAGTGGTGGTCTCCTTTGGTGGTTTCAGGGGTAAAGAAGGTCGTCGGAATAAGTTGCAGGTCACCGGAGTTGCGTAGATGGTGGAAATTTTAAACTTTTGAGAAGCGGAGAAGATTACAGGAGGTCGGAGATGATTGGTGGTGGTCTCGTTTGGTGGTTTCAGGGGTAAAACAGGTCGCCGGAATAAGTTGCAGTTCACCAGCCCAACAAGGTTATAACCCAGTTAGTCAAGGATCATTGGTGGCCAAAATCTTACAAGTTGGGACTGTTGTAGGCAATTTTTGAAGTTGAGATTATTACCAGCCAATTAGTGAAACTTGGGATTATTAAAATCCAATACCCAAAAAAAAGAAGACGACCACGGAATTAGTAGTATGATATACAACCGTAATGAGATTTTAAATATATATGGGGGAGTAGACATAAAAAAAACCCAAAGCAACAAATAAATTTCAAATTAACATGTGTTTTTGAGAAATTTTAAATCAGAGCCGTACTTAGGGGCTTCTAAATTTAGGTAACGGCCTAGGGTCTCCTTAATATATTAAAAATCTTTAAATGTCATATGTGTGTTTAGGCCAAAATAAATAACCAATTTTTAAATAAAAGAGCCTAATTCAAACTCCAAACAATATTCGTATTTAGTTTAGGCCGCCATCATTATTTTCACTAATTGTAACGTCTTATTTGCCCATTTTGTTCAATGGTGTCGCCGATTGAGGAAAAATTAGACATGAAATTAGGGAAAATTAATGTTATCGCATGGATAATCTAGCTTGGTTAACGACTATTTTTATAGTAATCTCTATATATTGTGATTCACTAATCACTGTTCTCCCTAAATTCCTAATTGATACTTTCAATCTTTGAATTTTGCTATTGTGCTTGCGACCAAACTTAGAAGGAAGAATGCAGAACCAATATTTTCTTTGTACCCATTCAAAGGGCTCACCTTTGTAGTTTACCTAGAGCCTTCAAAAATGTTGGAACGACCATGTTTTTAATCAAGTGAATATTTGGAAGAACCGGATAACAATTGATGTCCGCTTATTAGTGAAATAAAAATAAAACAGAATAATTTTTTTGTTACTTTTAATTAAAACGTGGTAGTTTTGAGTGTTTTCGCATTTAAGGTTAAATGTTTAATAACACTGTATATCCTTCGCGTTGATATAAATTATGTACTATTTTATAAAAAAGAGTAATGTAGTGTTTGGTATGCAGCAATGAGAGATGGAATGGAATGGATGATTACGAGGGAATGAAGAAAAAGGTATTTGGTTGGTCAATGGAATGGAATCACCCATTCCAAAAGGCATTCCATTCCCTCAAAATCATTCCTTCCACCCCCATGTTTTTTTTCATTCCATCCCCTCTTGCACCATTCATCAACAACACCACAACCCACCACCTTCGTCACAACTCACCACCACCACGCACCACCGACGTCATCGCCGCCACCCGCCACCACCTCCCACTCGCCACCGTTATCACCCACAGCTGCGACTAACCGCCAACGCCACTCGCCGCCACCATCATCGTCGACGCCACCACCATCGCCACCACCAACCGCCACCGCCGCCACCAACGGCCACCTCTGCTGCCACCCACCACCAACAGCCACCTTGCCGCAACCACCACTCGTCGCCACCGCCGCACCGCCACTCGCCGCCACCACCACCACCCATTGCTTCCGCCGACACCCCCCACGCCACCTATAACCACCCACAATCACTACCACCACCACCACTCACCGTTGATTTTATTACTCCGTTTTTCTTGCCTATCGAACAACACACAATAATAATGCATTCCATTCACACATGGTAACCAAACAAGACATAGAATGGTAATAATCTATTGCATTCCCTCGTCCATTCCATTACCTCGTCCATTCCATTCCTTCGTCCATTCCATTACCCCATACCAAACAGACCCTAAGTGTATATTTGGTATAATATATATCAATAAAATTATTTATTCGAAGATCAATACCTAAAATATGACTTGATATGGTACAATCTAAAGATTATTTGCCCCTCTAATTTAAGCTAAATGTTAGTTTTGACTTGGTTTTTAAATTTTGACCAGGCTAAAGGGTGGGGAGGGTCATGGTTGTGACATGATTTGCCACCTAAGAAAATGAATGGAAGGTTACACCACCCCTTTGCATGACCCATCATGGTTTGCATGGATTAAACATAACAACCATGTTCAGCCTTTCCATTTTTTCAAGAAATCATTTCATTTTTCAAAAAGTGGGTTGGGTCATAACCACACCCTTAAGGTAGTGGTTTTGGATGGTGGATTAAAGATGAGTGATATAGCACTGACATGTAGGGTCATAGTGGTTATAAGGGTTATGACTACACCTTATAGCCTTATAACGCACTTGTATGGTGATACGGTTGTAGAGGAATGTAATTGAGTTTGCAGATATATAAATGCACCATGACTGGACTGAAAAGTGCAAACGTGATGCTTTGCTTTAAGAATAATTCAGGAAAGTGGCCGGCTTTCTTTTACTTTTATGATTATTTGACTTCTAGTTTGTACCTACATATATACTTTCTTTGTTTCACTCATGATATGATGCTTATAGTTATATCATATGTGATTTATACTTCTAATGCCCTTACGCTGATCCGTCACATATTTCTAATATTTTAGCTTATGTAACTCATATTTCTTAGAAATCAATCAATGCTTTTTACCTACCTATTATTTATATTTCTTACTTTGCATATCATAATTCGAATAAATTGAACACGCAAACAACTTGACACACATTTCATTAGGGTGGCATCTCGTGTCAACTAGAGGCGGACTTAGAGTGTTACTAGGGGTAGCACGGGCTATCCTAGCACGGGCTACCCCTCAACCCCGACTCCGTAGTGTAAAAATACCCTTTAACTCCGTTTCCGTAGTGTAAAAATATATCTCAACTCCGTTTCCGTTATAATAAGGATACCCCTGAGCCTAAAAAAATGTTAGGATACCCCTAACTTTTGGGTTAGTTCCGCCACTGGTGTCAATCCAACCTGTTAAAATACAAACCTAAAACAGGTAAACACGAAACGAAATCTTATCATGTCAGATTCTCCAAAAGCGAACACGAACACGACACACAAGCCTGATAATAAACATGTTGCATGAAATGACCTGTTGAGACATGAAAAAATTACCAGCGTATCATACGACCTATTAAGACACGAACATGACATGTTAAGACACGAGCACAACCTGTTCTTAAATATATAAACTTTACTTCCTGGAATTTTTTTATTTAAAAATTAGGAGCCCCACATATTTTTTTTATTTAAAACCATGCGCATAATTAACGGGTCTTAATACACTAACATGTATTTAACTTGTTAAGACATGAAATTAAACATGTTGACTTGTTATAGACACGAAATGTAACACTTCGCTTTTGTAACTTTTCTTATTTAGAAAGTTCGTCTTGTATTTCTATTTCTAGAAACTTGTATTCTCTTGTAATCGTATTTCGTTCAAATCGTTGTAATCCGAGCCTTTGATCGTAATAAAACCGATCAGTTTATAAGAATTATACATTGATTATTCATACTTGTTTGTCATTCGATTTATATACATACTTAATACATGTTCATCATTCTCGTAAACACATACTTATTTTACGAACAAACTATCATAAGTATGTGTTTTTATACACTTTATACATGCAAATACTTAATTATATATTCACAATACTTAATCCATACTTTTATACACATTTACTACTTAATTACATGTTAATAATGCAAACTACACCATAAAATACACTAAGAATCGAACTGAAGGGACTATTCTTGACAAAAATGAAAGAGTTGGTCGGGGTTACACCTGCCGCGGCACGCGGCAGGAACTTCTTTCACCTCCGCGACGCGCAGAGCCCTTCGATCCGCAGCAGATTCATTTTAGCATGCGCATTGGTCCATTTCTTACCTTTAACTTCCACCTAACTTCTTTTAAAACCTCATTAACTATTAACCTAACTTCCCCACTATAAATACAATATCCCTAACCCTCATTTTCACTTTCCAAATACCATATTCACTCTCAAATCCTCTCAAGAACACTCAAAAATTCTGATTTTGGGCAGAAAGTTTCAAGACTTTTAAGTGAGTTCTAGCTCACTTCTTTACTTATTTCTTCATTTTTTTCTTCTATCATCTTACTTGGATAACCTATAGGAAGGTTTTCACAAGTTGGCCATAGCAAAATAAGGTGAAACCTCACCATATTTGAGGTCCAAAGTAAGATTAAATTCTGTTTTGTTCAATGTTCTTATATCTTCTATTTCTTTACTAAACTTGATGAAATCTTGTACCCACCAAGCTCACAATTTAATCCATACTTGTGGGTTTGTGTTGAGGTTGATTTCCATCAAGTTGTGAGTTCAAAACTCTTTTTACTTTAAGTTTATACATGTTATATTTCAAGTGTTGAAAACATTCACGATTCACCATCTTTCATATAGTTGAACTTGTGTCTTATAAAAGTGTGAACCGTGGCAGCTTTGGCTTTCCAACCTAGTTCCACTACCTCACTTGTGAACCTTGTGTATGAACACTCAAGTAGTTCTAGTCTCAAAGTAACATAACCCCGTCTAGCCTCCAACACTTAGTTAACTCTTTCCATGTTGTGGTGGTTCACCCGGGTTAGGTCTTACTTGGTAATGTATTAGTTAGTTGTTATTTCTTTCATTCATGACCCTCCGAATCATCTTTGGGATGATTTGTGTAGCGGTGAATAATACAATGAGGTTGATCCTCCATGCTTGACTTACATGACAATCTATAAAACTCATGATAGACTTTGCTTAGGATTATTATTATAACTATATATATATATATATATATATATATATATATATAGGGGACCGCTAGAATGAGAACCACCTCGAGTTATGAGAACCGCGAGAACCACACCGTACGGGGCGAGGTGGACCAAATTTTTTTTTTCAAAAACGTAGATGTCACACCCCGACCACGTAGAACATACAAAACGTGGCGGAAACATCGGGGAGTGTTGTAACAGAATTAATTGTTTCAAATCCATGGCAATTGAAGTTTCGTTTTATTGATTAAAGGTGTTACAATGTCTTAACAAACAAAGAAATACAACATAATTAACTAGTCTTGCATCTTTTATTGTCACTAAAGCCCAAGTCTGCCTATGTGTATCTTGATCATCTTATGCAACAGCTCCTGAAAAACACATGTGAAAATAGGTACGTCAGCATAAAAATGCCTGTGAGATACATAGGTTTTGTGAAAATAGGTTTCATGACTTATGTTTGAGAAAATGTTTAGTCATGAACCTTGTTATTTGCTTTGCTTTGTAAATCATTTGAAAATCGATAAGATCAGATGATAAGTATAAATAAATGTAAGGTTAAATGAATAACCAAGTAAAATATGTTTGCATAAGATAAGATGTTTATAAATCAATGTCTTGTGAAAAGTATGTTATTTGTATAAAATGTTCTATGTCTCAAATTGAAATGATTCAAATAACGCTATGATATGTAATACCATACAAACACTTATATATAGGAAGTACCAGCGGCGTATCCACCATGCTTGTATCATATTACACACGCATCGTTACTTAATCATTTAATCAAACCAAACCAACCAATGTAAGAAGTCTATGTTTAAATCAATTGTCAAATGTATTGGGTAATATGTCAAAGTGTTCATGTCAAAATGTAAATCATATCAAAATGTCTATGTCAAATATCCATGTCAAATGTCCATGTCAAATATCCATGTCAAATGTCTATGTCAAAATGTCATGTATGGCAAGTGAAATGTCTCAACTAAACCATATGCACAAAAAACAAAGTATTGAAGTAAAACTTGGTTTAAATCAAAGTTATGTTTTGTGGGAAATGCATGATCAAATGTCAATCATGTTAAAATGCCTATGCCGAAATGTCTATGTCAAATGTCTATGTCAAAATGTCATGTAAAACGATGTACTAAGTAATGCACACAATTGGGCACACCTAGCATGAAATGTCATAAAATCATGTACTATAATGTACTAACGAACATAGCAGTATATGATGTGAAAACAGGAAAGCATGAAAGTAACAAGTAGGCACATGTGTTCCACCCCAAAACAGTTTGGAAAACAGTAAAAGAGGGGTCTATGTACTCACTTGAGATTGCTCAGAAGTCCTAGGATAACCACCAAGCAAAGCTAGAGATCGCGGAATATCAAACGGCACCTAATATAGGTAACTACATTAATAAACCGGACCTAAATCGGAAGACTGGGTAGCATGAGGGTTTGTAAACCAAATGAGTGTAGGAACTCATGTGATATGGTTAATCAAAGCCTACATACTAAATGAAACTTAACCTAAGTGTCTACGACCCATTACGACCCGTTTAGGTAGCTTATGCTACTTTAACGCGTCGTTCGCGTGAAACGCGTTCGGACCGCCTAACTAGCCCTATGACAAGTGTTATATGCCTAAACATATTACATAATCAGTTATGTGACAAAGGTTTAGGTTACATATGCTTAATTACCAATTATACATGAAAAGGGTATTCTGGTAATTTACCTAAGGCATATAAACTACCTATCATACAACTACTTAAACGATGCGACCATAGGGTATAACCTCGGAAGGTTATTCCCTACCTACTATGGTCACCTAATGTGTTTGGTCGGATCCTAATGATCGACCAAACTGGGTCGGGTTCGAGGTATAAGCGATTTATCAGATCGCTTACCCTACGACCCTAGACAACGTGGTAATCAGTGGGCATAGTCCCAAGGGACTATAACCAACGTGATTACACTCACGTTGCGAAGTTCAAACGAACTTCGCATTGACCATTACTGGTCAACGCTGAAAGTCAAACAAAGTTTGACTTTCGGACTCGAAAAGCAATAAAATAAGGAAAAGAACGAAAGAATACTTACGAAGGGTCCCCGAATGCTAATTTCGATTTAAGAATCTCAGGTATGAAACAATGGTTTCAACTTAGAGTTTCTCAATCAAAATTCTAGTGATTTTAAAGCATGGGGTAATGGGGTATTTATAGAAATACCCGAACCGTTAAGATCGTTTCATGGAAAACGTGCCTTAATCCCATCCGTACATGTGTTGCAAAGTTATGGTGCCTAAATTCCATCCATACATGTGTTGCAAAGTTATGGTGTTTAGGTGCTTAAATTCCATCCATACATGTGTTGCAAAGTTATGGTGCCTAAATTCCATCCTTATCCGCTGACTAAGCATGTTAGAATGTGTGGTTGTGAATTAAACATCTGTTTATACATCGAATCTGGTCCCGAAAGTGCAAAACTGATATTTCTGCATGTTTTCTGTCCAGAATAGGCAGTCGTGTAGCGCTACTGCCAAGGCATTAGGCAGTCGCGCTACGCTAGCACCCTGCTGTTTCAGAAATCTTTCAAAAGTGGCAGGAATGGTCCCTACACGTGTTTAAGGCCTTTTTTGATGCGTTTGAACCCCGTTAACCTCATTTCAAGGCTCTAAAATGAAGTTTAAGTATAGGGGACTCAAAACATGCTCAAAAATATGCCGGATGTTGGTTCGTTTGGTCGTACGAACGCGATGTTCGCTTAATTACGACGGAATGCGCACAAGCGCGAAAAACGATCCAAATGACGTGACGAATGGATTTTTCTTATGGCGAACACTAAAATAAAATATTTTAGTGCTTACATAAATTTTTGGATGTCCGGATGTATTCAGAACGTAAGTTATGCGCGAAAATGCAAACTTGTGCACTTTTTGACACTTTTAGTCCCTGAATGACACAAAAGTTTATTTTAGCATACCGAACACCTCAAAGCCTATTTCTAAGCTATGTAAAGGATATTTATGGTATGTTTAACTTATGTTCATGTCCCGGAAGGTCTGTTACAGTTCAAATTGGCATACTTTCGCAGTTTGTCAACTTTAGTCCCTGTAAGCGATTAAACTTTGATTTCACCACACCAAACCTTCCAAAACTTATATCTAAGTTATGTAAAGGTTATTTAAGGTATGTTAAGCCTATTTCACTATTCTGGAGTGTTCGTTGGATTAAACTGGTTATATCTACACATCAGTGCGCGTATAACCTTCCAGAAAGCGATTTAGAGCTTGAAATCGGACAAGAGTTAATATGTGCAATCGATACACATATTTTTACAAATCACAAGTATGAAATACAATATTTCATTGGTTTGGAATTTGTTTGATGGTCGCAGTGACACGGGTGTCACAGTCTCCCCTACTTTAGGAAATTTCGTCCCGAAATTAATTCATAGGAGTCTATTTGTGACTTTGTGTTAAATAACCATCAAAGATGAACAAGACGTAATCCTGTAATTTCTCTTTAATGAACATTTTTCAGAAATGAAAAATGAACAGAGTTATTTTCAACAGGCATTCTTTAGAAACAAAAATGAACAGAATAGTCATTTTCCACAACATCTTCAGAAACAAAAATGAACAGAATAGTCATTTTACATCTTCAGAAACAAAAATGAACAGAATAGTCATTTTACATCTTCAGAAACAAAAATGAACAGAATAGTCATTTTACATCTTCAGAAACAAAAATGAACAGAATAGTCATTTTACATCTTCAGAAACAAAAATGAACGGAATAGTCATTTTACATCTTCAGAAACAAAAATGAACAGAATAGTCATTTTACATCTTCAGAAACAAAAATGAACAGAATAGTCATTTTACATCTTCAGAAACAAAAATGAACAGAATAAACAGAATAGTCATTTTACATCTTCAGAAACAAAAATGAACGGAATAGTCATTTTACATCTTCAGAAACAAAAATGAACGGAATAGTCATTTTACATCTTCAGAAACAAAAATGAACGGAATAGTCATTTTACATCTTCAGAAACAAAAATGAACAGAATAGTCATTTTACATCTTCAGAAACAAAAATGAACGGAATAGTCATTTTACATCTTCAGAAACAAAAATGAACAGAATAGTCATTTTACATCTTCAGAAACAAAAATGAACAGAATAGTCATTTTACATCTTCAGAAACAAAAATGAACGGAATAGTCATTTTACATCTTCAGAAACAAAAATGAACAGAATAGTCATTTTACATCTTTAGAAACAAAAATGAACGGAATAGTCATTTTACATCTTCAGAAACAAAAATGAACGGAATAGACTCTAGACACATGACAAAATTTGCTGTGGTTTCTGTGCACTAAATTCTATAATTATGTATGCATCCATAATTATGCAATTCCTTGCATAGTCCGCACAACTTGTCTTGAAATGTGAAGGGGAGGAAAAATCAAACCTGATGATGAGTGTGACTAAACTACCATAGGGTCCTTTTAATTAGATCGACAAAGGATCTTTTTAAATTAGGCCACCAAGGAGTCCTTTCAGCTATATCATCACATGATATTCCTAACCAGATTTTTGGATCAATCTGTTTACCTAGACCTCTCAGGATCTAATTATGGAATGGTACAATATAATCCAAGGGTCTTTACTATTACGTACAAGCCCGTTGAGGATTTAGTATAGCACCCAAAGATATGGAAGATTCTACGAGGATTTGAATGACAAGAATTTGGATCACACCAAAAACATAAAGGGAACACATAAACACATAATCACATAGTTGTTTAATTTGTTTATTAATTTGTTATCTTTGGACACGGATACTCAAAGTACACCAGGAATCCAATTCGTGGATTTCATTTGGTACTTTAATCATTTCAAGAATCCATCCATGAAGATAGGATGATCTACCAACAATTCGATTTTCGTTTTTCAGGAAAACGCAATATTCGAATTAAGGTACACAGTAATTTAGGATATACGGAAATACCCTTGGGTACCCTATTAAAAATTTATAGTGGTACTTGGGGTATTCGTACAGAATTATAACTTTTATCTTGTACTTCGTTTCTTTGCAAGAGACGGGTACTTGGGATCTTTACGCAAGAGATTGTAAAATGGAAGAATTTTGGGGTTAGTTTGCTTTTCAAGGAATACGATTCCTTGATTGTCGGTATTGTAGGGGATATGTTGTTTATGCATACAACCACATAATATACATTGTAATGTAAATAAAAAGATTTATTTATTAACAATGATAACAACTGTTTCATGGACCTTGACAACAAAAGAAAATAATACATAAGATATGATTATTTCTAAAGAGTGTTGTCTTCTAGTCGATCAGATGCTCATCTCTGTGCTGGATTAGCATTAGCAAGCTTTGGGCAATTTCTTCGGAAATGTCCCATCTTACCACACTTGTTGCAAGAACCTGGTGGAAAGCGAGCTCGAGCAGGTTTGTTGTCGGCTTGATTCGGTGCAACTGTTGCAACGCAAACTTTTGCCATATGACCTTTAAGTCCACAAATTTGGCATTCGCGGCACTTCACATTAGCATGATGATGTAGGCCACATCGGTTGCACAAGGGTGAAGTTCCATAGTATGGCTTCCTAGTACGGGGTTGAGCTGGTTGGTTGGGGACGGCTTGATCATTGTGAGCGACCATGGCGAAATTCTGAGAAGCCTTTTGCTTCTTTGACCGCTCAAGGGATCCAGTCTGCTCATCCATGGTCTTTGATTCCTCGATTGGTTTCTTGTCACCCTTCCGGAAAAGCTTACGTTTCCTGATCTGAGATTCAGTCAGAGTTGCAGATAGCTCAATGGCCTGCCTAACCGTAGTGGGATTACTACCAGTAACAATGTCTTGAACTGAGTCAGGGAGACCATCAATGTACTTTTCGATCGCCTTATCCAAAGGCGTAACCATGGTAGGACACAACAGGCTCAGCTCCTCATACCGATCAGTGTATGCTCGATGTTCGCCGCTGTCTTGCTTAAGGTCATCGAATTCCCTTTCTAAGGCCCTGATCTCATGTCGAGGACAAAATTCCTTCATCATTAGTGCTCGAAGTTCTTCCCAAGTTTGGGCCAGTGCCACTTCGGCACCCCTATCTCTCACCACACCGTTCCACCACGTCAAAGCTCGTTTCTCAAAGACACTAGATGCGAAATCTACCTTTCGCTCGTTTGGACATTGAACATGCCTGAAGGTGCTCTCTAGACTCTCGAACCATTGCAGAAGTGCAGTCGCTCCTTGAGACCCAGAAAACTTTGATGGCTTGGCCGAGTTAAATGTCTTGAAGCTGCAGAGGGCATTATTGTTGTTGATAGCTTGGTGACATTGAGCAACGATGATCGGGATTGCAGCAGTCATTTGCTGTGTAATGACAGCTGCCAGCTCGTCAACAGATACTGGATTTTCGCGTCGTGGAGGCATTCTAAAAGAGGAGAACATGAAAGGAAACGAGTGAGAGAATTAGACGAAATGAATGAGATGAAACAAATCTGATGAAAGCAAGGATAGTGGTCATTTGTTTGTTACTACGAAGCAACAAACGACCTCGGTGATTTATCAAAGTAAATAGGTCAAAAATAATGTATCGCGAAGACATGCTCGCCTATAAGTGAACACTCATCCCAAGAATTCCCAGGTAAGCACAACTGGTCTCGCGTCTGGTTGAGATGTATACGAAGTGCTTGCCTAGACAGAAAACTCAGAATACAGGCATTCACCCTTCCAGTTTGCACGTGTTCACATTATTTAAAACCCAAAACCTTGACGAGAATTTTGAAAACTCAAAGGGGTTCAAAACCTTACAATAGAGGGTTCAAAACCTTGTAATAAATCATCCTAGAACAGATGATTAGTTTTCAAAGCGGTTTTGAAATTTATGTTCTTGTTGTGGTCGTCGCCTAAGGATAGGTGACGGTATTGTTTTATGACTAAACGCAAGTAAACTCGCGTTAGGGTCCTAAGAAAGTTATAGACTAGGTCAAAGCATTACTAATAACCTAATTCCCTATAACCATTGGCTCTGATACCATCTTTTCTGTCACACCCCGACCACGTAGAACATACAAAACGTGGCGGAAACATCGGGGAGTGTTGTAACAGAATTAATTGTTTCAAATCCATGGCAATTGAAGTTTCGTTTTATTGATTAAAGGTGTTACAATGTCTTAACAAACAAAGAAATACAACATAATTAACTAGTCTTGCATCTTTTATTGTCACTAAAGCCCAAGTCTGCCTATGTGTATCTTGATCATCTTATGCAACAGCTCCTGAAAAACACATGTGAAAATAGGTACGTCAGCATAAAAATGCCTGTGAGATACATAGGTTTTGTGAAAATAGGTTTCATGACTTATGTTTGAGAAAATGTTTAGTCATGAACCTTGTTATTTGCTTTGCTTTGTAAATCATTTGAAAATCGATAAGATCAGATGATAAGTATAAATAAATGTAAGGTTAAATGAATAACCAAGTAAAATATGTTTGCATAAGATAAGATGTTTATAAATCAATGTCTTGTGAAAAGTATGTTATTTGTATAAAATGTTCTATGTCTCAAATTGAAATGATTCAAATAACGCTATGATATGTAATACCATACAAACACTTATATATAGGAAGTACCAGCGGCGTATCCACCATGCTTGTATCATATTACACACGCATCGTTACTTAATCATTTAATCAAACCAAACCAACCAATGTAAGAAGTCTATGTTTAAATCAATTGTCAAATGTATTGGGTAATATGTCAAAGTGTTCATGTCAAAATGTAAATCATATCAAAATGTTTATGTCAAATATCCATGTCAAATGTCTATGCCAAATATCCATGTCAAATGTCTATGTCAAAATGTCATGTATGGCAAGTGAAATGTCTCAACTAAACCATATGCACAAAAACAAAGTATTGAAGTAAAACTTGGTTTAAATCAAAGTTATGTTTTGTGGGAAATGCATGATCAAATGTCAATCATGTTAAAATGTCTATGCCGAAATGTCTATGTCAAATGTCTATGTCAAAATGTCATGTAAAACGATGTACTAAGTAATGCACACAATTGGGCACACCTAGCATGAAATGTCATAAAATCATGTACTATAATGTACTAACGAACATAGCAGTATATGATGTGAAAACAGGAAAGCATGAAAGTAACAAGTAGGCACATGTGTTCCACCCCAAAACAGTTTGGAAAACAGTAAAAGAGGGGTCTATGTACTCACTTGAGATTGCTCAGAAGTCCTAGGATAACCACCAAGCAAAGCTAGAGATCGCGGAATATCAAACGGCACCTAATATAGGTAACTACATTAATAAACCGGACCTAAATCGGAAGACTGGGTAGCATGAGGGTTTGTAAACCAAATGAGTGTAGGAACTCATGTGATATGGTTAATCAAAGCCTACATACTAAATGAAACTTAACCTAAGTGTCTACGACCCATTACGACCCGTTTAGGTAGCTTATGCTACTTTAACGCGTCGTTCGCGTGAAACGCGTTCGGACCGCCTAACTAGCCCTATGACAAGTGTTATATGCCTAAACATATTACATAATCAGTTATGTGACAAAGGTTTAGGTTACATATGCTTAATTACCAATTATACATGAAAAGGGTATTCTGGTAATTTACCTAAGGCATATAAACTACCTATCATACAACTACTTAAACGATGCGACCATAGGGTATAACCTCGGAAGGTTATTCCCTACCTACTATGGTCACCTAATGTGTTTGGTCGGATCCTAATGATCGACCAAACTGGGTCGGGTTCGAGGTATAAGCGATTTATCAGATCGCTTACCCTACGACCCTAGACAACGTGGTAATCAGTGGGCATAGTCCCAAGGGACTATAACCAACGTGATTACACTCACGTTGCGAAGTTCAAACGAACTTCGCATTGACCATTACTGGTCAACGCTGAAAGTCAAACAAAGTTTGACTTTCGGACTCGAAAAGCAATAAAATAAGGAAAAGAACGAAAGAATACTTACGAAGGGTCCCCGAATGCTAATTTCGATTTAAGAATCTCAGGTATGAAACAATGGTTTCAACTTAGAGTTTCTCAATCAAAATTCTAGTGATTTTAAAGCATGGGGTAATGGGGTATTTATAGGAATACCCGAACCGTTAAGATCGTTTCATGGAAAACGTGCCTTAATCCCATCCGTACATGTGTTGCAAAGTTATGGTGCCTAAATTCCATCCATACATGTGTTGCAAAGTTATGGTGTTTAGGTGCTTAAATTCCATCCATACATGTGTTGCAAAGTTATGGTGCCTAAATTCCATCCTTATCCGCTGACTAAGCATGTTAGAATGTGTGGTTGTGAATTAAACATCTGTTTATACATCGAATCTGGTCCCGAAAGTGCAAAACTGATATTTCTGCATGTTTTCTGTCCAGAATAGGCAGTCGCGTAGCGCTACTGCCAAGGCATTAGGCAGTCGCGCTACGCTAGCACCTTGCTGTTTCAGAAATCTTTCAAAAGTGGCAGGAATGGTCCCTACACGTGTTTAAGGCCTTTTTTGATGCGTTTGAACCCCGTTAACCTCATTTCAAGGCTCTAAAATGAAGTTTAAGTATAGGGGACTCAAAACATGCTCAAAAATATGCCGGATGTTGGTTCGTTTGGTCGTACGAACGCGATGTTCGCTTAATTACGACGGAATGCGCACAAGCGCGAAAAACGATCCAAATGACGTGACGAATGGATTTTTCTTATGGCGAACACTAAAATAAAATATTTTAGTGCTTACATAAATTTTTGGATGTCCGGATGTATTCAGAACGTAAGTTATGCGCGAAAATGCAAACTTGTGCACTTTTTGACACTTTTAGTCCCTGAATGACACAAAAGTTTATTTTAGCATACCGAACACCTCAAAGCCTATTTCTAAGCTATGTAAAGGATATTTATGGTATGTTTAACTTATGTTCATGTCCTGGAAGGTCTGTTACAGTTCAAATTGGCATACTTTCGCAGTTTGTCAACTTTAGTCCCTGTAAGCGATTAAACTTTGATTTCACCACACCAAACCTTCCAAAACTTATATCTAAGTTATGTAAAGGTTATTTAAGGTATGTTAAGCCTATTTCACTATTCCGGAGTGTTCGTTGGATTAAACTGGTTATATCTACACATCAGTGCGCGTATAACCTTCCAGAAAGCGATTTAGAGCTTGAAATCGGACAAGAGTTGATATGTGCAATCGATACACATATTTTTACAAATCCCAAGTATGAAATACAATATTTCATTGGTTTGGCATTTGTTTGATGGTCGCAGTGACACGGGTGTCACAGTAGATGCATGTATTATAAACACATTCGTAAATTTTTTTTTTTTAAAAAAAGCCGTGTGTGTAGTTTTTTACACCACAAACTTGTGGTGTAAAAAACTACACACACGGCTTTTTTTTAAATTTTTTTTACGAATGTGTTTATAATACATGCATCTACGTTTTTGAAAAAAAAAATTGGTCCACCTCCCCCCGGATCAAGTAGTTCTCGCGGTTCTCATAACTCGAGGTGGTTCTCATTCTAGCGGTCCCCTATATATATATATATATATATATATATATGTGTGTGTGTGTGTGTGTGTGTGTGTGTGTGTGTGTATAAACATCGCTGAATTTATGATGATAATCGGTTTATGATTATTCGTCATAAACTTAGGCTACTTTATCTACGATTCTAAGCCTCTCGTTGTTGATTCTAATGGAAAACTAGGACCCATGAAATTACATACCACTTAGTGTCAAAAACGAGTACTTAGACTAGATATATTTCTATGCATATATACTTTTTGTACTTTAAATTCCAATCCGAATCTTCCGTCTTAATTCCGTTACTCACACATCTACGTTTACCCCATGTAGGGTGACCTCGGTGTCCCATCGTCCAACCCTTAAACTCTTCATGGGATTCCAAAGGAAAACTTTGCAAAACCGTGAGTACACTCGAACACCCTTTTTACGTTTTACACTTTTGGGTGCAATATGTTTAATATATTAAAATCACAATCACACTTATACTTTATGCAAATACAAACAATCCATCATACATGCTTTTAAATACGTGAAAACTTGATTTGTATACTTGGATTATTCTTTTGTGTAATTTACTTGTTATTAACTTCGTACGAGCCTCCCCTTAACATGTATAGCGCTACAGGAGTAACACACCGCCCGTAGACTTGTGGTCATGTTAAGTTTATTTTATGCGGTAATCAGAGGGATGACTTGTTAAATTGCATGCCATGATACAATTATCTTGTTAAACTATTTTTGCCATGTGGATTCGTTTAAACCATTTTTTATACTTATGCTATATTAAACTTGTGTACTCGCCAATGCTTTGTGTGTTGAACTATACTTTTAAACATGTTGCAGGTTGATGATGTTGATCTTGATGAAATTTAGTAGGGACGACTTTAGAAACACATATCGAAATACTAGATTTTGTTATCATTTTGATGTTAAACTTTGTTGTACTTTGAATTTCCAAAGTTGTACTTTGATTCCTTTTGATGTGCTTGACAATTATTATTTATGAATGAAATCGGTTTTGAATTAAATATTGTTACAATAGTGTTATGAAGTCTCGAGCAATCTCGTTCGTCTCACTCTGATGTTTTCACCATTGGTTGGGGTGTAACACGAAACCTGTTAAGAATAAACACGAAACCTATTAACTTCGTGTAGGTTTGTGTCGTGTTCGTATTGAAATTGTCAACCCTACATTTCATATTAAAATGTTTTTGCCCACCTATTATTTTAGCTTATGTTACTCACCTTTGCATTGAGCATCTGTTTTGCATGTACTATTCAAGATCTCCCCAACTTCATAATGTAAACCAATCTAATATATAAATCAATTCAGTGCTATCTTCGAGAATACTAAATTTTTTTTTACCTTCAGCGAGATAAAAAAAACGAGCTCTACTTGCCCTATAATATGAACTCATCAATTACACATAAAAAGTTAAAGCCCACAATATGACGATAATTGTTATAAAAAAATAAAAATAAAAAAAGTGTAGCAAATGATTGAACCTACTTACTTAAGCGAACCGTGCGGCTCTCCTAGTATTTTTGGGTTTAAACATATTGGGTTTAGTTTTAGTTTATACATAGATACTTTTTTAATATATATATTTCAAAATTTTGCGGAGCCTGTTATTTTTTTGGCCCTGAGCCGGCGTCCACCCGCCGAAGCTCAGGACCGGCCATAACCCAATTGCTTCACCTATTAGCTTAATTAATCACTAAACATCTAGTTAAGTCTTACACCAGTTTTGAAATGTTTTGGAACTAAATTGAATGTGGTTTTACAAATTTATGGGTGCGACAACCACATAGTCACGTTTGCTTGACTCAAACTGAATACTCATCACCCCTTTCTTATGTCTTTATCTTGGGGATGGTGATGCCTATATAGAAGAGAAAGTCTTTGCCTATAGAAAGAATTCATATGTATAACAACCCTAAAGAAAACCGACACCCTCATAAATTTTTCGACACCCAAAAAATATCTAAGATATCTCAATATGTCTTAAAACATACCCCATACGCGAAAACGGACCCCGAATACCTTGAATATTATTAAAATTAATTAAAAATCAATTTTTGGGGTTTGTCGCGGGCCGCGTAGACCCCTTAGGGATCTTACGCGGGCCGCTAGAGATAAAAAAACACGGCAAAACCTTGTGCTGACACGTGTCCGACTCGTGTTGAACCTACTAGGTGACCCGGATCACCTACGCCGTTGACTCCCTTTGACGCGGGCCGCGTAGCCCCTTGTCTTACCTTACGCGGGCCGCGTAAAACCCGAAGTGAGGCCCTATATAATGGGAGCTCAGGATATCAGTTTCAGTCGCTCAATTTCTTTCCTTTCTTACGAATTTCCACATAGTAGAAGCTATACTCGGGTATAATACCCCCTAAATAACGAAGTTCTGCTCCGTTGTAAGTATCATAACCCCTGGATACGTATTAGATACTCTGCCCGATTGATCTAGGGTTTCGTAATGGCTGTCGTGGTTCTGCCTGACGTAGTCGTTGGAATGCCGTCTCGGGGAGGGTATTACTAATGTTAAAATAGGTTATTATACTAACACGTGTGCATTTGTGTAAATTATAGATAATTCTCAGGAAATCCTTACAGAAAAACCTAAGACAGCAATGTGAGTAATCCTCCTTTTTGTGTAAACCTTTTTGTGAGTAATCTCCTTTTTGTAACCAATTTTTACAAAACCTTAAATATTTTGCAATGCAATTTAGCAGTGATTGAGTCTTTGTAATTCTACGATTACTGCCGGTATGTTGGGGTTTTGTATACAAAATGTGAGACACATTACCATTGGACGAAGAGTTAGTCAATGTGTAATATGACCCGCCAGTCAGGATTGACAGTACTGAATGAGTAATTGGGTAGATATAAACATTGTAATCGCTCTCAATACTGTTTAAATTAAATTAACATTTCTTGATTAAACTGGGATTCACTCACCAGTATTTCCCACTGACAAATGTTTTTAAAACGCGTTTCAGGTAACACAATGTGAAAGCCAATTAAAAGCCAGCTGGACAGCAATGAAGGCTTGGAAAAGTGGCTATAAAAGTTACCTAAATAAAGAAGGCGTTTTATTTTAAATAAATTGGGATTTATCCCTATAAATCAGTTTGTAATGAAAACTTAAGTTTTATCCCAATATGTTTATATAAAATGTGGTGTTTTACTCTGATAAAATATTTCCTAACTACGGTCCTGATGAAATTTCCGCTGCCAAATTAATAAACACCGATACCACCAACACTGGGTTCACGGCCGCCCGTTCCCGGGACATATAGGGGGTGGGGGTTGCGACAGAAGGTGGTATCAGAGCTAAGCCACTGATTTAGCCACAGAAGCCTTTTGCTGACATCAAAATTTAAATTGTTAGGAAATAAATTACGGGAATACGTGCATAATTGTATTTTCTTGTTATGTGTTATTTGACTATTATTAGTTTACAGTATGAGCGACCAAGGACCATCTGACGTGTACCGTCAATTGTCTGGTTCGCCTAGAAGCGAAGGTGCCTCTTCTCAGTCTGCCCTCTCAGGGTACTCTGCTGATACGGAAGAAGGAATATTCGTGTTTAAGGCTCAGTCTGAAGAGCCATTCCCTCAGAAAAAGAGAGGATGGTTCAGTCGAGGGGCACATGAGCATAGGAAGCGTATGAAAAAGTTACAAGACCAGAGAATACTAGCCGCAGCCAAAAGAGAAACCGATGCCTATGCCCAGGATATGCTTAATAGGAGTATAGCTAATATCCACATCCTAGCAACCACTGCAGCTGACCCTAACCTGGAACAAATGATAGCACCCCAACCCCAACCACCAATTCCTGACCAACCAATGGAAATATAAAACCCTGAAAATCAAGTAGAAATGCATGATTTTAACCCGGAGGAAATACCTAGGGTACCTGCACCAAACCCCTTAGACCCAAATTACGACCCATGGTGGGACGACAATAGGGACTATGTGCAATGTTACCCGATACACGAAGACATACCCATGCAGAACCTAGGAGCCTACCCAGGGTTAGATCCTCTAGATCCCTATTACGATAATGATGTATTCATTAGGGAGATTCTATAAAATCCTTATCCATACCAGGTCCCTATGCCTCCGTACCAGGAACCCGCACCCCAATTTCCAAACCCAGTCCTAGACCTGCACCCCCAATGAGTGCAGAAAACGTACAAGAACTTAGGACATTTGGTGAGGAAATTTTAGAAAATAGTGAAAGGATGAGACAGGTGGGAGAGCAACTCGTCTGGAAGTACGACGAGTACAATATGGATTTCTGGATGAATCCATATCCGTAGAAGTGATGGTGGAGAAGGTTATAATAATAATAATATAATAATAAAATATGTGTGTATGTGTATGAAAAAAAACTACAGATGCCTACTATTAGTAGTGTAACTTTAAATTTCAGTTGGTATTGTAATTTTAATTTCAGTACTGGTGTGTAATAGATGCGTATTATATGAATATAGTAAAGTCGTAATGATCGACGCTTTTGACCAAAGTGCGTATCATGTGATTGACTATATTAAATATTATTTTGTAATATTAATACGTGGTAAATGTTTAAAATTCAGATGGCCGACGAAGGGAATCAGGAAAATCTGAATAACGATAACCAGAGTAACATTAACTTGGTTAATGAGAATCCGAACAATGACAATAACAATGGAAACCAAGTGGATAATAGTGCTATCCAACATATAGTGGCACAAGGAATCATAGATGCAATGCCATTTATTATCCAAACTGTTAAGGAAGCAGATAATAAAAGTAAACATAGCAGTAAGCGACCAACTGAACCAAAACACAGTGTAAACAATGGACCTGTACTTCAAATGCCCATTCCCATAAGAAGAAGAACCATGCCTTATGGTTGTTCTTATAAAGAATTATGGTCCTGCAAACCAATAGAATTCTCGGGCAATGAAGGACCCATTGCGACTCTGCGCTGGATAGAAAAGACTGAGGCTGTTTTAAAAATAAGCAAGTGTGCTGAAGAAGACAAAATAATGTTTGCTTCTAATTTGTTTAAGAACTCAGCCTTAGAATGGTGGAACACTATCCTCCAGTCAAGAGGAAGTGATAGGGTTTACAACATGGAATGTGAGGAATTTAAAAATATGGTAGAAAGGAAATTCTGCCCTCCCAATAAAAAGGAACAGATAGCGAATACGTTTCTGAACCTTAGAATGACCGGAGTAGATAGTAAGGGTTATACTACTACATTCTTTGAATATGCCAGAATAGTACCAACCCTTGCATCACCTGAACCAGTATTAATCTCCCGTTACATCTGGGGATTAATCGGGGAGATTAGACATGTAGTCAAGGCAGCTAGACCTCAAACCATAGAAGAAGCTGTAGAATTAGCAAACACCTTAACAGATGAATTAATCCGTACTAGAGTAGAAGATCAGAGGAGAAACCTAGCTCAAAAACTTACCCAAGAATTCCGATCTGGAAATTCCAACCGTGGGAAAAATATAGGTTCTACATCTGCAATTTATTGCAAGTATTGCAAAAGGAAGCATTCTGGAAGATGCTCCATATATTGCAATTTCTACAAAATATCAGGACACAAGGAAGAAGACTGCAGGAAGAAAGCCAACAACAGGATATGCTACAATTGCGGAGAACAAGGACACATCAAGCCGAACTGTCCAAAATTGGCTCCAGCGGCGAACAACAAGAACACTAAAAATGCTAGAGCGTTTGTTTTGACTGCAGATGAAGCCAAAATGATTTCGGACGTAATAGCCGATACGTTTATAGTTAATGATGTTTTTGCTAAAGTATTATTTGACTCTGGTGCAAACCAAAGTTTTATTAATACTTCATTTTGCAAACTTTTCAATCAACCATTAACTAAACTCCCACAAGAATGTCTAGTAGAGACAACAAATGGAGAAATGGTTAGGATTTCTGAAATCTTGTAGGGAGCAAGAATAGAGTTTTTAAATCAAAAATTTATTGCAAACCTTTACCCATTGAATCTGGCAGGATTTGATATCGTATTAGGAACGGATTGGTTAATAGCCAATAAAACTAATATTTTATGTGATCCAAAGTCAATTCAAGTAAATTCACCAAAGGGTGAAAAGATCACAATTAAAGGAGATAAGCCCTCTAGGCTCTAGATTTTCAAAATTCATCTCTGTAATGAAAATTGCAAGCTATATAAGAAAAGGATCCATAGTGTATTTGATTTCTATAATCTCTAACACCAAAGGAAAAGAACTAAAAGACATTCCAGTAGTGTCTCAGTTTTCAGATGTATTCCCAGAAGAATTACCAGGACTACCGCCGGACAGAGAAGTCGAATTCAAAATCCATCTGCTACCCGGAATAGCACCAATTGCCAAAGCACCCTACCGTTTGGCACTCGCCGAAATGCAGGAACTGAAGAAACAGTTAGATGAACTATTAGAGAAGGGATTTATACAGCCAAGCTCATCGCCTTGAGGAGCACCGATTTTATTCGTTAAAAAGAAGGATGGATCAATGCGTATGTGCATTGACTACCTTAAATTAAACTAGGTCACGATTAAGAATTGGTACCCATTACCGAGAATCGATGATCTGTTCGATCAATTGCAAGGAGCTCGATTTTTCTCAAAAATCGATTTAAGATCAGGATATCATCAATTAAAGGTACAGGAAGAGGATATTCCTAAAACCGCATTCAGAACAAGGTATGGCCATTATGAATTTACTGTCATGCCATTTGGTTTAACCAATGCCCTAGCTGCATTTATGGACATTATGAACCGAATATGTAAGCCATATTTGGATAAATTCATAATTGTTTTTATTGATGATATTCTCATCTATTCTAAAAGTAAAGAAGAACATGCAAGGCATTTGCACGCACTTCTAAGCTTACTACGAAAGGAAAAGCTTTATGCTAAGTTTTCAAAGTGCGAATTATGGTTAGAGCATGTACGGTTTCTTGGACATTTAGTCAATCATGAAGGAATTCATGTGGATCCCACCAAGATCGAGGCAATAACCAAATGGAAAACCCCTGAGTCACCAACCGAGGTTAGAAGTTTCTTAGGATTGGCTGGTTATTATAGAAGGTTTATTCGTGACTTCTCTAGAATAGCCATTCCTTTAACTAAGTTAACCTGTAAATCCATTAAGTTTGAATGGGGACCAAAGCAAGAAGAAGCATTTAGAATTCTTAAACAAAGATTAACTAATACACCCATACTAGCGTTACCAGAAGGAACTGAAGACTTTGTAGTCTATTGTGACGCTTCCAAACTAGGTTATGGATGCGTATTAATGCAACGCCAAAAGGTTATAGCTTATGCATCTAGGCAACTTAAGAATCATGAAGAGAATTATCCAACCCATGATCTAGAATTAGGAGCTATAATTTTTGCCCTTAAGATTTGGAGACATTACCTTTATGGTGGTAAGTTTACCATATTCACTTATCATAAAAGTTTAAGATATGTTTTTGGGCAAAAAGAATTGAATATGAGACAAAGACGCTGGATGGAGATGCTTAGTGATTATGATTGTGATATCCAGTATCATGAAGGAAAATCAAATGTAGTGGCAGATGCTTTAAGCCGAAAGTATCACGAAAAGCCAAAAAGGGTACGTTCTCTTAAATTAAACCTGCAAGTAGATTTAAATGATCAAATTAAAAAAGCACAAGAATCAGTAATCAAGGATGATACTGAAAAATTAAAAGGTATGATTAAGGAATTAGAACAAGGAACAAATGGAATTTGGAGATTCCATAAGAAGAGAATGTGGATACCTAAATTAGGGAACCTGCGCCATCGTATATTAGAAGAAGTCCATAAGTCCAAATATACGATGCACCCAGGGAATGATAAAATGTATCAGGATTTAAGAAAGAATTTCTGGTGGATAGGAATGAAAAAGGACATAACAGCCTATGTTTCTAAATGTTTAACCTGTTCACAAGTTAAAGCTGAACACCAGAAACCCTCAGGTTTGTTACAGCATCTAGAAATGCCAGTGTGGAAATGGGAATTGATAACAATGGATTTTGTTACCAAATTACCCAAAACAAGGAAAGGTAATGATACAATCTGGGTGATTGTAGATAGGCTAACTAAGTCAGCTCATTTCCTACCAATGAAGGAAACTTTCAATATGGAACAGTTAGCTAAATTATATGTAAATAAAATAGTTTCATTACATGGAATTCCTTTATCAATTGTTTCTGACAGAGATAGTCGTTTTACCTCTCATTTTTGGTCATGTTTTCAAAAAGCAATGGGAACCAAGTTAGATCTAAGCACAACATATCATCCTCAAACGGACGGACAAAGCGAAAGGACGATTCAGACAATGGAAGATATGCTTAGAGCTTGTGTAATTGATTTCGGAGGTAATTTGGACGATCACTTACCTTTAATAGAATTTTCTTATAATAACAGTTATCACACAAGTATCAACGCTGCACCATTCGAAGCACTTTATGGACGAAAGTGCCGAACCCCAGTCTGTTGGGCAGAAATTGGGGAAAAGCAACTATCTGGACCTGAGATAGTGCAAGAAACAGCTGACAAGATCATTCAAGTCAAGGAACGACTAAAAACAGCACGTGATCGACAGAAGAGCTATGCCGATAACCAACGCAAACCGTTGGAATTTCAAGTAAGAGGTAAAGTATTGTTAAAAAGTCTCTCCTTGGAAAGGAGTAGTAAGATTTATTAAACGAGGGAAGCTAAGTCCCAGGTATATTGGACCTTTTGAGATTATTAGAAGAATAAGACCTGTAGCCTATCAGCTACAACTGCCAGAGGAAATGGCAGGAATACATGATGTATTTCATGTATCTAATCTCAAGAAATGTCTAGCCGATGAATCACTGGTAGTACCTCTTAAGGATATAGAGGTAAATGAACAACTCAAATTTGTAGAAAGGCCTCTACAGATGGAAGACAGGAAAGTTAAGAATCTCAAGCACAAGAGATTAGTTCTGGTCAAAGTGAAGTGGGACTCCATAAGAGGACCAGAATACACATGGGAGCTTGAATCAGAAATGCAAAGGAAATATCCACACTTATTCTAGTAGATCTCGAGGACGAGCTCTAAAACAAGGTGGGGAGGATATAACAACCCTAAAGAAAACCGACACCCTCATAAATTTTCCGACAATATGAACCTATGCTTTTACACTAGCATTTTCTCTTTATTCATGGTGTCAATGTTGCTTACAGGGTATTTTCAAATATAAACCCTATAACGTGTATACCTTTTTTACATATCTAAGTAATTTTAATTCGGGATTCACATATAACCTCTTCAACTATTTGGTGTAATTGAATGCGTAATTATTTCCTTTATAAAATATATGTTTGATCTAAGATCCTTAAAACTTATGATTACCAAACCTAAGCAATTGCAACTTGTCGCAATACTAAAGTTTGGGAGTTATTGCCGATAAGTAAATTACCGAAGATAGCTACCAGTGGGTTGTGTTGAATTTAGGTGTCCAACTATCGATTATTTTATTTTCCATTAAGGTACGATTCAAAGAGTTACACTTTGGACGACAAACCAAGAATAATATTTAATTGTTGAATATTATAGATTCACCAAAGCGGAAATTAATTGTGGAAAATGAGTATTTGATGAAATACTTAAGATATTAATTGTTACAATTAATTTAATGGAAATAATTGGTGTCCGCTAAAGAGTTAAACGAGTAATAATTTATTATTTAGATAATAAATTAAAAGGTTATCTTATTGAATAATAATATAAAGTCAAAATGGTTTTGACTAGTGGTTTAATATTAGCGGGAATAATTGATATTCAACGGAAATGACGAGTGGTTATTATCAGATAATAACTTAAGAGAGTCGTTTTATTATTATTATATAATAAAAAATGGTAAAAGGGTTTTACTATTGTATTATAAAAATGGTAAAAGGGTTGACCGGTAATTAATAGTTAATCTAGGATTAACCTCTTAGAGAGTAAGTCAAGAGTTAATGGGTTAAAGTGTAATTCGTGGATCTATATATAGATCCTGAGTCACAAACCCTAGACATACACAAGAGATTAGGCTTAAAACCCTAGCTACAAAATCTCCCTCTCTCTCCCCAATCGTGACCGGTCATCCTATTGTCGTCGTCACCGCCGCTTGTCGGCCACCACCCACACCCACAACCGCGACCACCGTTACCGTCCACCGCTATCGCCGCACCGCCATCCGCCGCCCTGTGTATTGGTGATTCGGACAGATCCGTCTCACGTGTGGATTCTCGTGGCGTGATCTTGGAGATATTGTGAATCAGCTTACTAGTAAAGTTGTTCGTTGCATCCATTGTGTGAGTCTTTGGTTTTCGTCAAGGTATAACCTTAGACCCGCGATGGTTGTGAATATATATAATTATCCAAGTATACTATACTTGGACCACTGGTGGGAGTTTTATCCGTGTTTGTGTTTTATCACGCTCCCGCATCTAAATTAATAATAAAGAGTTGTTGTTTTTGTTTTTATTATTGTTATAAAACTGGATTTTATAAGTTAAAACGGATATCAAGGATTCCCAACAGTGATATCAGAGCCACTTTTATAGTTATTTAAATATTATTGGTTTAAAAGTTAATCTTTCATTTTTTTGTTAAAACTTTTGTTGGACAAAATGATAAAGTTTTTATCATTTTGGATATGATTGTGATTGTTCATGAATCGAGCCTTAGGAGCTAGTGGTTGTTTTTGGTTTGTTTGTAGTTTTTGGTTATTTTCAATATTTTTATTTTTCAGATTATTTGGAACCCATTGTAATAGTTAGGTTTTACTTTATTTTAAAAGTAGTTTTATTATAAAATTGTAAAAGCGCACAAGACAAGATATTGAAGACCGAAGATGGAAACGAACAACACCATGAAGATATAGAGAGATCTTGGACGAACTGGGAGCAAGGCCTAACTTATGTGGTTATTTGTCTTTTTAGACCGGTTCAGTTCGTCATTCACTGGCTTGGACGAAACTCAACAAATTACCACTAGTGGCTTGATTCTATATTTATTGTTTTCTATAGTTGTGATAGATTGTTTAGAGTAGATAATCTTTTAACTGACAAAACTGTTTTCACAATCATAAAATGACTGGATAAATTAAAAGTCGTTTTTAACTTGGAAAGGTAAATAATAAAAGGAGCTTTATTATAAGATAAAATATTTGGTTTTTAATTAGGGGAACTGGTCTGTAATAATCCCATATATACCTTATTGGCCATTAATAATCCCACCTCAGAATATTCCACCCACTAGAACCACATTTCACCTATTTTTCCTACAATGGTCCCCCGTTAAAAAAACTTAACGGAGTTAAGATTTTTTCCAAATTACAAACATATTTTTTAGGGCTTTTGATCAGAACGATGATATGAGTGATGTAAAAGTTACTTCGAAATGGTGCTCCAAGTGACTTGATTTTGGTTAATTGGAAATTTAAACACCCAAATTGAAGCACCGTTTTTATCTTTTGGAGCACCGATTCGAGGCAAGTTTTACATCAATGGACTCGTATCGTTGTTCTAATCAAAAGCCCTAAAAATCTGTTTGTAGTTTGGAAAAAAGCTTAACTCCGTTAAGTTTTTTTAACGGGGGACCATTGTAGGAAAAATAAGTGAAAAGTGGGACTGGTGGGGAGAATATTCTGAGGTAGGATTATTAATGGCCAATAAGGTCTATGTGGGTGTAACAATTCTCCCAAAATTCTTCAAAACACCCCTATACGTCCTAAAATACACCCCGGATACGAAAAACGGTCCCAAAATGCCTTTATTTTTACAAAAATCAAATAAAACCAATATTTTAAGCCTCTCGCGGGCCGCGACCATGTTGGTCGTGTGCTTCACGGGGCATGAGAAGCTAGACACCAGGTGAGCGCCTAGGCCGCCACGTGTCCCAGTCGTGCCGAGGCTAGTAGTCAACTAAGCAACCCTAGGGCCTACCCTAGAGGGCCTCGCGGGGCACGAAGGCCCCTCTTGTTTCTCTCACGGGGCGCGACAAGGGGGCGGATAGCCTTATATCTAGGGGATCTCGGCTTCAGTTTTAAATCGTTAACAATTCAATTTTCTCTTTCGAATCTCTAATAGCTAAATTAATTCTCGGGCATAATACCCACTAAATAGCGAAGCTCTGCCTCGATGTAAGTATTATAACCACCAGTTACATATTAGTTACGCTTCCCGATTGATCTAGTGCTCCATAACGCATGTCAAGGCTCTGCCTGACTCAGTCGTTGGAGTTCTGTCTCGGGGATATAACTAATGTAAATTGGGTTGTTATACTAACACGTGTGCATTGTTTAAATTAATAGATTATAACCAGGAAGTTACCAGGAAATACCTAAAATAGCAATGTGAGTTAATCTTCTTTTTGTAAACAGTTTTTACAAAACCTCAATTGTTTTAAATTACAATTCACAGTAATTGAGTATTTGTAAATCTACAATTATCGTCGGTATGTTGGGGTTTTGTATACATAACTTGTTACTACATTGTGAGTAGTAGCATGATCACAAGTCAGGATTGACAGTACCGTGGGTGGTAATTAAAGTAGATGTAAACAAATGTAATTGCGGGTTGCCCTCAATGCTGTAAAATAATAAAACCTGTTTTGATTAAACTGGGATTCACTCACCAATATTTCCCACTGACAAAAATGTTTTGAACGCGTTTCAGGTAACAAAATGTGAAAGCCAAATAGAAGCCAGCTGGAGAGCACTGAAGGCTTGGAAAAATGGCTATAAAAGTTACCTAAACAAGAAAGAAGTTTTATTTCAATAAATTAGGGTTTATCCCTAAAAACATGTTTGTAATGGAAACTTGGGTTTTTTCCCATATATCTATAAATTATAAAAGTGTGGTGTTTTACTCTGATAAACTATTTCCTAACTACGGTCCTGATGAAATTTTCGCTGCCAAATTAATAAACACCGATACCACCAGCTCTGCGAGCTCGCGGTCGCCCGCCTCCGGGGGAATGGGTCGGGGGTTGCGACAGAAGGTGGTATCAGAGCTACAACCACTTATTTCAGCCACAGAAGTGTTCTGCTGACACCAAAATTTTAATTGTGTTAGGAAATAACCTATGTGATTACGTGCATATCTCTATATTATTGTTTTGTGTTATTTAACAATCTGTTAGTTTACAGTATGAGTGATCAAGGACCCTCTGACGCCTATCGTCACCTATCTAGTTCTCCTAGAGATGAAGGAACTTCCTCCCAGCCTACTCATTCGGGGTATTTAGCTGACACTGAAGAGGGAATCTTCATATTTAAGGCGCAATCCAAAGAACCATTCCCTACGAAAAAAGAGAGGATGGTTCAGTCCGGGAGCACATGAGCGTAGGAAGCGAATGAGGAAGCTACAATAACAAAGGGCTTTAGCAGCAGCAAATAGGGAGATGAACGCCCAGACCCAAGACATAATCAATAGGCGATTGGCCAACTTTCACATACTAGCCACCACTGCAGCAGACCCAAACCTAGACCAAATACTGGCACCACAACCACTACCACTGTTCCCAACCCAACCCATGGAAATAGAACCCAACCAAGGAGAACAGGTTCCCATACCCGCCTTTGACCCAAACGAAATCCCTAGAATCCTAGCACCCAATCCTCTAGCTTATGATCCATGGGAGGATGAACATAGGGATTATCGAGAACTCTACCCACAGGAGGAGCCCATACCAAACCCCATCGCACAATACACCAACCTTAACCCTCTAGATCCATATTGGGATAACGACCAATATGTTCGGGAAATACTAGAAAACCCGTACCCATATGGAGAACCGATACCCAAGTACCCTGACCCAATACCCGCACCACCACCACCCATGAGTACAGAAAACGTGCAGGAACTCCGCACATTTGGTGAGGAATTAGTGGATGAAGGAGAGATAATCAAACAAATAGGAGAAAAACTCGTTTGGAAGTACGACGAGCGAAATATGCAATACTGGATGAACCCTTAGTAATAATAATAATAACAATATATATATATATATATAAATGCGTGTAGTTGAAAAAAAGAAAAAAAACAACAACTAAAATAGATAACCTAATACAGACTGATGCATAACTAGTAGTATGTTTTAAATTCCAGTTGTAGTTTGTAAGATATATATATATATATATATATATATATATATATATATAAAGAATAGAATGTCGCAATGCTCGACGATTTTGATCAATGTGTTTGCGTGATTGTCTACATTCAATCTTATTCTGTGATATTAACACCTGATAAATGTTTATAATTCAGATGGACAACGAAGTGAATCAGAAAAACCAGAATAACGATAATAATGGGAAACAAATAGATAACAGTGCCATCCAACATATAGTGGCACAAGGGATTATAGACGCTATGCCATATATTATCAAAACTGTTAAAGAAGCGGAAAATAATAAAAGTAATAGCGGAAGTAAGCGACCACCTACTGAACCCAGTCACAACATAAATAACGGACCGCTACTTCAATTGCCTATTTCAAAAGAATTCTGGTCTTGCAAACCAATAGAATTCTCTGGCAATGAAGGAGCCATTGCAGCTCTACGCTGGATAGAAAAGATAGAGGCCGTTTTAAAAATAAGCAAGTGTGCAGAAGAAGATAAAATCATGTTTGCTTCAAATCTTTTTAAGAATGCAGCCTTAGGATGGTGGAATACTATTATCAAGTCTAGGGGAAGTGACAGAGTCTATACTATGGAATAGACTGAGTTTAAGAACATGGTTGAAAGAAAATTCTGTCCTCCCAATGAAAAAGAACAAATTGCTAATGAGTTCTTAAACCTTAGGATGACTAGAGTAGACTGTAAGGGTTACACCACCGTATTCTTCAAATATGTTAGAATAGTGCCAACCTTAGCCTCACCAGAACCAGTATTAATCTCCCGTTACATCTGGGGATTAATAAGTGAGATTAGACATGTAGTCAAGGCAGCTAGACCACAAACCATAGAAGAAGCTGTAGAACTAGCAAATACCTTGACTGATGAATTGATTTGTACGCAAGAAGAGAACCAGAGAAAGAACCTTGTCCAAAAACTGTAAGGACCTACAAAAATGTCCCAAAACGACCCGTAAGTAGAAACCTAGACCCCTAAAACCCTAATCCTTGTTGAAAATCAACAAATTCAAAATTTAGGGGTCGCTCGCGGGCCGCGTAAGACTTAAGGGAGGCTTACGCGGGCCGCGACAACTTGAAGATCTCCGGATAAGCTTCCAGGCCATGTGTCAGACACGTGGCGGACCTACGCGTGACACGCTAGCCCTAATTGTAGCTAGGGTTGCCCTCGCGGGCCGCGTAAGATTCCTTCAAGGTTTACGCGGGCCGCGAGAGACTCAATTTTCTGCTATAAATTAGACGTGCATGAGCATTTCATCTGTGTTCGAAAAACTTTTCAAAAGTCGAAGTATACTGCTCAAATTCGTAGGTTTACATAGGGAAACGCTGCTACGAGTACAGGGTATTAACTCGATCACTGCTACGATACAATGTCCGATTGATTGAAACCGATCCGATGGATGTTTAAGTGCTGCCCGAATCCGGGCTATACTTTGTCATTCGTCGTGAGGGTTTTGATTTCGTGAGTTTATCGTAAATGTTGTATTAAGTTACTGACCTAGTTTCATGTGCATTGTTATTTAACTAGGTTACAAGGCTAAATCAGTAGGCATGGTTATGTGCTATTAAACTTGCAATATGAGTCATTCTCTTTTTACCAAATTGTTTGCAAAAGCCTAAATGTTTTCCAGTTATACTTTGCAGTGATTAAGTCTTTGCTAATCTTTAATTACTGGCAGTATGTGGGGGTTTTGTGCACATTACTACTAACGATTTATCACTTAAGGTGGGTGAGCCTAATTAGTGATATGTCCACAATCATAGATTCGACCGAGTGACAGCTGAACCAGCTAATTATAAGATAGGGGCAAATATAAAAACCCTTAATGCTGTAAATTGTAACAATGTGTCGTTTTGTGCAAATTGAATAACTCGCCAGTATTTCCTCGCTGATAAAATCTTTTTAAACATGTTTCAGGTGACTTACTATGAATCAGGAAAAAGTGCCGCGTAGCACTACCAGCTTGGATAAAGTGGCTCAGAAAAATAAATAAAGATGTTTTGTATAAACATGGAATTTCCCCGTGGAATTTCCTTTATTGTAAATTATGGGGTTTGTCCCAAAATGTGAAATAAAATAATTGGGCATTTTTAGTTTTAAAAGATCCTGTTAAAATTTCCGCTTCCAAAATAAACAATACCATGGCTTTCTGTCTCGCGGCTCCTGAAATTATAGGCCAGAATGTCCAAAATTAGTCAAGCCGGTTGATAACAAGGCCAAACCCGCTGAAGGAACTAATAAGAAAAATGCAAGAGCCTTCCAGCTGACTACCCAGGAAGCAGATCTGATTCCCAATGTAATAGCTGGTACGTTTCCGGTACACGACGTTTATGCAAAAGTATTATAAAGTTTTATAAATACTTCATTCTGCTAAGCTCTTAAACAACCTTTAACCAAACTTAGGCAGATTTATACGGTAGAAACAGCAGATGGTAATTCTGTTAACATAGATACGGTTCTTCAAGAGGGGAAGATAGAACTTTCAGGCCACAATTTTTTTGCAAACCTACTACCTATGAATTTAGCTGGATTCGATGTCGTGCTAGGAATGGATTGGTTAGTAGCCAACCATGCTCGAATCCTCTGCGATAAGAACTCCATAGAAATCCATACACCCGCAGGAGAAATAATTAGGATTGCAGGAGATAAGCTGCGGAGGCCAATGAAGTTTATTTCAGTAATGAAAGTTGCTAGTTATGAACGAAAGCAAGGAATAGTGTATATGATTTCAGTAATCATTAACGTTAAAGGTAAGGAACTTAAGGAAATTCCTGTAGTATCAGAATACCCGGATGTATTTCCAGAAGAACTACCAGGATTACCACCAGATAGGGAAGTAGAGTTTAGAATTCATCTAATTCCTGGAACTACACCAATCGCTAAGGCACCCTATCGGTTAGCACCCACTGAAATGTTAGAACTGAAAAAGCAGTTAGATGAATTGCTAGGTAAAGGATTCATACAACCTAGTTCATCCCTGTGGGGAGCACCAGTATTGTTTGTGAAAAAGAAGGATGGATCGATGCGAATGTGTATCGATTATAGAGAATTGAATAAGGTTACAATTAAGAATCGATACCCATTACCTAGGATTGACGATCTTTTTGATCAACTTCAGGGAGCTAGATATTTTTCTAAGATAGACTTGCGCTCCGGATATCATCAGTTGAAGGTACAAGAAGAAGACATACCTAAAACTGCTTTCAGAACTAGGTATGGTCACTACGAGTTTACAGTCATGCCATTTGGACTAACAAATGCTCCTGCAACCTTTATGGACATGATGAATAGGATCTGTAAGCCGTATTTGGATAAATTTGTGATTGTCTTCATCGACGATATACTTATTTATTCCAAAAGTCAGGGCGAGCATTGTGAACATCTACACGCACTCTTAACTTTGTTAAGAAAGGAAAAGCTTTACGCCAAATTCTCAAAATGAGAATTTTGGCTACAGGATGTGCAATTCTTAGGGCATATGGTGAATCACAAAGGTATTCACGTAGATCCCTCCAAGATAGAAGCGATCACCAATTGGAAGGTCCCACAATCAGCTACTGAAGTTAGAAGTTTTCTAGGATTAGCTGGTTATTATAGACGCTTCATTAAGGATTTCTCTAAGATAGTTGTTCCATTAACTAAGTTAACTTGTAAAGCATTCAAGTTCGAATGGGGACCTAAGCAAGAAGAGGCCTTTAAGGTTTTAAAGCAAAGGTTAACAAACGCCCCAATTCTTGCCTTACTAGAAGGGACAGAAGATTTTGAAGTATTCTGTGATGCTTCTAAGTTAGGATTAGGATGTGTACTAATGCAACACAAGAAGGTAATTGCGTATGCATCAAGACAGTTGAAAAAGCACGAGGAAAATTATACGACTCATGACTTAGAATTAGGAGCAATAATTTTTGCCCTTAAGATTTGGAGACACTATCTGTATGGTAGTAAGTTTATCGTTTATACAGATCATACGAGCTTAAGGTATATATTTGGGCAAAAAGAATTAAACATGAGGCAAAGTATATGGATGGAAATTCTAAGTGACTACGACTGTGATATCCAATATCACGAGGGAAAGGCAAATGTAGTCGCAGATGCCTTAAGTCGTAAGTATCATGAAAAACAAAGACGAGTTCGTGCTCTTAGATTAAATCTCCGATTAGATTTAATGGAACAATTGAAGAATATACAGGAGACAGCAATCAAGGATGATGCTGAAGGAATGAAAGGGCGAATAAAGGAATTTGAACAAGGGACTGATGGAATTTGGAGATTCCACAAGAAAAGGATTTGGGTACCTAAGCAAGGAAATTCAAGAGATAAAATTTTAGAGGAAGCCCATAAATCTAGATATACCATGCACCTTGGTAATAATAAGACGTATCAAGATTTAAGAGGTAACTTCTGGTGGATAGGAATGAAAAATGACATAGCTAGATATGTATCTAAGTGTCTAACTTGTTCACACGTTAAGGCAGAACATCAGAAACCTTTAGGGTTACTCCAACAATTAGAAATGCATGTATGGAAATGGGAACTAATAACAATGGACTTTGTTTCTAAGTTACTCAAAACCAGGAAAGGTAACGACGCGATTTGGGTAATTGTGGACCTGTAGGATCGTGTTCCGACCCGGATGAGTCGTTCAGAGGCGTTCTTCTATGTTTCAGGTGCGGAATAACAAGAAACGTAGTTAGAAATAGCTTGTTCTTCACTTTAATCTACTGTTTTATTGATATAACAACAATTACAGCTCGTTCTTCACACCGGCAGCACTTCGGTATGGAATTAGACACCTAGAACTATGTGTGAGGATCGCTCTTATCACCTATATATAGACATGGATGGTTCGCTCGAATGACATGACATAAAAGCGATCCAGACACTTGACATATGAGCGAACCAGATAGTGACCTATAAGCGAACCTCATCTTGTGACATAAAAGCGGACCTCAATCTAGATGACACATGAGCGATCCTCATCAAGACACTACGGACGAAACAAAAATAATACATGTTGACTAAAATTCAACTTTAACAATCTAAACCTTTTTGTTTCTAGTGTGATGATGTAATTATGACATCACTTGGATGATGTCATGCTGGCATCATGCTTGAACATCTTCGCAACGTACTGAGACACGATCAAAGACGTAGACGACAGACGGATGCACTAACAAACTCCCCCTCGGATGTTGACGGAGTCTTTAGTGTCGAGTCTTTGCATCTTTAGTCTTTATCAGTCCTCTCGAACTCTCTGAAGTGTCTGACATTGTAAGTATCCTCAATCTCTATCTTCTCATCTCTTTTCATCACTAACAAACTCTTCACGAACAATCTTCAGACTCCCCCTCTCAATCAGATGGGATCGTAGCCTGACATTCACTTTCCACAGGTTATTAGATCGTAACCTGGCATTCTAACAAACTCAGGTTTCGGAACCTGGCTAACCTGCACAACTCTACCCAAAAATAAATTTTCTGATGATCAATTTGAACACAATCAGACATCACTCAAAAATATCACAAAAATGATCTAACATTTATAGACTCTGATGAACCATTTAAAAAAAATCATTTTCATGTTCAAAAAAACAACACACTCTCCCAAACCATTTATTCATCATGTTTAGCACTTGAAATTTTGAAAATCAGCTTTTCAATATCAGTCGTCGAAAATCTTTTTGAATTTTTCAAAAATTATGCTAAAACACACTAAAATCTTTTTGGAATTTTTTTAATAGAAAGAAATGCAATAAAGAAATATTTACAGACAATATTTTTGTGAGTTTGTGTAAGAGAATCATATCAGTTTTTGACAAGTCACAAGTACCGTTGAGCTTAGTTACACATTAAGAATTAAACAATTCACTTAGATTGCCGATATACTGATCCACTTAAATTCTCACACAAATTTCAACTAATTCAGGATATGAGTTAGGTGTTTTAAAGACTTAAACTCATTCATGTGTCCCACCTCTTGAATATACTCCCGTATCCAGATCCCAATATTCAGTCTTACAGGTGAGTATACCACAAATGATATATGTCAGGGGAATAAATTATAGTACGAGGGCCGTGAGAGCTCAGGTCGATCTTTCGATACGCAGAGAGATGACGGCTTCGACTTTTGGTGGGTCCCCTTTAGAGGATCTTTTGCATTACAACAGCAATGACTATCAATTTTATTGTTTCATCAATTTGCTGAGGGCTGCGCTATATTTCAAGCATGCGGAAAGTATTCTCCGGGGACTAGGCCATTGCTTCCGCAAAATCAGAAGTCCCGGGATAATACCCCAGATATCACTGAGCATAAAGACCTAGTATCTCAGAATAAGGGACCTTTCAAACGAGATTTCAGGGGTTACCTATATATCCAAGTAGTGTTCCCCACAAAATAAGCAAGTTTGAAATTTAGTTTATATCCCGAAAAAGTTTACTAAATGTGTAAAAACCTATCGGCATATCATCAGTGAGACCGTTTAACACTATTTAAACATTACAATTCTTTAGCATACTGTGACCGTCTACTGATGTACTATCATTTCCTCTTCTAGACACAAAAACTCATTTTTGATTTTATCATGTTTTTGTCTTTTTCAAATTTTCAAATGTTTTTGGATTTTCTGAAATTTTCTACTCCCCCTAAAATGCAAACACATTTAAGGAAATTTGAAAACAAACTATACAGAAAGTAACAACAACTGATATCAAATCACCTCAATTCGCCATCCACTTGGCATAAACAATCAGAACTCCCCCTTTCACAAAACTATTTTCTCATTATGATTTCAAAACACTCAAGTTTGTTTTAACCAAAATGATTTGTCCGGAAAATAAGTTTTGTTAATTTTCAAACCACTTGTAGGTTAGGGGAATGGTTCATCATTTTGTCCATTCAATCACTTGTAGGAAAATGCAAGTACAACCTAATGTCCTTGATTTTACCACTTGTAGAATCACAAATAATACCACTTGTAAGTATAAACCTATACCAACTGTAGGAATGTTACGTCTACATTACTATTTTACCAATCAGGATGCCGATTCCTGCTTCGCTCTTACCAACCTGGAAGCTCCGGCAATTCACACTTATCCTGTAAAAATTTAAACTATATAAGATTCATTCACAAAAAACAATTTTCAAGAAAAATGCCGATTCCTGATCCGCGATTACAAACTTGGGATCTCCGGCAAAGTCCTAAGACTTCAAGGGAAACATACTTCCATCCAAGTCTTCTCAGACTTGATGGCTTTCAGTTCTTGCACAGTAGGGTTGTAAGTTGCCTTTTTAGTTGCATAAAAATCTTTAACCCCCTTAACTTTCCCATTCAACATTTTCCCAAAAATTTTCTTAACACTTCCATTGAATGTTTTCTCGACATCAAACTTAGTTTTCTCTGTGTAAAACTGATTCGAGATTTCAACTTTACCAACTTTCTGTTTAATTTCTTCAAATTTTAGTGATGGAAACTCATCATCATTCACTGAAATTTTCATCTCAACCTGTGGCTCTTTTGGCTTTGTGGAACCAGATTCATTGCCGACATTCTCATCAACTTTCTTAACAACCCATATTTGGTTGTCATTCTCTTTCTTTTTATAAAAATTCTTTTTAGAACACTCACCAACCTCATAAGTTGAATTTTCAAAAATTTTAAGTTTGTCGGTTGGTGATTCAACATCAACAACCTTTTCTTTCAATTTCTGAGAAACTCCCTGTTTTGTTTTGGCATTTTTCTGGCAGTTCCATGCAATATGACCAGTTTCATTGCACTTGTAACAGGTACGAGTCTCTCTTTGATAAAACAATTCAGTTCCATTCTTCTTCTTTTCAGCAAGAAATTCTTGATTTGACTGTCTCCAGAATGGTTTCTTCTGTTCCTCTTCTGCAAGTCCACCTGACACAAATTCTGTTTTTGTTTTAGAATTTTTCAAATTTTTATGATTTTCTGGTGGAATAAATCCAAGACCTTTCTTTTTGTAGCTACGATTTTGGTTTGATTTCTTTTGAAAACCAGAACCAGAATTGTAACCCTTTTTCTTGTTTAGACGTTGTTGAACTCTTGAAGTGTACTTTTTAGGTTTTTCAGTAAGATTTAAATCTTTTATTTCAGAAATATTAATTTCTGTCATTTTGAAAACCTTTTTGATCATGTCAAAACGAACACTTCTTATTGGAAACTCTTTGTCAAAATATAATTTGTCCGAATCATTTAAAGTGTATGCAACTTCAAATGCTTCATCATCTAAATTTGCTTTTGATAACAAAAACTCTTTACTGTAAGCCTTTTTGACCGACGACTTTGGACTGTTGACTGACGAATTTGACCCTCCAGACTCAAACTTTCCAAGATTTATCTAGATACTATTACGCACAATCTGTGAAAAGTTGAGCGAATTCCAACCATGAAAACTTCCTGAATCAGTAAAAGAAGTGTAGAAGTGAGAAGAAAAAGATGAAAAACAGCTACAATCTGCAGAAAACCTCCTCCCAAGCTCTGATACCACTTGTAGGATCGTGTTCCGACCCGGATGAGTCGTTCAGAGGCGTTCTTCTATGTTTCAGGTGCGGAATAACAAGAAACGTAGTTAGAAATAGCTTGTTCTTCACTTTAATCTACTGTTGTATTGATATAACAACAATTACAGCTCGTTCTTCACACCGGCAGCACTTCGGTATGGAATTAGACACCTAGAACTATGTGTGAGGATCGCTCTTATCACCTATATATAGACATGGCTGGTTCGCTCGAATGACATGACATAAAAGCGATCCAGACACTTGACATATGAGCGAACCAGATAGTGACCTATAAGCGAACCTCATCTTGTGACATAAAAGCGGACCTCAATCTAGATGACACATGAGCGATCCTCATCAAGACACTACGGACGAAACAAAAATAATACATGTTGACTAAAATTCAACTTTAACAATCTAAACCCTTTTGTTTCTAGTGTGATGATGTAATTATGACATCACTTGGATGATGTCATGCTGGCATCATGCTTGAACATCTTCGCAACGTACTGAGACACGATCAAAGACGTAGACGACAGACGGATGCACTAACAGGACCGATTAACTAAATCAGCTCATTTCCTACTAATGAAGGAAACCTTTAGCATGGAAAGATTAGCAAACTTTTACGTCGACGAGGTAGTATCCTTACATGGAGTCCCACTCTCCATAGTATCAGATAGAGATAGTCGTTTCACTTCGCATTTCTGGACAAGTTTCCAAGAAGCAATGGGGACCCGACTGAATTTAAGTACTGCATACCATCCCTAAACAGACGGACAGAGTGAAAGGACGATCCAAACCCTGGAAGACATGCTCAGGGCATGTGTAATAGATTTTGGTGGAAACTGGGATGACTACCTACCCTATTCTCCTATAACAATAGTTATCATGCAAGTATCGAAGCTGCCCCATTCGAAGCATTGTATGGACGAAAGTGTAGAACTCCAGTTTGTTGGGCAGAAATAGGAGAAAGCCAATTATCAGGTCCCGAGATTGTACAAGAAACCACCGACAAGATAACTCAAATCAAGGAAAGATTGAAAAAAGCTCAAGATCGCCAGAAGAGTTATGTAGACAATCGACGCAAGCCGCTAGAATTTCAAGTTGGAGACAATGTACTCTTAAAAGTTTCTCCCTGGAAAGGGGTAGTTCGGTAAGAAAAGAAAGATAAGTCCAAGGTACATAGGACCAAACACAATTGTCCAACGCATAGGACCAGTTGCCTATCGCTTACAACTACCAGAAGAGCTAGCCGGGGTACATAACGTATTTCATGTATCAAACCTCAAGAAATGCTTATTTGATGAATCCCTGGTAGTACCACTTCAAGAGATAGAGGTAAATGAAAAGTTAAAATTTGTGGAGAAACCGCTTCAAATAGAAGACAGAAAGGTCAAGTTTCTCAAGCATAAAAGACTAGTATTGCTCAAAGTCAAGTGGGATTCGAAAAGAGGACCTGAGTACACTTGGGAACTGGAATCGGAAATGAAACGAAAGTATCCTCACCTATTTCAGTAAATCTCGAGGACGAGATTTTAAATAAGGTGGGGAGGATGTAAGGACCTGCAAACATGTCCCAAAACGACCCGTAAGTAGATACCTGGACCCCTAAAACCCTAATCCTTGTTGAAAATCAAGAAATTCAAAATTTAGGGGTCGCTCGCGGGCCGCGTAAGACTTAAGAGAAGCTTACGCGGGCCGAGACAGCTTGAAGATCTCCGGATAAGCTTCCAGGCCACGTGTCAGACACGTGGCGGACCTACGCGTGACACGCTAGCCCTAATCGTAGCTAGGGTTGCCCTCGCGGGCCGCGTAAGATTCCTTCAAGGTTTACGCGGGCCGCGAGAGACTCAATTTTCTGCTATAAATTGGACGTGCATGAGCATTTCATCGGTGTTCGAAAAACTTTTCAAAAGTCGAAGTATACTGCTCAAATTCATAGATTTACATAGGGAAACGCTGCTACGAGTACAGGGTATTAACTCGATCACTGCTACGATACAATGTCCGATTGATTGAAACCGATCTGATGGATGTTTAAGTGCTGCCCGAATCCGGGCTATACTTTGTCATTCGTCGTGAGGGTTTTGATTTCATGAGTTTATTGTAAATGTTGTATTAAGTTACTTACCTAGTTTCGTGTGCATTGTTATTTAACTAGGTTACAAGGCTAAATCAGTAGGCAAGGTTCTGTCCAATTAAACTTGCAATGTGAGTCATACTCTTTTTACCAAATTGTTTGCAAAACCCTAAATGTTTTCCAGTTATACTTTGCAGTGATTAAGTCTTTACTAATCTTTAATTACTGGCAGTATGTGGGCGTTTTGTGCACATTACTACTAACAATTTATCACTTAAGGTGGGCGAGCCTAATTAGTGATATGTCCACAGTCATAGATTCGGCCGAGTGACAGCTGAACCAGCTAATTATAAGATAGGGGCAAATATAAAAACCCTTAATGCTGTAAATTGTAACAATGTGTCGTTTTGTGCAAATTGAATAACTCGCTAGTATTTCCTCGCTGATAAAATCTTTTTAAACATGTTTCAGGTGACTTACTATGAATCAGGAAAAAGTGTCGCGTAGCACTACCAGCTTGGATAAAGTGGCTCAGTAAAATAAATAAACATGTTTTGTATAAACAGGGAATTTCCCCGTGGAATTTCCTTTATTGTAAATTATGGGGTTTGTCCCAAAATGTGAAATAAAATAATTGTGCATTTTCAGTTTTAAAAGATCTTGTTAAAATTTCCACTGCCAAAATAAACAATACCACGGGTTTCTGTCTCGCGGCTCCTGAAACGGGTAAAACCGGGTCGGGGGCCGTGACAGAAACTTACCAACGAATTTCGCTACCGTAATTCCAACCGTGGGAAGAACATAGGTTCTACTTCTGCACCTTACTGTAAGTCATGCAAGAAGAAACATTCGGGTAGATGTTCCACATACTACAACTTCTGCAAAATACCAAGACACAAGGAAGAAGACTGCATGAAGAAACCCAGTAATGGAATATGCTTCAATTGTGGAGAAAATGGGCATATCAAACCGAACTGTCCAAAACTAGCACCAGCCATGAACAACAAGACTACTAAGAATGCTAGAGCTTTTATTCTAACTGCAGAAGAAGCCAAGATGATTCCGGATGTGATTGCCGGTACGATTTTAGTTAATGATGTTTTTGCTAAAGTATTATTTGACTCTGGTGCGAACCAAAGTTTTATTAATATTTCATTTTGCAAAATTCTTAATCAACCATCAACTAAACTTCAACAAGAATGTCTAGTGGAGTCTGCAAATGGAAAATCCATTAAGATCACTGAAATCTTGCAGGGAGCAAGAAAAGAAATTGTAAACCATAATTTTATTTCTAGTCTTTACCCAATGAATCTGGCTGAATTTGATATTGTATTAGGAATGGATTGGTTAGTAACCAATAAAGCCAGTATTCTATGTGATCAAAAGTCAATACAAGTAAATTCACCAAAAGGTGAAAAGATCACAATTAAAGGAGATAAGCCATCTAGGTCCACAAAATTCATCTCTGTGATGAAAACATCAAGTTATGCAAGAAAAGGATCACTAGTGTATATGATTTCCATAATCATTAACACTAAAGGAAAAGAATTAAAAGATATTCCCGTAGTATCTCAATTCTCAGATGTTTTTCCCGAAGAGCTACTCGGACTACCGCCAGATAGAGAAGTTGAATTCAGAATTCACCTACTACCAGGGACAACACCGATTGCCAAGGCACCTTACCATTTGGCACCAACAGAGATGCAAGAATTAAAGAAACTGTTGGATGAACTTCTGGAGAAAGGATTTATACAGCCAAGTTCATCACCATGAGGAGCACCAATCTTGTTTGTCAAGAAAAAGGACGGATCAATGCGTATTTGCATTGATTACCGAGAATTGAACAAGGTCACGATTAAAAATCGGTACCCATTACCGAGAATCGATGATCTGTTTGATCAACTGCAAGGAGCTCGATTCTTTTCTAAGATCGATTTACGCTCAGGATATCATCAATTGAAAGTACGGGAAGAGGACATTCCTAAAACTGCTTTCAGAACCAGGTATGGTCATTATGAATTTACTGTCATGCCATTTGGTTTAACCAATGCCCCAGCTGCATTTATGGACATGATGAACAGAATATGTAAGCCATATCTAGATAAATTCATAATTGTTTTTATAGATGATATTCTTATTTACTCTAAGAGTAAAGAGGAACATGCAGCGCATTTGCATGCACTCCTTACATTATTTAGAAAGGAAAAGCTTTATGCTAAATTTTCAAAATGTGAATTTTGGTTACAAGAAGTGCAATTCCTTGGACATCTAGTCAATCATGAAGGAATTCAAGTGGATCCCACAAAGATCGGGGCGATAACTAAATGGAAAGTCCCTGAATCACCAACGGAGGTGAGAAGTTTTCTTGGACTGGCATGTTATTATAGACGATTTATCCAAGATTTCTCTAGAATAGCCATTCCCCTAACAAATTTGACCTGTAAATCAGTTAAGTTTGAATGGAGACCAAAACAGGAAGAAGCCTTTAGAATTCTTAAGCAAAAATTAACCAACGCACCCATACTAGCGTTACCAGAAGGAACTGAAAACTTTGTAGTCTATTGTGACACTTCTAAGTTAGGTTATGGATGTGTGTTGATGCAACGTCAAAAGGTTATAGCCTATGCCTCTAGATAACTTAAGAATCATGAAGAGAATTATACAACCCATGATCTAGAGTTAGGAGCCATAATTTTTTCCCTTAAAATTTGGAGACACTATCTTTACGGTAGTACGTTTACCATTTTCACTGATCATAAGAGTTTAAGATATGTTTTCGGGCAAAAGGAGTTAAATATGAGGCAGAGACGCTGGATGGAAATACTTAGTGATTATGATTGTAATATCCAGTATCGTGCAGGAAAGGCTAATGTAGTAGCTGATGCTTTAAGTCGAAAGTATCATGATAAGCCCATAAGAGTACGTTCTCTCAAATTAAATCTACATGTATATTTAAATGAGCAAATTAGAAAAGTACAGAAATCAGTAATCAAGGGCGATACTGAAAAATTAAAAGGAATGATTAAGGAATTAGAACAAGGAACAGATGGAATTTGGAGATTCCATAAGAAAAGAATTTGGATACCCAAACAAGGAAACCTACGCCACCGAATTTTAGAAGAAGCCCATAAGTCTAAGTATACGATACATTCTGGTAGTGATAAAATGTATCAAGACTTAAGAAAGAATTTATGGTGGATAGGAATGAAAAGGGACATAGCGGCCTATGTTGCTAAGCGTCTAACCTGTTCACAAGTTAAAGCTGAACATCAGAAACCCTTAGGATTCTTGCAGCAACTAGAAATTCCAATATGGAAATGGGAATTGATAACCATGGACTTTGTTACCAAATTACCTAAGACATGAAAAGGTAATGATACAATCTGGGTGATTGTAGACAGATTAACCAAGTTTGCTCATTTCTTACCTATGAAGGAAACTTTCAGTATGGAATAGTTAGCCAAGTTATATGTAAATGAAATAGTTTCATTACATGAAATTCCTTTGTCTGTTGTTTCTGATAGAGATAGTCGTCTTACTTCTCATTTTTGGACTAGTTTCTAGAAAGTAATGGGAACCAAGTTAAAACTAAGCACCGCCTATCATCCTCAAATGGACGGACAAAGCGAAAGGACAATCCAAACAATGGAGGATATGCTTAGAGCTTGTGTAATTGATTTCAGAGAAAATTGGGACGATCATTTACCATTAATAGAATTTTCCTACAATAACAGCTATCATACCAGCATCAATACTGCACCGTTTGAAGCACTTTATGGACGAAAGTGCCGAACTCCAATATGTTGGGTGGAAATTGGAGAGAAGTAATTATCTGGACCAGAAATAGTACAAGAAACAACGGACAATATTATTCAAGTCAAGGAAAGACTGAAAACAACACGCGATCGTCAAAAGAGTTATGCTAATAACAGGCGAAAACCGTTGGGATTTCAGGTAGGAGACAAGGTATTGTTAAAAGTTTCTCCCTGGAAAGGAATGGTTAGATTCATCAAGAGAGGAAAGCTAAGCCCTAGGTATGTTGGACCTTTTGAGATTATTAAAAGAATAGGACCAGTAGCTTACCAGCTACAACTGCCAGAGGAAACGACAAGAATACATGATGTATTTCATGTATACAATCTCAAGAAGTGCTTAGCAGTGGTACCTCTTAAGGACATAGAGGTAAATGAGAAACTTAAGTTTGTAGAGAAACCCCAACAGATTGAAGACGGAATGATCAAAAATCTCAAACACAAGAGATTAGTTCTAGTCAAAGTAAAAGGGGATTCCAAGAGAGGACCAGAATACAGTTGGGAACTCGAATCAGAGATGCAGAGGAAATATCCACACCTGTTCCAGTAGACTTCGAGGACGAGTTCTAAAACAAGGTGGGGAGGATGTAACAACTCTCCCAAAATTCTTAAAACACCCCTATGCGTCCTAAAATACACCCCGTATACGAAAAACGGTCCCAAAATACCTTTATTTTTACAAAAATCAAATAAAACCAATATTTTAAGCCTCTCGCGGGACGCGACAAGCTAGACACCAGGTGAGCCCCTAGGCCGCCACGTGTCCCAGTCGTGTCGAAGCTAGTAGTCAACTCAGCAACCCTAGGGCCTACCCTAGAAGGCCTCGCAGGGCGCGAAGGCCCCTCTTGTTTCTCTTGCGGGGCGCGAGAAGGGGCGGATCAGCCCTATATATAGGGGATCTCGGCTTCAGTTTCAAATAGTTCACAATTCAATTTTCTCTCTCGAATCTCTAATAGCTAAATTAATTCTCGGGCATAATACCCACTAAATAGCGAAGCTCTGCCTCGATGTAAGTATTATAACCCCCGGTTACGTATTAGTTACGCTGCCCGATTGATCTAGTGCTCCGTAACGCATGTCAAGGCTCTGCCTGACTCAGTCGTTGGAGTTCTGTCTCGGGGATATAACTAATGTAAATTGAGTTATTATACTAACATGTGTGCATTGTTTAAATTAATAGATTATAACCAGGAAGTTACCAGGAAATACCTAAAATAGCAATGTGAGTTAATCCTCTTTTTGTAAACTGTTTTTACAAAACCTCAATTGTTTTAAATTACAATTCACAGTAATTGAGTATTTGTAAATCTACAATTATCGTCGGTATGTTGGGGTTTTGTATACATAACTTGTTACTACATTGTGAGTAGTAGCATGACCACAAGTCAGGATTGACAGTACCTTGGGTGGTAATTAAAGTAAATGTAAACAAATGTAATTGCGGGTTGCCCTCAATGCTGTAAAATAATAAAACCTGTTTTGATTAAACTGGGATTCACTCACTAGTATTTCCCACTGACAAAAATGTTTTGAACGCATTTCAGGTAACAAAATGTGAAAGCCAAATAGAAGCCAGCTGGAGAGCACTGAAGGCTTGGAAAAGTGGCTATAAAAGTTACCTAAACAAGAAAGAAGTTTTATTTCAATAAATTAGGGTTTATCCCTAAAAACATGTTTGTAATGGAAACTTGGGTTTTTCCTATATATCTATAAATTATAAAAGTGTGGTGTTTTACTCTGATAAACTATTTCCTAACTACGGTTCTGATGAAATTTCCGCTGCCAAATTAATAAACACCGATACCACCAGCTTTGCGAGCTCGCGGCCACCCGCCTCTCGGGGCAGGGGTCAGGGGTTGCGACAGTGGGATTAGTGCAGGCCAAATTCCCTTTTAATTAAAGTTGTTAATTTGATAAAACCATAAATTAATAAATGTTTATTAGTTTAAAATCAAGTTTGTGATTAACGACCAACATAATTTTAAATAGGGTATATGTAAAACTAAACCGTGTCGAGAGTTGAAAGGAGTTTCAAGCTATTCACGAACATAAAGAAAATTATTAATGAACTCCAAACTAGGTGGACTTGAACCTTATGGAAATTTGTATAGTAAGTATAAAATAGTTGTCTTACCTTAGAGACTTGAGATTTTAAAACTTAACTGAATCTCCTTGAGGATTGGATCTTCAAGATGACAAAATGTTTTGTCTAGAACTCTAGATATAATTGATCGCATCAAACTTATTGTGAATGTGATTCTAAAATGATGATTAGACGTGATTCATGAGATCTAAAAGTGACTTTAAAATTGCCTAAACTAATATCACAAATTGATGAACAAGAAGTTGTTGAGTATCAATCTGAGAGGTTTTAGGAAACGATTGTGATACAAGATATCCACTTACAAAATTATCAAGTGGAGACTTTGATAAATTTAAATTGGAGTTTAAGAATCTCTGATATGGTTATGATTATGGATATTAAAATGTGAACCACATGGATAGCCAAGTCCAACACATGGAGAATATCACTTCTAAGACTTAGATGAATATGAAACTCTAAGATAAATACATATGTGGTTTTATATAGACATTTCAGAATAAGATATCTATACTTGGTTGAAAGCAAGTAAGTTTGTCTTCGAGGCAACACTATTATAGATAATGCAAAGGCAAGTGGGAGTTATAAGATATTTCAGGATATTAAGCTAGTCATTAAGAATAGATGTTTTCATAATGAGGATCTTGGCTTTGAATGATAAGTAATAAGTGCTTTACAATCATTGATAAAGTATATATATAGAAAAGGGTCGTTTGGTGACTCTAATGAGTGATACCTATAGAGGGTCATATAAATAGAGATCCGTAGTGTATGGTGGAACCTTTGGTAAAAGATTCCAAAACGAATGTTGAGTTGAACTTAAGAAAATGTTTCTATGATACATAAAATTGTTGATAATACAATTTCAAATGATATCAAGATATCTGAAGAGAAACATTCATTCTAAGTAATAGAATTATCCTTTCTGAAAGGAATTTCTAAAACAAGAATACAATTCGTTACTTAACGAGAACGGAATAGTAGGAAATGAAATGTTCATTTATGACACCAGGAAAGACACCATCAATATGATGGCCAATCGAGACGTTATGTGACAACAAAGATTTATGTCACAGGAGGCTTGGAGCCAATACTCCCAAATATGGAGGTATTTAGGATAACATCTTGATGAGACAAAATTGTGATTAAATTTTAGCAAAGCCGTTGATTGTATCATCGTGAAGATACAATATGCATGTAGAGAAGTTATGGCTAACATTGCTAAAAGTGTTTTGATCTATAGTTTGGCATTTGATGTTTTTCAAACGGTTAGGAAACATTATGAATTTATTTAGATTTAATGGTTAAATGCCATATAAACAATGTTCATGTGTTTGAATATTAGTACGTTTAAGCATCCTTGAATATAGTATTCTAAATATCCTTAGTCGGTCAAATTCATGGGAATCAATTTGAATTAAAACTATTGTGAATGATTAATTGTTCATAGGATGAAAGCTCAAAGCGTTGAGAATCAAGATTCACAGGTATTCATTGGAGAATAATATTGGACGTAACTCGCTTCAAAACTATCTTCATGAATTAGTGTCATAAGCAGTTTTGAAATTGTATGATATTTGTATCCTTAGACCTGAGAATAATACAGGAACTAACATTAGTGTGAGTTTGTTCTTTGATCTTATCTACAGCTACATCGTGAAATGGTAGTAATAAGGATATTTGTTTGGTAATAATACTGAAGCAATGGGATGTGTATGTTGTCAAGAAACTTCAACGCTTCTAAATGTTTAAAAAAGTTGAACAATCTAAAGGTAGTTTGTCGACAATTTTGAATCAGAGACGAGTACAAGACTAGTTGAACAATATATGAGACTGAAGTTAGATCCATGTCTCATGTTCAACAAGTGTTCTATACAAAAAGGATAACCGATAGGTTACCACAGCTATATACTTGATTAAGTAAATAATTACTTGATCACAAAGGAATAGTTGATGAACGTAATACGTCATACCTTGCTAGGGGCAATGTGATGCAGTTAGGCATCCAACTCTACGTTAAGGATATAATGTAAGACCCTTACCAATATTTAACGGTTTTCTTATAAATTTAGACTAAAAATGTGTATTAACGATTACACATACTTATGAAAATACAGGTTTATTTAAAACTTTTCTCAATATTAAAACAATACAATATAATGTAAATGAGTTCGTCGTTTAAAACGACAACGTAATAATGTGCGGAAGCTTGTAACTTGATCGTGTTCGGTTCTTCGTTGATCTTGATCGTCCACCGGTACTGTAAATTATGCCTACAATTCATAAAACATGAATTGAATTAGTCATGCGTAGTTTAAAACGTGTTTAAACGAGTTCGCGAGACAAAACTGATTAAACAAACAATTTTCGCCAAAACTGGTCACCGTCACGTGTCGCGCCGGCGCCACATTGCTCCCTCGCGTGGCGCGCGGGGTACCCTTTTTCAGCAGGTTCGTTTGCAGACCTGCATTTTCCCAGCGATACTAGTTTTTGCGTAAATGACCATAACTTATTCGTTATTGATCCGTTTTACACGATTCTTTTTCCTATGCGATCGTAATTTGATTCTCCATCACAGGGAGTTAAAATCCGACATCCGGGTTAACAATTTTCTAGAATTTAAGCCCGCGGCATAAACTAATTATTAAACTTCTTTTGGCATAGCTTTTGACCTGTTCATACTTTTATCAAATCAACTTGTTTGTTACACTTATATTCTCATAAACATCATATTTTAAATGTTTCCTATCACACAAGGTTCAAATCACGGGTTATTATGCATCATTAACCCGTTTGTGCTTATACGCTTATTTTGACCCGTTAATGGTATTTACGCGCTTTTAAGCATAACCAAGCTTATTCATTTCTAGCATCATATTTTCACATTAAAATATCTACTTGTATTCCACCATAACTACTAATGTGATGGATTTGATATAATAAACCAATTATCCCGAATATTACCCTTCGGTTAGTCATTTTACGGAAAAAGTCTCATTTTAGGCATTTGACCCGAGAAAGCTTATGCCTATAACTTTTATGCTTATCTAAGGTTTACATTACCATAATACATGTTTCTAAACAACCCATAAGGGTCGTTTGTCCGATTTACCCATCAATGGCGTTTTGGTCAGTTTTAGTCCCTCATTTTACGACGAAGGATTTTCGCTAAATATTTGACCAAAATTGCTCGTTTAACTATATTCTTATTTATGCGTACCTGGATCGGGTCAACATTTTAACCTGTTTTAATACATTGCCTCAATAATTTGCTAATTCATAGCATCGCTAATTCACAAGTCGTTTTATCCTGTGAGCATAAGACTCGACAAGCACTTTTTAGTCATTATATGTCAAATGGTATCTACATTACCATTTAACCCATTTGGTCTAAACGACCAAACATTTTGCGGTTATATATAAATGGTATTTATTTACCATTTTGTTAAGTAACGCATTTCGGATTTCTCACCATTTAGTTATGTCTCTTAAATCCGTTTCTTACGCGTTTAACTCAACATGGCTTATGCCACTCGGTGTCGTTTTAAACTTCAACTTTATCCATTTATACATGACTAAATCACCATTTTCCCTTTTTATTCGTTAGGCTTACTTATAAAGTAGCCGTTCGAAAACTCATTTTTATTTATGTCATTTCATGACCAAATTACCATTTCGCCCCTTTTTACCATTGAACATGGTTTTTCATCTTTTGATCTGTTCCGACCCGTATCATTTCGTGTCGGAACCATATTTCGAATATAACCATAGTCATATTTATAACCAATAAATAAATACATATCTTACAAATAGGGTGTAAGCTTTACTTACCTTGCATCCGATTTTGTTCTTTTTCCGTGTATTCAATCCGTTTGACCCGCTTCTTTCCCAAGCTTCCACCTAGCTTGTCAAGCGTCAAACTATCATATAGTATTCACAAGGTGGTTAGGTTAATCATTCTAGATCATAACATTTACGCCTTATGAACCTTTATACTACTTTTCTTACCGAACTCTATCATAGGTCGGTTTGACTTTTAAAAGTCAAACCGCCTTATAACATATGAGATTAAACAACCAAGTTTGATGGACTCATGTTGGCATTCCGCCATTTACTCGGTAAGCACTATTCTTAGGCCACCATTTTAACTACTCTTTAATCTGAGTTCATGCTATTATTAACACTAAGTTAACTTAGCTCTCGATTATCAAAGGCACTTTATTCTTTCATTACACAAAATCTATGGGTTTTCATCTATAAGTAAAACCCGTTGCATCATGTTATTAGGCATTCCTCCTGATTCCTAATCTAATCAAGTTCTACATACAACCGAGTAGACGCGCGATTTCACTTAGGCATTTTAACAAAACCTTGCGGGCAAGATTTTTATACAACTTTTGCCTAGTTCATGACTAACATTTTAACCAAGTTTCAATCATCAAAATCAAGCCCTTATGTCTAGCATTCATAAACAATATCAAGACTCGCATCATAACATCAGTTTTTCTCAATCTAACATTCAAATTCATGTGTTCTTCACATTGTTATAAAAAACCCTCTTAACACGTATTTGGGTGTTCATCAAATTCCTAGTTTTCAACACTAATACATCAAGTTTTCAACTAGGGTTTGTTCCTAAACATGGATTCAATCCAATATCACTCATACATACAACATTCATCACAAAATTTCGACTTATGAGTGTTCATCATAGAATCATAACTTCACTAAACATGAAAATTTAACATACCTTGTGATCCCCTAACTTTAGTGATCACTTAATTCAGCTTGCTTTCGATTTTTAATCCATTCTTCCCCTTGGATTTTGCTGATTTTCGTGAGTTAGGGTTCTTGGAAGGGAACACCATTCTTTAGCTCTGCATATGTCCACCAACACACCTTGTGTGTGTGTGTGTTTTGGTTTTTAGAATTTTATTTTAATTAAAACATCTTCCTAATTGCCCACTTTTAGTCCCTCAAGGTTTTAAAGGTTTATAATTGGGTCAATTACTACAAGTTTCTTCATTTCTTTATTGTTTTCAAACAATTAACTAACTAGGTTAATTATTCCTAGTTAACTTTGTGGGTTCGGGAAGTTATAACGCGTTTTACTTTAAGTCCCATTAATTCGGGCCTTTTATAAACATTGTTTTACTCAAAGTATTTATTCTCCTTTTTAATTAATATTAGGCTTATTTATTTAAAATCCTAATATTTTTCGGGTTAATTTTTACCACTTTTGGTATTTTACCCATTCATTAATATTAATCGTGATTTGATTACCAAACCCGTTTTTGGGGTGTTACATATAAACGAAAATAGTCCAAGTGGGAGACTATTAGATTTAGGTGTCCAATTATCGATTATTTAACGTTGCTATTAAGGTACGATCCAAAAAGTTACACTTTGGACGATAAACCAAGAATAATATCTAATTGTTGGATATTTATATTCACAAAAGCGGATATTAATTGTAGAAAATGAGGATTTGATGAAATACTTAAGATATTATTTGTTTATGAAACAATTAATTTACTAGAAATAATTGGTGTCCTTTAAAGAGTTAAATATAACATAAAGTCAAAATGGTTTTGCGTAGTGGTTTAATATTAGCGAAGAATGATTGTTATTCGATGGAAACGATGAATGGTTGTTACTAGACAATAATTAAAAAGAGTTGTTTTATTATTATATAATAATAAAAAGTCATCGGTTGACTGGCAATTAATAGTTAATCGATGATTAACTACTTGGAGAGTAAGCCAAGAGTTAATAGGTTAAAGTGTAATTAGTGGATTTATAAATAGATCCTTAATCGCAAACCTTAGACATACATTAGAGATTAGGATTAAAACTCTAGCTACAATATTCCTCCCTCCTTCTCCCCAATCGCGAGCGGCCACCTCACCGCTGCCGTTGTCACAGCCGCTTGCTGGCCACCACCTACATCGTCGCCGTCTGTCGCCACCGCCACACCGTCATCCACCGTCCCGTGTTTTGCTGAATCGGATCAGATCGGATCCATCTCACGTTTGGATTCTCGTGGCGATATTGGACATTTGTGAATCGGCTTACTAGCGGAGCCGTTCGTTTCATCCACCGTGCAAGACTTTGGTTTTCATCAAGGTATAAATCTAAACCCATTATGGTTGTGAATATATAAACTATATGAATAGAGTGTAACTAGATCGCTGATGGGAGTTTTATATGTGTTTGTGTTTTACCACGCTTCTGCATCTGAATTAATAATAAAGAGTTGTTATTATTATTATTATTATTATTATTATTATTATTATAATTATAATATTGGATTTTCTAAATTAAAATGGATACCAAGAATCCCCGACAGGTTGGCACTAATGAGCATTACTATTGACAACGGGTTAGTGCTGAATACTTGGATTCCTAATTTTTTTTTGAACGGCCAACAAACTCAATCCCGAGTACTCTCGGGGCACCCACTGGACAAACGGAGTACTCCGAGAGTAACCCGAGTCCACCACCAATTCCCGGGAAAAACCGGTAACCCACCCGCCTGTAGGCACGACGGTGAAATTACCGGTAAAACCCGTTTGGCTCAAGGATCCAACCCAGGTTTCCCTGGGTCTCCTATTATTGCCCACCAGTGCCTCACTCTGCACCAAGTGGGAGTCGAATCTGCATCTCTCAAGAGAAATGCAAGCCCTCCACCACTTGATCTAGAGATCATTGGCAATACTTGGATTCCTAATGAAAGAACAAGTTGTTACTCACTTACTCATGGAAACTTGCTACTCTTGAAGATCTTTGGTACTAAAAGAACACATTGTTGAAACAAAAATAACTTGTTTCCTATGCAATTATTGCTGAAGATGTAGCCAAATAGGCGAAGAGCAAGATGATGTCGATGCAAGTTGCTACTTATAAAAACTTGTTGTTGAAGGCTTAGACCTTAGTTACTACTGATGGTAACTTAGTGTTGATGAAAACATAAGTTGGTGTGGATGCAACTTTCAACAGATTAATTTAAGTTACTACCGAGCAACTTACTATTGATGAAGACATAAGTTGTTGCGAAAGCCGTTTATTACCGATGAAGATATTCTATTGTAAAACATCATGTGTAACCTGGCATTAGAGTGTAAAACACCATATACAAATTAACACTCATATAATATACATGTACAAATTCTAAAACGCCATGTACATAACCTATAATACCATGTACAATTCACCTAATTAAGAGTTTTTTTTTTAATTTCTCTCTCTCTCTATCTCTCTATCTATATATATATACACACACAAACACACTTAAAATATATAAACTGAAAAAAACATATACTACAAACAATATTTACATACTAAAACAATATGACACTTTTAATGGGACGGAGGGAGTACAAGCTAAAACAATATTTACATACTAAAAACACCATGGATACGACAAACAACACTATGTATAAATTTACCCATTTAAAACTAATTTTTTTTTTGAAATTTTTATATAACAATACCATACTTATATTAAAAATAAAAAAACCTTGTTATTATGTTGTAAGTTTTTTTTTAGAAAAATAAACATATAAAAACGTTACACACATTAAGAAAAGATAGTAAAATGCATATGACTTGTATGTGCTAGAAATTCGATAATGACTGCAATTTCCCTTTATACCTTTCATGGCTTTTTCATCCTTTTAAATTCCTCCCTTTGACGTGATACGTCTACAACCTTCCATTTTCAAGATCAATTTAATAAGATCTCTTTCTATCATTCCTATTATTTTTCTCGTTTTTTATTCTTGCTCTAACCTTTTAAGATTTTTTTTTATATTACAATATGATTATGACCATTAGAAAACCAAAGAAAAAACTAAGAGAAAAAAATAAACAAAATCCATCAGTTTCTTATTAGAGAACTAAACTATACACAAAAATAAAAAGGTAAAGCATTTCTCCAATCTTAAACATGGACATTAATCAATATAAATTCCATAAAACATAGATATCATGTATAAGATTACCAAACACATATTGGATAGAATATTAATTTGCACCCGATTTGCCAACACATTGGTTTGGTAGCTAGGGACTTGGTGGCATAAAATTACATGTCAGCCGTTTGCTCTTATCCAATTGTGTGCTAATTTTCCAACAAAAGAAATCCTTTATTAATTAATTAACTAATGTTTTACTTTTAAGAAAAAAAATTATTCTCATTTTGGTTTTATAAGTACACTTTTTCCCTAACAAATTGCCAACTATTTCATTAATACTTTAGGTTTTCTATTTAATAAAAATGCATAAGACAACTCCTAACATGAAATGTAACATAAAAATAGTTTTTAAATAAAGCACATACTAACGAAAAATAAACACCACAGTAGAAAAGATATGAAATAGTTAACATGTATACATTTATTTTCATAATTGTTTAACTTGATTCATTTTATAAGACGCGCTTAATATATAGTGAACTATAAATAGAGAACCGAATGATATACTTATATATACATAGCACTAATTTGATAGATATAACTATAGTTAAAAAAGAGCAAGATAAATGATTACATAACTGCCTGATATATTAAAATTAAGAAAATAATATAAACTAGTGTTAAGAACCCTCGCGTTGCGGCGGGGGCGTAAAACCGTGCCAAATAGCATCAACGTCACATCATCGCGAGCGACCACCAACACTGACTTTGCGGCGTGTTAATATGGAGCAATTAGACCGAAACGTAAAACATAGAAAATAATAATTAAGTCGATCTAGGACCCACACGTTATGACGAACTTATCAAACAGAAATAAACGAGGTGAAAACGTTGAACACAGACGCACGTTGGTCGTGTTAACTTGCAAAATTTAGAACGAAACGTAAAAATGTTGAACCACACACACTTTGCACCGTGTTAACGGGCAAAATTTAGAACGAAGCGTAAAACGAAAAATTTGCAAAAGATGAAAACTATAGGGGACCAAAGTTGAAACTAAAGAAAGTTGTAAGGTTAAACTCTAAAAGATGAACAGTTTTGGGTAAAAGTAAAAATTCAAATAGTTTGGGTTAAAAGTAATTTATCAAATACCTTAGGACTAAAAGTAAAAAAATCAAAATATTTTTGAAAAACTCCTCAAGCATTAGATATAACCATATTTGCACATATAGGTTACTAATTTATAGTATGGAAATATATATAAATAGATGAAAGTGTACTACCAAATAAACATAAAGTATAGATAACAATAGCAAAATAAACAACTTATCCAAAGTGTACAACCCTCTTAAGCTAAGTAGTGTTACAAATTAATAATATATAAAATAACTTAAGCAAAGTGTACAACCCTCTTAAGCTAGGTTGTGTTATAAATTAATAATATATAAATCTAATACTAATAAAAAAGTATACATAATGCCACATGTCATTCTCATACTAAAACAAGAGCCTACTTAATGCCACATGGCATTCTCTTCTTCAATTCATTATTATTATTAGAGTAAACTGCAATTTTACCCCCTGAGGTTAGGGGTCATTGGCACCCTTACCCCCCTAAGGAAATAATTACAATTTTACCCCCACTGTTAACTGTTATGTCGCAACATTACCCCCTATACTCAAATTTGTTGACTGGTCAATAAGAGTCAAAGGGCAAATAGGTAATTTCACGTTAATTAGTGGTTTATATATTATATAAACCCTTAAACTAAACATAATCTCACAATCTTACCCCCTAAGCTTCTTCCATCCACTCCTTCTTCCATCCATCCGGCGATCCATCCTTCCACCTCCGGCGATCCATCCTTCCACCTCCACCACCGGCTTCCACCTCCACCACCTGTTTCCACCTCCACCATCGGCTTCCACCTCCACCTCCACCACCGGCTTCCAACTAACAATGAGTGAAGAGAACCCCATCCTTCCACCTCCACCTCCGGCGACCACAATGGCGACCACACCTCCGCCGATGCACATGGTTTCCGGCGACAACAACCGTTCCTCCTTTTGGTCTCTGCTGTCAGGTATAAACCGATCTGTGTGAACAAGTTAAAAACAGGGGGTTATTGAAACATCCATCTTTATGTGTTTGCAGTGGACATGAGGATTCGGTGGTCAGTCCGATCGATTGTGGTCTCAGTGGTGGTGAAAATGCGGGACCGCCCTTTCCTGCACTTCCAATTTCCACCGCAACAGGAAATGGTTGTGTAAAACTCTAATATATTAGGATGTTTTGGGTTAATATGTAGTATAGTTGACTGTTAATGTGGGTTATATATTAGCATCTTTTGGTATGTTTGATTATACAGGTTATATTTTGGTATGCTATTGACTGTTAAGTTGCTGCTATTTGGTTTGATCATAGAACATAACATGCTATGTTTGATCATAGAACAGGTTATGTTTGATCATAGAACACATTGACTGTTAATGTGGGTTAATTTTGGTTATATTTGACTGTTAACTTGCTGTTGTTAAGTTGCTCTGCTGTTAAGTTGCATATCAGAAGCATTGACTTAATGTTAAGTTGCTGCTGTTAATGTTAAGTTGCTGTTGTTAATGTTAAGTTGCTGCTGTTAATGTTAAGCTCTGGTGTTATGTTGCATATCAGAAGCATTGACTGTATATTTAGTTACTCTGCTGTTAAGTTGCTGCTGTGTGTAATGCAAATGCAAATGAGGCCTGTTTCTGATGCATTTGCATTCCAAAATTGCAATCGAGTAACATGCCTAAGCTGTGGCTGATGCAATTGAGGCCTTTATCAATGGTTTTAAGCCTGTTTCTGATGCAATTGAGGCCTTTATCAATGCAGTTTTAATGCTACTGATTTAGCAATAGTTCTGATGCATTTGTATTGATGCATTTGCATTCCAAAATGCCAAAATGCTTTTAAGCTGTGATATAACATGCCAGTTTTAAATTGTTACAACCTTGCATTCCAACCATGAATCCAACCATGATGCCAGGGGGTTTATATGGGTGGTTGAATCGAATATGGATGGTGGCGGGAAAGGTTTTGGAAGTTCCAGGGGGTAATTTTGCTTCTAAACACAAATTATAGGGGGGTTATAAGAAAGGGTATTTTAGTAATTTACACCAAGTCAACATATTTGATTCCAGGGGGTAAACATGCGACATAACAACAAACGTTGGGGGTAAAATAAAAGGGTAAAATAGTCATTTCACCCCCAAGTCAACAGACCAGTCAACAAAAATGAAGCCGGGGGGTAGAATTGCGACATAACAGTTAACAGTGGGGGGGGGGGGGTAAAATTGCAATTATTTCCTTAGGGGGTAAGGGTGCCAATGACCCCTAATCTCAGGGGGTAAAATTGCAGTTTACTCTTATTATTATTATTAATTAATTAATTAATTAATACAAAACAATAAAAAATCCCTTAACAACTTAGAGCATTCACATCCATTCTATTAGACTATCCACATCAAAGATGTTTGTAGGTGACATGGAGGGTGTTCATTCCTATGTGGAGGGCATTTGTGAGAGGGATGGATTATTGGGTGTTGTAGAGGATGACATGGAGGGTGTTCATTCTTCACAATTCTTGGGGAAGAATGGTGAAGAATGACCTAATGGTGGGTCCTTTTTTTTTTATAAGGTTGTTTGTGGGAAGGATATATATGTTATTGTTGTGGGTAAAAAGTGTTTGTGGGAAGAATAAGTGAAAAGCTGATGTGGCATGCTGATTAGGCTGTTTGTAGAAAGGATAGCCTTTCACTGATGCGGATAGTCTTATATTTTCACCATAAATTACACTAAAAAACACTACATTTTCTCTCTCCTTTTTAATTAAATAATATTTTTTTTATACATTTATCATTATCTTTTCTCTCTCCTCCACTCACAACCACTTTCAAAATATATTAAAAAATTATAAGGGATGAACAGTGTACCACTAAATATAAAGATGAACAGTAACATTTTCTCTCTCATCCACTCATAACCACTTTTTATACTCTTTATATTATAAAAACTCTACACACATAATTTGATGGCATAGATGTGAATGCTCTTACTACTAATAAATATTTTATTGTTTACTTAGATATTGATTATTTACTTTTGAGTTATCTAAAATATATAGTTAGTTAGTGGAGGGTTCAAATGAGAAGAATTTTTTTGTAAGAAGAAAAAAGAAGAAGTTTCAACCAATAAGAATGCTTTATTTTACTTCATTTAATATTTGTAGTTAATTTTAATATAAGGGTATATTGGTAAACTTACATAAATCATTAATTTGTATTCCACTTTAATAACTAGCTAAATTAAATTTGTAACTCATTTTCAAAATATATATTTTTTCCAAATAAAAAAAACAACTTAATTTAAAGTGTAGAATAAATTACTAGTTGTGTAGGATAAATTATCAGTTGTGTAGGATATATTTCGAGGTGTGTAGGATAAATTTCGACTGTGTAGGATAAAATTCTATAATGTGTAGGGTATATGTAGGAAATTTTTGATATGTGTAGGTTTTGTAGATTATATGTAGGATAATTAATGATTAGTTGACTAATTAATTAAATAGAGAAAAATTAATGATATGAGTTATAAATGAAATAGCATTTTACTAATATGCCCTTTCTTATTTTTCTTCTCACATTAAATTTGTTCTCAAATAAACCTTCCCCTAGTTAGTTATTAGTAACAATTCTACTTATAATAAACAATTTCAAATAATGTTAATGTGACAATACCTTCTTATTTTTTTAAAGAATTTTTTTATTATATGTTTAAAACATCTATTAAATAAATTATTATTTTATACTATAATAATAAAAAAGGTAAAGAATAGGTTAATCTGATATTTGAAAACCGGTTTACTTCAATGCTTTGAAAACACTTTTAATGTTATTAGACCCATGTAATAAGCGAGTTTAAGAATAGAATATCTTCATAATAATTTTGATGCAAGTATATACTACCGGATGTCCTAAATGAAGTTATATTTTTAGGCTTGCCAAACCATTGATAATTAACAAAGGTCAGTGTTCCAGTGACGTTATCAAGAAATATTGATTGAAAGAATGGTTTATGTAATGGAACTCGACTACAGGTCCTATCACTGGGTGATCAGGTTATTGAGGTATTATCCGGAAGTAATAATAGCACTTGAACGTTTATCCCTAGATTTCGTTTAATGCCGTCAAATAGAAGGATTCCATTTATATTCAAAAGAGACAGTTTCTCTCGCCATATGTTTTGTCATGAAGATAAATAAAAGTATAGGATAATTTCTATGTAAAGTTGGTTTGTTTCTAAAAGAATTGGTTTTTACACATGACCAACTATTGCATCATCTTTGGTAAAAAAATCACTTACGTAAATTTATGAAGAGAATATAAAATTAAATAATTTATAAATTTATATCTTTAAACCCGTGTAGTACACGGGTCTAATAATCTAGTATATAAATATAAATGTTTAAAAGATTCTTACAATTCTCTCGTTAAAATAACTTTCAAAGGGAAAAGGTTGCTCAAAGCTCTCGCCTTTTGAGTTTTGGGGATGCTTTTTATTTAGGAACCACACACTTTCTTGACTATATATATATCCATTGTTAATTACTAATAATTGAAGTTTGGATATAATAGTAGGTTTGCAGTAATCATAGGGATGTATATTGTTTATTTATACTATACATGGATAGGAATTTATTAACAACTAGTATTAAGCACTCTGCGTTGCGTTGGGGGCGTAAAAACATGACAAATAGCACCAAGGTCACAGCACCGCTAGCGACCACCAACACTGAAATTGCGACGCGTTAATGCGGAGAAATTAGACCTTAACATAAAACATAGAAAATAATAATTAAGTCGATTTAGGACCCTTGTGTCACGATGAACCTATCAAACAGGATAAAATAGACGACCATAAAAACGTTGAACCACACACGCACGTTGCGTAATGTTAACTCGCAAAATTTAGAACGAACCGTAAAACAAAACGCAAAAACGTTGAACCACACATGAACGTTAAGTCGTGTTAACTCGCAAAATTTAGAACAAAACGTAAAATGAATTTTTGCGAAATATGAAAAGTATAGGGTACCAAAGTTGAAAGTAAAAGAATTCTTAGGTTAAATTGACAAAGATAAAAAGCTTTAGGGTTAAAAGTAAAAAACCAAAATAATTTTAAGTTAAAAGTGTAATTATATCAAAAAAAATTTTGAAAATCTCCCTAGACATAGCTAGAGTACAACTACTCTATCCACCAACATGTTGAAATTTAAATGGATAAATACATATGCATACAACACGCAATACCTATGGTGAAGGTAATGGTGTAAATGAGTGGCTCGAGCTTCAGTTTGAGCTTGTTTAACTTATAAAAGTTTGAGTTTGAGCTTAGCTCAGTTCGAGCTTTGTATCTAAAGTTCGAGCTCGGATCGTGCGTGGTTTTCAGTCTACAGCTCGGCTCGTTAACTATTTGTTAATTAATTTATATTAATTTTGATTATTATTTCTTATATATTTATATATAACATAATATATATAAACGGGTTCAGGAGAGACCAGTGAAAAGTGTGAGAACGATGAGAACGGATCTTGGCCCAACACGTGGCAAGGGGCCCTAATTGTTATGCGGGGGTACGATTGTCCTTTTATACGTCCCCTCCTTATTTGCGTTATAAATCCCTTTCAAATTAAAACTCCAAAGATTTATTGTTAGCTGTTACCTCCTTTGCAAGCTTTCTCAGATCTATGACGTTCAACGTGGATTCTGTTCGACAAACAGGGGCGAACCTACACTATCCGGTGGGTGGGCGGGCACACCCCTTGGAAAAAAAATATTAGTGTAAATTTAAGACAAAAATCTTGATCGCACACCTTGAAACTTCGGTTAAGCCCCTTTATTGCACCCCATCCCCTCTAAATATTGCATCATAAAAAAAATTCCGGTTAGCCGGAGAACACACTTCTACGTTTTATGGTTCGTTTAAACTTCCATAGAAGAATGAAGAAGATGATATAACTTTGACTTTTCGTTGGATGGTGTGAGGATGTAGGTTTCTTTTAATATATAAAAAAACAAAATCGTACACTTTCTCATATATACGCCAGCTGCCAATCACAATAAAAAATATATCCGTGTCTTTTTTTAAAGGGAAAATTACCCAAATGTTGGTTGACCAAGTGCCTTTTCAATTTTGTCACATTCATGCGTCCTTGGAACGTCCTCACAGCCTCGGAAGCGTCCGCCTATCACGTTGAAGTGTCTGTTTCCTTTCAATCCGACACGTGTTCGACATGTTGAAGCCTCCGTTTCCGTTACCAAAATGCGTCAGTCACCGACGCATCATAACCATAAACTTTTTTGATGCGTCCCTGTGTACGTTTCCGAGGCTTGGCCGACGCTTCCGAGGCTTGGTCGACGCTTCCCGAGGCTTGGCTGACGCTTCCGAGGCTTGGCCGACGCTTGGCCGACGCTCCCCTTCCTGAGGCTTGACCGACGCTTCCTCGAGGCTTGACCGACGCTCCCCCGAGGCTTGGCCGACACTTCCCGAGGCTTGACCGACGCTTCCCGAGGCTTGGCCGACGCTTAAATAATTAACGAAAAAAAAGGGAAACTCAAAAGCCGTTTAACTTTACCGTTGCACACATTTACCCCACTATATAAACCCTCACCCTGTTCACTTATCACCACCCGCCGTTTTCAAAAGTTTGCAAACTTTTCTCAGCCATTTCACTATAACACCGACGCCGTCAACGACACGAAAATGGCCAACTCCTGGACTGACGTTGAAGATATTGCTCTTTGCGAAGCATGAGAGGAGGCCATGACCGATCCTCCATGACGAGGACACGGTGGGCTCTGGGTTCGTGTTTAACAGATTTTCGCCCAACTACGTGGTCCGGACCACAACCGGACCGTTGACTGATGTGTGTAAAATGCAACATATAAATTACATCAAATGAGGCATAAAACTAACCCTTTTTTAGTACTAATATTGGAAAAAGAGTGTGTCTTCCTTTTGTATTTTCAGGATTAAATGAGCTCAAAAACGCAAAAGAAGCAAAAAGACAGCTAAATCCAACATAAATACAAGAAAAGGAACATTAGTGGACTGCCCGAACCCTCAACGGCACCTTCCAAAGCAAAATAGAGAAAACAGAAGGCTGAACACGCCCCGTGCTCAGCCAGCACGGGGCCGTGCCCAAGAAGCAGCAGAAAAGACAAACCTATAGAAGCTTCTATTGCCCACCACGGGGCCGTGCTCAGCGGACACGGGGGCGTGTCGAAAGTACAGCAGGCGCATTTATTGTAATTGCGAATTACAATTAATGAGGAGAGAGAGTGTCAGACGGACACGGGGCCGTGCCCAGCGGACACGGGGCCGTGTCCAGCTCTCTGTTCAGCCTATAAATAGGAGTGCTTGGATTCATTTCATCTCATCCCTTGGCACACCACCTCTCTCACACTTCATCCACCACCCACCACCATCACAACACCATCATCCACCACCATCATCCATTGTCCATCGTAGAGTGTGTGAGTCGTCTCGGGATCCAAGATTGATCGTAAGAGTTCTTGACAATCAAGGCCATGTTTGCCTAAGTCTCTTACATCACTTGGTGAAGACAAAGTGTCTAGTATAATACTTTTTATTTCTAATCTTTTGCACTTTTTATTTGGTTTTGTATTAATGACTTTAATAACTAGTTACTTATGTTGAAGGTGATCTTTCCTTATCGTTTGTCCGTGGTGTCTTGGCATTATTTTACTGTCTATATAAAATAAAGGATTTTCACCATTCATATCTCCACGGTCTATATGGAGGTATGTTGGCTACTTGGTAGGGGGTTAAGGGAACGGTTTGGTAAAGGTCTTGCCATTGTTCAGCGTTTAGAGGTCCTGCAATGGACCTGGGTCAAATTTAGTAGGACCTCCTTCAATACTTCACGGTATTGGATGGCGGGGGTCCAAACTCTTTGATCCCCTCATAAGTTAACTACTATTAATACTATAACCCGGCTATTTAGGACTGTATCCCTGCTGACTCAGACTACTTAGCCGAGGGTAACGTCACCGCCAAAAGCGGGGCCTACCACAATACTGCATTAATAACTTAATTCATTATCTTCCAATAATCCACCCCTTTAGGATTGTATCCCTGCTGACTCAAACTACTGGGGTGAGGGTAACGTCACCTTCAAAAGAGAGGCCTACTACAATAACTAAGATAATCTCTTAATTATGTGCAAAAGTGCGGAAATAATCAAAGGTTATACTAGATACGAGTCGGAACCAAGTGATTCATCTTGTCTATCTGTTTTTATTTTTATTTTATTTTTCAGCATTTTAGTTAGTTTTATTTTTCTTATTTTAAAACATTTTTCTAAACTTTTATTTTGGTTAGACGTTGAGGATAAACCGGTACTAAAAGCTCTTGTGTCCTTGGACGACCTCGGTATCTTACCAACGCTATACTACACTCAACGATGGGTGCACTTGCCCATATGTGTGTTTAGTGTTAGTGAAATATCGTGTTTTATAAATTTAAAACTTGGCAAAAATAAGTGTTAAAAAGGGCTTAAAATATACACCTAAAATATACGACACTTCACGCGCATCAAGTTTTTGGCGCCGTTGCCGGGGACACAAGGATTTTGAGAAAGTTTAAAATCGACGGCCTAATCAGTTTTTCAAAACCTTTTCAAAACGCGCGCACATTTTTCTGCATTTTAGTTTAGTTTGCATTTACAGTAGCCTGAACACGGGGCCGTGCTCATTGAACACGCCCCCGTGCTGCATATTTTTAGTTAGATACCCAGATACAGAGTCTGAACACGGGGCCGTGCTCGCTGAACACGCCCCCGTGCTCAACGTGACCAGTAACTTTAAATTAAAACGCCCAGATACAGATCCTGTACACGGGGCCGTGTTCACCAGACACGGGGCCGTGTCCAGCCTTCTGTTTCAATTTTTGTTTCATTTTCTGGTCCCGAGACTCAGTTGTGGTCTGCTGAGTGATCCTTATGGATCAATACTCAGGAGGTTACAACTACACCTATGATGAGGATGATTATAGGGGTAATTATTGCACAAATTGTCGTAATACACGTTCGATTCAAAATAATCACTCGTATCAACCATCCAATTCATACACTTACTATGAGGAGCCCAGGTACGAGCCATCAACTTCATACACATCCTATGAAGACCAAAGGTATGAACCTCCTCCCTCATACTCGTATTTTGATGAACCAAGGTATGAACCGTCTTACTCATACTTTGAGGAACCAAGATATGAGCCACCACCTTCATATGCTTATTATGAGGAACCTTGGCGTGAACAACCCACCTCATATGAGTATTATGAAGAACAAAATTACGAACCTTATCCATCATATGCTTACAATGAAGAACAATGGTGTGAACCATCAACTTCATATGGGTATTATGAGGAACAAAGGGTCGAACAACCGGATTCAAGCTTAGAAAATAATGATTCTTTTTCTATAACCGAAGTGACCGATAGGATATTAGAACACATTAGAGTTATCGATCGATGTATAAAAGAAGCTCGCGCAAGGGAAGAGGAGTCCCGCGCAAGAGAAGAATTAAAAAAGGAAGAGATAACTAAAAATGAAAAAATGGAAGAACAAATAAGTGAAAAACCGACACATGAGCTAAGCAACGAAAAAGGTGAGTCCAATAACGTTAAAATCCAAGAAGAGTCTAATTTTGAAAAAATTAATCTCTTGACACCTTCTTTCGAAAATCATTGTTTAGTACCCACTCATGCTAAGTTTTTAAAAGAACTAAACACTAACACTAAAATTGACGAAACGGTAAGTGTTAAGTTAACTAATGATCAAACTTCACTAATAAAAGAAGACCCATTTGAAATTAACATCACACCGGTTCCATGTTTCTTTCAAAATTCGTTTATTAGTAATGTCACAATCGATAAAGATCTTTGTGTTAACATAATGCCTAACTATATTTTCGAAAAATTAAGTATTAGTGATTTTTCTCCACTTCAAATACCCATTTTTCTATCCAATCGGAAAGTAATAAAATCAATCGGTATAGTTGAAGATGTCTTGGTTCAAACAAATCAAATGGTAATCCCAACCGACTTTGTCATCCTCGATGACGCTCCTCTAATGTTGGGACGACCATTTGTAAAAACTCACGAAGCTTTGAAAAACCGGAAGTTCAACAATTTACCTCTTCAATTAGGGGCATTCAAAAGAAGTGTCGATCTCGAACGATCAATGAAATATCCATTCGGCAATAATGACCCCCTAATTGAAGATGAAGATGAACCACCCGATACAAGTGAAGAGATTGACCACTTTGTTGAAGAAGAGGTCGCCATAGAACAAACTTTTAAAGTTCTTGATCGAAACGAGCAACCAAATAAGGAGTCTCCTAAAGACCCACCACTTGAGCTCAAAGAACTTCCAAAAGGTTTGGAATATGCTTTTCTAGACAAAGATGGTAAGTTACCTGTAATTATTTCATCTAAATTAGATAACTTAGAAAAAGAAAAACTAATTAGTCTTTTGAAAAAACACAAAAATGCAATAGCTTGGAAACTTGTTGACATAAAAGGAATTAGTCCTTCTTTGTGCACACACAAAATTTTGATGAATGATGACTACAAATCTGTCATACAACCACAACGTCGAGTAAATCCAAATGTTCAAGAAGTGGTTAAAAATGAAGTCATCAAATTACTTGACGCCGGACTTATCTATCCTATTTCCGATAGTCCTTGGGTAAGTCCCGTCCAAGTAGTTCCAAAGAAAGGAGGTATGACGGTAATTACTAACGAAAAGAATGAATTAATACCAACAAGAACCGTCACAGGATGGAGAGTATGTATAGATTATAGACGATTAAATGAAGCAACAAGAAAGGATCATTTTCCTTTACCCTTCATTGATCAAATGTTAGAAAGATTATCCGGTCATAAATTTTACTGTTTCTTGGATGGTTTTTCAGGTTACTTTCAAATCCCGATAGCACCCGAAGACCAAGAAAAGACAACTTTCACATGTCCCTATGGAACTTTTGCTTATCGACGCATGCCGTTCGGTCTATGTAATGCCCCCGCAACATTCCAACGTTGCATGGTAGCCATTTTCCATGATATGATAGAAAAGACAATGGAAGTCTTCATGGACGACTTTTCTATCTTTGGGGATTCATACGACCAATGCCTCGATAACCTTGAACGAATGCTATCCCGATGTGAGGAAACTAACCTCGCCCTTAATTGGGAAAAATGCCATTTCATGGTAACGGAGGGAATAGTACTCGGTCACAAGATCTCAAGCGAAGGAATGGAGGTGGATCGAGCCAAAATAGATACCATTTCTAGATTACCTCCTCCATCCTCCGTGAGAGCTATTAGAAGCTTCCTAGGGCATGCCGGATTTTATAGGCGGTTTATCAAAGACTTTTCAAAAATCTCAAGGCCTCTAACAAAATTACTTGAAAAAGATGCTCCTTTCATCTTTGACAAGGATTGCAATCAAGCATTTCTAACCCTAAAGGAAATGCTAGTCAATGCACCTATCATGATAGCACCTGATTGGAAGTTTCCTTTCGAAATCATGTGTGATGCTAGTGACTTTGCAGTTGGAGCTGTCTTGGGACAGAGAAAATAAAAGCATTTCCACCCAATATATTATGCTAGTAAAACACTTAACGATGCACAAGAAAATTACACAACAACTGAAAAAGAGTTACTAGCTGTGGTATTTGCTTTTGATAAATTTCGTTCTTATCTTGTTCTTTCTAAAACTATAGTCTATACAGACCATGCAGCCATTCGATATCTCTTTAAGAAGCAAGACGCAAAACCACGTTTGATTAGGTGGATTCTACTCCTCCAAGAATTCGACATTGAAATCAAAGACAAAAGAGGAGCAGAAAATACCGCAGCAGATCATCTTTCGCGCCTAGAAGACCCAGCTTTGGAGGCAACCAGGGACGAGCAAATAAACGAAAAATTTCCAACTGAATCCCTGGAAATGGTGGAATTTAAGGAAGAACCATGGTACGCCGACTTTGCTAACTACCTAGCTAGCGGAATAGTCGCAAAAGGATGGCCACATCATCAAAGAAAAAAATTCTTTGCCAGTGTGAAACACTATTTTTGGGAAGATCCATATCTTTTCAAAATGTGTGCCGACCAACTTGTCAGACGATGCGTACATGGTAGTGAATCACGAAGAATTCTCCGCCATTGTCACGAAGGTCCTTACGGAGGACATCATGGTGCTGCCAGTACCGCACGAAAGGTATTTGATTCAGGATTTTATTGGCCAACCATTTACAAAGATGCCCAAAATCTTGTAAAGACATGTGATGCTTGCCAAAGAACAGGTAATATTTCTTCCAAAAACGAAATGCCACAAAATGGCATTCTCGTTTGTGAAATTTTTGATGTGTGGGGACTCGACTTTATGGGACCTTTCCCACCATCAAAAGGAAACAAATACATACTTGTGGCAGTAGATTACCTGTCTAAATGGGCCGAGGCCGAAGCACTTCCAACAAATGATGGAAGAGTAGTGGTAAGATTTCTGAAAAAATTATTCTCTCGTTGTGGCACACCTAAAGCTTTAATAAGTGATAGAGGTACCCATTTTTGTAATCATCAACTTGAAAAAATTTTAACAAGATATGGGGTCTATCACCGGGTTTCGACAGCTTATCACCCTCAAACAAACGGACAAGCCGAAGTGACCAATAGAGGGTTAAAACGAATACTCGAAAAAACCGTAGGGTTAAATAGAAAGGAATGGGCTGATAAATTAGATGATGCTTTATGGGCTTTTCGAACTGCTTATAAAACAACGATAGGAACAACCCCATATAAGCTAGTCTATGGAAAAAGTTGTCACTTGCCAGTAGAAATTGCACACAAAGCCTACTGGGCAATCAAAAATGTAAACTTAGATCTAGAATTTGCTGGTAAAAATCGATTTTGTCAAATAAATGAATTAGACGAGCTTAGGAATTATGCATACTCAAACTCTGAGATTTATAAGGAAAGAATGAAAAATTGGCATGACAAACATATTAAACCTAATGAATTTCGGGTAGGAGATTTAGTTCTTTTGTTTAATTCACGACTTCGATTATTCCCTGGTAAATTAAAGTCTAGGTGGTCAGGACCTTTTTCCATCACCCATATTTTTCCACACGGTGCAGTAGAAATTAAACCTCGAAATGGGTCACCTTTTAAAGTCAATGGCCAACGGCTGAAACTCTATCAAGGATTTATTGAGGATGAGGAAGAAGAGATCTCGCTTCAAACCGTGGAAGAATAAAAACATCATGCCTGGTAAGTTATGAACGATTGAGGCGGCAAAATAAAGCGGTAAGTTTTCTAAACCATAGCTTATGGAAAAAAGGGGCACTCACACGCGCACGAAAAAAAAAAAAAAAAAAAGAAGCTCGGCACGAGGCCGTGTCCGCTGGACACGGGGCCGTGTCCGCGCTGCGGACGGGATAAAACCCCTTTTTCAAAACAGTTTCTTCATTCCACACGCCCCGTTTCCCAACAAAAGCTCTGGTTCCAGGCGATTTTTCGCGAAATTCAAACGTCTCTTACCGATCTAACAACGTCAAGGTATGATTCTATCACTCTTAGTAGTTAGATTAGTTACTTGCATGTAGTTAATACACCACAAATTTGGGAAAAATCTAGGGTTCTTGATATTCATCCGGATCGAACCTAAAATTTTTGCCTAAATCTGTTTGCATTTAGTTAGACTAATGTTAAGGGAAGTAAATACACTTGTATTGTTCATAGATTCACCCGATTTCTTACAAAAACCCCAAACCCTTGTTCTTGAACCAAAAAAGATAAAATTGATAGGGTAAACGGGATATTTTGGGAAAAACGGCACTTAGGGTTTCATTTTCGGGGGAAACCGCACCTAGTGGTTCAAAAATTTTCAAGTTTTCGAAACCGGGTCGAAAAATGGGATTTTTGAGTAACAGACCCCTGGACACGGGGTCGTGTCCAGCCCGCTGTTTGCAGTTTTTGTCCGAAAATATTTCTGTTTCATACTAACTTTTGGTGTATTCCTGCAGATGGCCAGGAAGTTTACTAGATTCAACGCCAATGAGCTAGATGCAAGAGCTCGATACGAGCTTCTTCAAACAAGGCCGGAGGAATACCCGAGGCAGGCGTGCACAGAACTACTAACCATGGTGAATCAAATTGACCGTTTCAACAACATTGTCACGGGACCACTCAGAGTCGCGCTAACAACCCGACTCCGTTCCGTCCATGAATGCACCTTGGAATTCTACAGTACCTTTGCATTCACTTCAAGGTGCGACCCGTTCGATAATGACGGGGTGTCATTCAGGTGTGGCGGAACGAGGTATTCGATCTCCATGGCACAATTCGGATCGATTATAGGGTTGTATGCGGAGGAGGATGCGGGAAACGAAGAAAATACAGGGGGATTGAGAGAGATCGAAGACAACGAGCGCCAAGCCATGTGGGCTCAGATTGGGGAAGGGTTCTACAATCCGAGCAACACTAAGAGTACCAAGCTGAGGGATCCGCTTTACAGATACATTCATAGGCTCCTCGGCTACTCTCTTAGCCAAAGGCATGACAGTGGTGGCGTCGTTGGGTTAAGAGATTTGCTTGTCCTCCATTGCATTCACAACCGCAGGCCGCTCGATGTTCCGTTCCTCATGCTCCGAAACATGCATCACAACCGCCTTGCTAGTGCACCAACTCCTATTTTCTTCGGGGGATGGGTGTACCGTCTCTTCAAGCACTTCGCCCACATTCCGAGGTCATTTGAGAAGAGCCCATGGTCGGGTACGGTGGATATTCACATATGCCGCTCGATGAACCTGGTTTATGAGGCAGAAGACGGGACGGTAACCTTTCAAAGGATGCAAGGTCATGCATGGAACCCGCAAGAAGCACTTCTCCTCCCAGCTCCGCAACATCATCAGTACCAATACCCACCCCACGGTGATCCGGGCCAATCATCCTCCTCGGGAGGCAGTTTTCCTAATTTTCAAAGTTTGCATGATTTGTTGCAGGAAAACCTCATGTGTACTCGGAACACCTATAACATGGCGAGCAACACCTACCACCGGGTCGGAGCTATCGAGAGAAACCTATCCGAGATACAAGACGATGTCGGATACATACGAGACCACATTGCACGCCGTGGAGGGGATGACGATGATGATGATGATGCCATGGAGTAGGCGGGAGGAGCATAGGAGGAAGCGGTTGATTGATGACTCCCCAGGTTAACCCTTTGCAATCTTGAACAATTGATGGCCTGTGTGCCAAGTGTTAGACAATTTACTTTTCCTAACTATTTTCTGCATTTTATTTTTCTTTTACTTTATGCTTGGAACAATTAACTTTGGTAATGTAGGATGTTTGTATTGCTTGGTGTGGTATTAAGTGTTGAAACAGGTACAAACCAAGGCTTAGGGTGTTAAGCCTCAGCACTTAGAGGGCTAGGATGGAAAAACCGGAGAAAGAAACCTGTTTTTCAGGCTTTCAGACTGTCCACACGGGGACGTGTCCAGCCAACACGCCCCCGTGCTCACCTCCCAGACCTGCTGTTTGGCATAAATTTTGTTAAACACGTGGCCGTGTTCAGTGGACACGGGGCCGTGTCCACCTTCTGTAAGTTCTTGTTACTGGCACCTGAACACGGGGTCGTGCCCATTCAACACGGGGCCGTGTTCAGTGCTCAGTAACACAAATTTTTGCTTTTTAAAACACTATTTTACACATCTAATCAACCTAAAAAATTATTTTTGGGACACATTGAGGACAATGTGTAATTTAAGTGTGGGGGGGATGCTAAAACCTTGAATTTTGCAAGTCCTAAATACAAGCCTTACACAAAACTCTATTGGAACCGCTAATCACCCCAAATTTTTTCAAAAATTTCATTTTTTTACTTGTCTAGGTTTAACTCGAGAAATTCAAGTTCTCAAAAAGGTTATATTTTTACAAATTTACAACCGATAGCATAGTGATAAAAAGAACCAACATAAGAAAATTATGAAAAGGCATGACAAACTTATTTAAAATTTGATTATATATACTTGATCACATAAAAAACCCATTCCCACAAAAGTGAGTTTTGAGCCTTTATTGAGCACACAATTACATATCATTTGACTAAATGCTCATCTTTCGTTTCTTGTGTGAATAGCCGCTTGGTTCTTACGACTCTAGAACTTGCCATGACAATACATTCCCGGTCCTTATCAACTTAAACCCGAGTAAGTAAATGATAGAGGCATTAGGACTAACCTTTTTTCATTTCTACACCATTATTTTTCTTTTTATTTTACCACCTACCCAAAAATCCCCCTAGTTAGCCCTTTTGAGCCTAAACCTTTTCGTTTCATCACCCAAACAAAAACCCTTTCAACCACCAAAACCCTTTTTCATTTTTTTTAACCCTTTATTTTAGTAACAAGTTCGGTTCTTCGCGATCAAAAAAAAAAAAATCGTGATGATGATGAAGCAAAAAGAAAATAAACAAACAAAGTAATCAAAAAATAACTTTGTTTGAATAAAAGCTTCATCAAAATAAAAAGTTGCAAAAATGCGAAAACCGACACTTGTTACGCTTTTAGCCCTTTTTCTACTAACCCAACCACCTACCTTTAACCCTAGCCAACCCTTAACCCACAAAGTCCTCTTGATATCTACAAAGGTATAAAAGTTAAAAAGGAGGAGGATTGATTTCTTGGCAAGCCTATGGTAGGAATAAGTTCCATGCCGCTCTCGAGTGATTCATTAAAAATACACCTTCGGCCGAGTGTGAGTGAATTCCCCGCGAGGTATGTGAACTTGTATATAAATAGAATTTTAAAAAGGCATGTTATGCCCAAATAAGTAATTTCTTTTATGAACAGTTCTAAATAAATCATTACGAATAGGAGTGTAAATAAATAAAAATAAAACCCAAAAAGATCTTGGAAATCCCGACACTCTACGACAAGCCCAAAACCTTCACTTCTACCTATTCCATTTGGGAGTGTAAGCCACATATTAAAGAGTTTTGCTTGAGGACAAGCAAAAGTTCAAGTGTGGGGGTATTTGATGTGTGTAAAATGCAACATATAAATTACATCAAATGAGGCATAAAACTAACCCTTTTTTAGTACTAATATTCGAAAAAGAGTGTTTTTGTCTTCCTTTTGTATTTTCAGGATTAAATGAGCTCAAAAACGCAAAAGAAGCAAAAAGACAGCTAAATCCAACATAAATACAAGAAAAAGAACATTAGTGGACTGCCCGAACCCTCAACGGCACCTTCCAAAGCAAAATAGAGAAAACAGAAGGCTGAACACGCCCCGTGCTCAGCCAGCACGGGGCCGTGCCCAAGAAGCAGCAGAAAAGACAAACTTATAGAAGCTTCTATTGCCCACCACGGGGCCGTGCTCAGCGGACACGGGGGCGTGTCGAAAGTACAGCAGGCGCATTTATTGTAATTGAGAATTACAATTAATGAGGAGAGAGTGTGTCAGACGGACACGGGGCCGTGCCCAGCGGACACGGGGCCGTGTCCAGCTCTCTGTTCAGCCTATAAATAGGAGTGCTTGGATTCATTTCATCTCATCCCTTGGCACACCACCTCTCTCACACTTCATCCACCACCCACCACCATCACAACACCATCATCCACCACCATCATCCATTGTCCATCGTAGAGTGTGTGAGTCGTCTCGGGATCCAAGATTGATCGTAAGAGTTCTTGACAATCAAGGCCATGTTTGCCTAAGTCTCTTACATCACTTGGTGAAGACAAAGTGTCTAGTATAATACTTTTTATTTCTAATCTTTTGCACTTTTTATTTGGTTTTGTATTAATGACTTTAATAACTAGTTACTTATGTTGAATGTGATCTTTCCTTATCGTTTGTCCGTGGTGTCTTGGCATTATTTTACTGTCTATATAAAATAAAGGATTTTCACCATTCATATCTCCACGGTCTATATGGAGGTATGTTGGCTACCTGGTAGGGGGTTAAGGGAACAGTTTGGTAAAGGTCTTGCCATTGTTCAGCGTTTAGAGGTCCTGCAATGGACCTGGGTCAAATTTAGTAGGACCTCCTTCAATACTTCACGGTATTGGATGGCGGGGGTCCAAACTCTTTGATCCCCTCATAAGTTAACTACTATTAATACTATAACCCGGCTATTTAGGACTGTATCCCTGCTGACTCAGACTACTTAGCCGAGGGTAACGTCACCGCCAAAAGCGGGGCCTACCACAATACTGCATTAATAACTTAATTCATTATCTTCCAATAATCCACCCCTTTAGGATTGTATCCCTGCTGACTCAAACTACTGGGGTGAGGGTAACGTCACCTTCAAAAGAGGGGCCTACTACAATAACTAAGATAATCTCTTAATTATGTGCAAAAGTGCGGAAATAATCAAAGGTTATACTAGATACGAGTCGGAACCAAGTGATTCATCTTGTCTATCTGTTTTTATTTTTATTTTATTTTTCAACATTTTAGTTAGTTTTATTTTTCTTATTTTAAAACATTTTTCTAAACTTTTATTTTGGTTAGACGTTGAGGATAAACCGGTACTAAAAGCTCTTGTGTCCTTGGACGACCTCGGTATCTTACCAACGCTATACTACACTCAACGATGGGTGCACTTGCCCATATGTGTGTTTAGTGTTAGTGAAATATCGTGTTTTATAAATTTAAAACTTGGCAAAAATAAGTGTTAAAAAGGGCTTAAAATATACACCTAAAATATACGACACTTCACGCGCATCATTGACGCATTATCCTCCAGGTTCCGTGTCCTGCGGTTGGAATGTGAGAGGTTTGATCGATATTTCAAGAAAGTGGAGACATAAATGCCGGACCTTGGTGAGGACGATCAGAAGGATGTGGCCCTCATCAACTACCGTCATGAAGAGGGACATGAATTCAAACATGTCTCGGAGTGGGAGGCTATTAGGATATGGTTTTAGATTATGTGTTGTTATTTTGGTTTTTATATTTTTATTATGTTATGTTTGATGTTTAATAGTGTTTAATATAAATTTTTTTTACTCCGTTAACATGTTTATTGGTTAAAAAATTTAACTAAAAAATAACATGTTTATATCGTTTAAAATTTGACTCCGTTAACATGCATGTTAACTGGATCCCATGTTATAATGTTTATAAGTTATAAAATTTTTTTGCACAAATATACAAAGCTGCGTCTTTGGCCGACGCTTCCGAAGCTTCACGAACGCGTTAGCAAACTGAGATGGACGCTTCAACATCGAACACGTGTCGGATTGAAAGGAAACGGACGCTTCAACGTGATAGGCGGACGCTTCCGAGGCTGTGAGGACGTTCCAAGGACGCATGAATGTGACAAAATTGAAAAGGCACTTGGTCAACCAACATTTTGGTAATTTTCCCTTTTTTTAATTGAACTATATAAGCTTTCATTCGTTTGTTAGTGAGTTTGATCAATAACTTTTAGATATTAGACAACTTATATTTTTATAATTTATACATAGGGTTTTATGTTATATTTTAGAATTTTTTATACATAACTTTATTTTATGTATAGATTTTTACGCCAGAATAACTTCAACTAGGGATGAGCAAATCAGACCCGGTACCGGTACCGAATTTATCAAACCGGGTACTTTTTATTACCGATTCGGTACTGACTTTTGACATTTTCGATACCGGTCCGGTACCAGTATTTACCGGTTTTTACCCTCAAATACCGGTAACGTACCGGTACCAAACCGGGTATATTTCACGTTTGGGGATTTTCGTTACCGGTTCTTTCGGTACCGGACGGTATCGAGCTCATCCCTAACTTCAACAATTCATTTGTGTCTTATATCTTTAGTATGTGAACCGTCTCAACTAGACTTGACCCGATCCAACACGACACGGATTAAAAGTTTTTAAATATTTAGCTATAGACAAATGACCTTTATAAAAATTCCGCACCCCATAAAAAATTTTCTGGGTCCGCCACTGTCGACAAAGTAAAATTCGTTGGCGTTTTCTATTTTTCGTTCCAGCAAATCATGCAACAGATATGGCGTTTTGTTCTTTTATCATTGTTCTATGGCGTTTTTTTGTATTATTATTTTTATAATGTGTTGTATGATTTTCAATAGCGTTTTTCAATTATGCAATTTAATCGCGTTTTAATTGATATTTAATCTATTATTAAGAACTGCACTTGGAGTTTTCGATATTAATTTTTATTGTCGTTTACGTTCTAGTGTATTTCTTATGTTTTTACGATCATTGGCGTTTTTCGTCTATTTGATTAGTTTTGAATTTTATTTAGTAGTATTTGTGAATATCAGTTATTACTATTTTGTTAATTTGTGTAAACGTTAGTTTTGTTAATTTTGGCGTTTTCATTATGATGTTATATTTTGTTAATTATTTATGTTGTTAAGTGTTTTTAATTATTCATCTCATGGCTTTTTTATAATGTCGTTTTTTAAATTATGTGTTTATTATGTCTTGTTTATTATTCAATTAATGGCGTTTTAATGTATAATGTTATTACGAGACATCACTCTGTTTTTCTGATTTTTCTGTTCCTGCCTGTGTTTTCTCAGACGAAGTCTCTTCCTCGAGTCAAAGGCATTGCCGCAAAATTGGATTACCATTTATCATTCCTGACGTCAGTGAAGAATTAAAGCCCAAGAAGGACATGGTATTCTCAAGCCTTGATGATTGTTATTCAATTTTGTTAGAAAGGAAAGGATTGTTTTGAGAAAATTATGGTTCAGTCAAATACATTTATGGAGGGTTAATATTCAGCCAAATCACAATCCCGTATTGTCAGCATCAACTTCTATCTTTTCTATATTTGGTCTCTTTGTAAAGCCTATAAAATAAAGGTTGTTCTCTTTCTTGTAATATGAAGAAAAATACAAAATCAATATACAAGTCAATTCCCTCTGATTATCAAAACATGGTATCAGAGCTTTGAAGAGATCCTCACATTCACGCCTCATCATATACCCAAATCTGTTCTTCTAAACCCACGAGACAACCATGTCTGATGACAATGATAAAGCCAATGAGCTTTCTATTCAGATTGCCAATATCCTCAAAAACACCTTAAATACTCAAACCCAAACCACAAACCACAAACTTTCTGACAGTTTAACCATTGGCCTCAAGTTAAGCAGCCAAAACTATGGCCTCTGGGCAAGAATGATTCGTGTTGCCATTGGGGGAAAATCAAAAGCATTATTAAAGCATCTTTCTGAAAAACCACCGAACCCAACTGATGACAGGTATGAACAGTGGGAACAGGATGATTTGGTGGTATTTTCATGGCTCATTCAAAACATTGAACCATCGTTGGCTAGCAACCTAACTGAGTTCCCAACGGCAAAAACGCTTTGGGATGCTCTTGTGGTTACTTATAGCAGCGGGAAGGACAAGTTACAGACGTTTGACCTTCACGTTAAAGCTAACGAATTTAAACAGAAAGGCATACCTCTTGAAGATTTCTGGATAACTATGCAGGGTATCTGGGGTGAAATCGAAAGGCGTGATCCAAATCCGATGACCTGTGCAGCCGACATCAGCGCTTACAACAATATTAGGGCAGAACAAAAACTTTTTCAGTTTTTAAATGCCCTAGATCCACAGTTTGATCCCATTAAAAGGGAGATACTTAGATGGGATCCATTGCCAACCGTGGAAGGTGCGTATGCAGCAGTTCGAAAAGAGACGGCACACCGAAGTATTCTTGGGTCTAATCCCGCATCATCACAGGGCATCGCCACCGGTCTCCTGGCCGGAGAAACCGAAGAATACGGCGCCGGTAACTTCACACGTGGACAACGCAGGTCAGACCCCAACCCCAAATCAAACGGACCTCCTCGAGTTGACAAATCTAAACTAAAGTGCACTCATTGTGGCATGAACAAACATACAAAAGATCAGTGTTTCAGACTCGTGGGTTATCCAGAATGGTGGGGTGATGGACATAAGAAAGGAAAGAAAGATGGAGAAGCTTTGGCCACCGGGGGCAACCAGAAGTCTGCCAGCAACGACGGCGGGAACTTTACTGGAGGTTTCGGTGGGGTGGCGATGGCTGAAGAACTACTGGAGACCGACACTTCAGGTAGAAGGGTTGGGGATTTATTCTCAAACCCTTCAAAACTTACTTGTTCAAACCCTCATGTATCATGTTTTACAAATTCAGACCCCCATATTATGAATTGTAAAACTCGTAAAAGGACAAAAATAAAAACTGAAAAAATAAAGGTAAAACGTGGGAAGGCAAATATGGCAATTGAAAAGGAAGGAAAATTCGGGTCGTGGATCTTTGACTCTGGTGCTACAGATACCATGACCTACGATCCATCAGACATTTGTTCCTTATCAAACCCACAAAGAACAAACATTCAAACAGCGAATGGGGATATTATGCCCGTAAAAGGAGGGGGTACAATAGAATTGTCACCAACGTTGAAATTACCCAATTGTCTATATATACCATCCTTGTCACATAAACTGTTATCTATTAGTCATGTGACAAAAGAACTAAATTGCACGCTCCTAATGCATCCTAATTTTTGTATATTACAGGACATCCGGACGGGAATGATCATTGGACGTGGCACTGAACGACAAGGACTGTATTACGTAGATGAGGTGACTCAGCAAGGTACCGTAATGTTGGCTCATGGAACAGCAGATAGAGAAGCATGGCTTTGGCATAGAAGACTTGGACATCCATCTACTGGTTATTTGCACCGTTTATTTCCTAAACTATTTCCTTTGAATAAATCGTTTAGTTGTGAGACTTGTATTTTGGCTAAAAGTCATAGACATTCTTACAAACCAAGTAACACTAAAGTTGATCACCCATTCGATTTAGTTCATTCTGATGTATGGGGTCCTGCAGAGGTGATTGGGGGGCAAAATTTTAGATATTTCCTTTTATTTACTGATGACTGTACTCGCATGTCATGGGTTTACTTTCTAAGCCACAAATCCGAAGTGTTTGAAAAATTTGTTTTCTTTCATACCATGATCGAAACTCAATTTAAAAGAAATATCAAAATTCTTCGATCTGATAATGGAGGAGAATTCGTTAACACTTCAATGAAACAATTTTTTCAAACAAAAGGAATGATCCACCAAACTTCTTGTCGACATACACCAGAACAAAACGGCGTTGCTGAAAGGAAAAATCGTATTCTTTTAGAAATAACCCGAGCTCTTCTAATCGAGTCCAAAGCCCCTAAATTTTTTTGGCCTGAAGCCCTTGCCACAGCTACATATCTTATTAACCGACTCCCAACTATGATCCTCAAATTTAAAACCCCACTTCAAACTCTATCCGAGTTTACTGAAATACCTCCTATCCTTACCCTAGAACCTCGTGTTTTTGGATGTTCTGTCTTTGTTCACATACCTAAGACTGAACGATCCAAACTTGAGCCTTGTGCTGAAAAATGTGTATTTGTGGGATACGGTGTTAACCAAAAAGGATACAGGTGTTACAATCCAAAGAAACGTTACATATATACCACTGAAGACTGTAACTTTCTTGAAACTGAATATTTTTATAACACCCAACACACTGGTCAGGGGGAGAAAGAGAGTGTGGACACATTGAGTTGGTTGAAATGGATGCCGTCGTCAGAAGAAATTAGTCACGGTACCCAAGCTGAGTCATCTTCCTCACAATCTACGGCACCTACGGTTAGTGTCACTGAACATGATCTTCCCGAGCACGAGGTTAGTACTTCTCCAAACAATGCTCAAACAAATACTAATGTTGATGTTGTTAAAGATTTATCTAATCATGTTGATGTTGAGGAAATCGAAACAACTAACATATCACAGGATGAAATACTTCCTAATGAAACTGGGGAAGCAACCGAGCGGTATGTTCTTCCACAGAGAAGTAACAGAGGGATTCCTCCGAAGAGATACTCTCCTGAGAAAGAGACCAGAAATTCCAGGTATCCTATGGCAAACATTGCCAAAGGAAACTTATCTAGAGAGGCAAAAGATTTCTTATCTGTTATATATTCAGAAAAAATTCCAAATTCCATTAAGGAGGCACTAGAGTCAAAACAATGGAGAGATGCTATGAAAACAGAGATGAATGCTTTGAAAAAAAACGAGACTTGGAAAAAATGTGTTCTTCCATCCGGAAAAAAAATAGTCGGGTGTCGCTGGGTGTTTACTATTAAACATAAACCGGATGGAACGATTGAAAGATACAAGGCCCGATTAGTAGCCAAAGGGTATACTCAGACGTACGGAATCGATTATTCCGAAACTTTTTCACCTGTAGCCAAAATTGATATAATCAGGGTCCTTTTCTCTATAGCAGCAAATGAGGATTGGCCTCTTTATCAACTTGATGTTAAAAATGCTTTTTTACATGGAGAGCTAAAAGAAGAAGTCTATATGGAAGCCCCTCCAGGGTTTACAGAAGACTTTGAAAATGGCGAGGTCTGTCATTTACAGAAATCTCTCTATGGGTTGAAACAATCTCCACGAGCCTGGTTTGGGCGATTCACTCAAGCCATGAAAAAATATGACTTCAAACAAAGTAACTCCGATCATACTTTGTTTCTCAAACGAAGGGGTGAGTTAATAACATGTTTGATTATTTACGTCGATGACATGATTATCACAGGGAATGATGAAGAAGAAATGAAGCAGTTGAAGACAAACTTGTTTACTGAGTTTGAAATGAAAGACTTGGGGAGACTTAAATACTTCCTTGGTATTGAAGTTCTCAGGTCTAAACAAGGAATATTTATTTGTCAGAAAAAATACATTCTCGATTTTTTGGCAGAAACAGGGATGATTGATTGTAAACCCGTAGAAACGCCGATGATGGCAAATCTCAAACTCCATATAGAAGAAGGGGCGAAGCTGGTTGACAGGGAAAAGTACCAACGTATGGTGGGAAAACTTATATATCTCGCACATACCCGTCCTGACATAGCATACGCTGTAGGGGTGGTAAGTCAATTTATGCATCAACCTCAGGTTTCCCACATGGAAGCAGTCTGGAGAATCATCAGATATCTTAAAGGAACTACTGGTCATGGAGTCCTGTTTAAATCAAATGGGCATCTAGATATCGTGTCATACACTGATGCAGACTGGGCAGGAGACAAAGGAACTAGAAGATCAACCTCAGGGTACTTCACCCTAGTTGGAGGGAATCTTGTCACATGGAGCAGCAAGAAACAAAAGGTGGTTGCTCTTTCTAGTGCTGAAGCTGAGTTTAGAGGGATAGCACGTGGCATTACAGAGGTGCTTTGGATACGAAAACTTTTAACTGAGATTGGTTTTTCACTGAATAAGGCCAGCAAAATTATGTGTGACAATCAAGCAGCTATACAAATTTCTGAAAACCCGGTGCAACATGACCGAACCAAACATGTAGAAGTAGACAGACACTTCATTAAAGAAAAATTGGAAGGAAAAATCATTGATCTCCCCTTTGTTCGATCAGAAGACCAGCTAGCCGACATTCTAACAAAAGCCACCACTCAAAGAATCTTTGAAAACTGTTTGGACAAGTTGAATTTTGGCAATCCCACCATTCAACTTGAGGGGGGGTGTTAGAAAGGAAAGGATTGTTTTGAGAAAATTATGGTTCAGTCAAATACATTTATGGAGGGTTAATATTCAGCCAAATCACAATCCCGTATTGTCAGCATCAACTTCTATCTTTTCTATATTTGGTCTCTTTGTAAAGCCTATAAAATAAAGGCTGTTCTCTTTCTTGTAATATGAAGAAAAATACAAAATCAATATACAAGTCAATTCCCTCTGATTATCAAAACAAATTTATGTTAAGTATGCCAATGAGTGTGGGTTTTCAGTCAGGAAAGGGACTACAAAGACAAACTCTAAAGGTGTCTTACATATTAAGTATTTCTTATGTACGAGAGCTGGGGTATATAAGGACAAGAAGGTTGATACATTGGACCCCAATCAAAAGGAGCGAGTAGTGCGATCTAACTTTTCAAAGAGGACTGATTGTGGTGCACTGTTATGTGTACTTTTTGAGGATGGATTTTGGAAGGTGTATAAGTTTGTCGAGGAGCACAATCATGAACTTGTTAAACGTCCTGATAAGCATTTTCATCCAACTGAACGACACCTCACTCAGCTCCAGAAGCATGTTATACACAGCATGTCTAAGCTGAATTTGGGTCCTGTCAAGGCGTTTAATGTTATGAAGACTTGTTTTGGCGGTTTTAAAGACGTGGGTGCAAGTAAAGTTGAATTTAAGAACTATAAGAGGCAAATTAACTTGTTCATAGGGGAATATGACGCCGATATGGTTGTGAAACATTTGAATGAAAAAAAAACATTCCCAACCTAATTTTTCATATGATTACATCACAGACGAAGAGAATCGTTTGAAGGGTCTTTTTTGGTGTGACGATCAAGCCAAACGTAATTACCACGCGTTTGGTGATGTGATTTCGTTTGACGCCATGTATCGTTCCAACAAGTAATATTTTATAATTCAACTTCTTTGTTTTTGGCGTTTTATTAATTTACATGCAATGGCGTTTTATTTTACATGCAATGGCGTTTTATTAGCTTACATGCAATGGCGTTTTACTAGTTTACATTCAATGGCATTTTATTATTGTTTCATTTCTCATGGCGTTTTCATATGCAGATACTCTATGGTGTTTGTACCGTTCACTGGTATATAGACAATCATCACTGCAATGTTACATTTGGTGCAGCATTGTTGGCGTCGGAAACTGCTGATACGTATATTTGGTTGTTAAGAGTTTTTCTAAAAGCTTATTGGTTCTCAACCAAAAGTTGTTGTCACTGACCAATATCCAGCGATGAAGAAGGCTATTTCTGTTGTATTTGTTGACATGAGGCATCGGTTATGCATGTGGCATGTGATGCATAAACTTTCTCTGAAGGTTGTTATGCTTTTTTATCTTTGGCGTTTTAGGATACACTACGTTTTAAAATACATGGCGTTTTGTACCATGTTACTGTTTTTTTAATTAAGTTTTGTCTTTTTTTAATTTATGCATGGCGTTTTCGTGTTATTTATAGGTTGGTGTCAGGCTATGCAATTCCACCAATTTTAAAGAACGTATTTGTGGTGTTGTGTGGACGGATATTCTCACACCTGAAGAGTTTGAATCAGAATGGGAATCGGTTGTTGCAGAATTCAATTTAGAAGATAATGACTGGCTATCTGATATTTTTGCACTTAGGGAATCTTGGATCCCTGCATACTATTGAATGGAGCATATGTCTGGTCTTATGCGAACGACATCCAGGTCGGAGAGTGAGAATCATTTTTTTTTTTGGTCAAGTGTGCAATTAGAAAGCTACTCTTGTTGAGTTCATGACGCATTATGAGACTGCAATAGAAGCACAGCGTCACACACATCGTAAAAATAATCATGAATCTCGATACAAAAGACCCCAGTTGAAGAGTAGTTACAAATTGTTGGAAAGGCAAGCTGTTGATATATACAAAAAAAATATTTTTTGTGACGTTCAAGCTGAGCTTATTGGAGTTGCGGATTGCATAAATCAACGTTACGAAGATCAGCCTGATGGGTTTGTTAAGTTTTACGTAAATGACTTCCAACAGCTTTGTACATCCTTATTTGAGGTAAATAATGGCGTTTTGGTTTTTATGGCGTTTTCTATTAATGGCGTTTTTATCATATGCAATGTGTTTTTTTCTTTTTTAGATAAACATTTTATGCATGTCGTTATAGAGATATTGTTTTTGGCGTTTTTCAGGTAATGTTCCGTAAGTCTGATTGCACATGCAGTTGCTCATGCAGGCGTTTTGAACAGTTTGGTTTGCTATGTAGACATATATTCTATGTTTTGAGACTTATGGACATTAGGGAATTTCCAAAACAATACATTCTGAATAGATGGCACAAAGAGGCCTCCCCAAACTGCTCTCCTGAATTCTCAATTAGTCGTGAATATATGACCGAGCTTGATCCTGGTGTGCAAAGTATGATGCAAGATATTATTTATTCACCCGAATAGACTTTGAACCGTTTATCAGGTAATAAAGAGGAGCTATCCTTATACAAGGATCATGTTCAATCTTATATGAAGAAGGTTCAAGATATGCAGATTGTTGCTCCTCCCGCTAGTTCTAGGGAGAGATTTGCCGAGATAACTGGTCAATATAAAAACGACAAGAATCCGATAAGAGTCCCTGTAATTAATAAATCCAAAGGTTCTGGTTCTCGGAAGCGCCTGAAATCTAAACAGGAGATAGCAATCGACAAAAAGAAATCATAGTCGAAACCCGGGGCCAAAGAAAGACAGTGTCAGAACTGCAAAGCCTATGGACACTACGCATCAACATGTAAACAAGCCGTAATTAAAAGAAGATCCAAGGTCTTCGAGAGCCAGTGAAGAGTAGTTTGGCGTTTTGTATTTGTCATTCTTACAGAACACATACAGATGCTATTTGAGAGCCAGTGTAGAGTAGTTTGGCTTTTTTTATTTCAATCCTATAGAACACATACATTTCTCAGTTTGGCGTTTTAAATCTTTTTTTTTTTTTTTGCATCTTTTTCTTTTTTCTACCTCTTTGTTTATAACATGCTACTTCGAAGTTAAATAACAAACAATATAAGATCGGGCAAGGAAATCAAACGCCAAAAAAAAAAAACAATAACGCCAGTAAATAAAACTTCCATAAACTTCTAATTTTGGTCGTGCTAAACTCAATAATGTTTTGCTGAACGAAATGGATAACATTGTTAATCCTCAGTCAAGAAAGATGTGTAACAATGTTATCCATCCCGTTTAGCTAAACTTTATAGAGAACAAAAACAGAATCTCCATGTAATGGCTTTTTTGAAGTTTTGTGGTTTTTGAATGTTTTGACGTTTATATTGAGGATCTTGCTCATTACATAGAGCGAAAGTTTATTGAGAAAATACTGTATATCAAAGAAACATGGATTTGAATCTTTGATATTTTGGTTTTTTTTTGGCGTTTATAAGAAGAATAGTATAGAGGAAAATATAAGTTTTTTTTGTGGTTTAGGTGTGGATTTTAGTAGTTATGAGAGTTTGTTTATATAGGAAGTTTTTGGCGCGTATTTTAGGTGCGATTTTTATTACAGTAAATGATAGTAATAAAGTTCCGTCGTTTTAGTACTGTTTGTTCAACTTTATCTGTTAAAAACAAAGTTTGGCGTTTTATATCTATGGCGTTATATTATGATGAAGTGTGCTATGTGTGTTGATGAGGGATTTTAATAGCGTGAGTTTGGCGTTTTATGTTAAGTCAAAAGACCCTTTTACCCTTAATGAAGTGCGCCAGAATAATAAAAGTGATTTTATTTATGAAAATGTCACCGCGTCATGTAGTCCATAGATTGTTTTGATCTGACGATCCATAAGCGTTATCTCCTTCTCACACTTTTGAGCGTTTTCTCTAAATCCTGACCCTATATATATATATACATATATAATTTTAAAAATAATATTTAATCTTATTAATATATATTAACAAAAAAAATATATAAATAATGGGCTCGTTTAAGCTCGTGAGCCGACTCGAGCCCAATAAGCGAAATTTGGGCTAGTTTACCAAACAAGTTTATTTTTAGGCTTGGGCTCGGATTCGTTTAAACTCAGCTCGTATCAAACTTTCTTTTGAGCTGATCTCAAATAGCTTGGCTCGTTTACACCCTTAGGTGGAAGGTATGGTTTTCCTTCATGCCTCCGATACTTCAATAATTCTCTTCTCCACATCAATTTCACTACTTAATTGCTCAGCTTGCCAAATTACCAGAAATAGATTTGCCTCTCTTACTTCTCTTTGTCACTACCATTTTTTGAATTCTTTTTAAAATACTAACTAAAAAAATGATTGGTCTATGTTTAGGACCTACACCAATGTCCATATACACTTAGGCCATGTTTAGCTTAGCTTTTCAAAACAACTTATGACTTTTTAGAAAAGTTAATAAGTCACAATGTTGTGACCTAATAACTTTTTCCCTCACATAAGACTATGGGGCATGGGGCGGGGGTTGGGGCGTGGGTTGGGTACAAACGCCCACGTCACCACCCCGGCTGGGATTGGGTTTCGGCGTGGCCCTTTGGGCGGGGGTTTCAGCCCGGGCGTTGGGCGGGGCTACGAACATGACATGACGGAACCTCGTTGGCTAAGACTACTAGCCGTTTGGGCTAGCCGTTGGGCATGAATTTAAAAAAAAACTTTTTTCCTATATAAATACTCTAACATATTTAACATTTTTCTCACACAATATCAAACACATAAAACACAATCTTGTCATGAGTTCTTCAAGTTCAAGTGAATCGTCATCATCATCTGACGATGGTGCGGAAATATTTCTACAAACGATCGCGATGGTGGTGAAAGCTATCATGGAAGACGATGAGGAAGAGACTTCGAAACCTAAACGAAGGAGGTACATCGCTCGTGAACGGCACACCGCTAACAATTTGTTGGTAAGCGATTATTTCTCAGCCGAACCTAAGTATGATGAAAAAATGTTTAGGCGTCGTTTTCGTATGAGTAGAAACTTATTTTTAAGGATATATAGGGATCTTGAGGAGAAGTATGTTTTTTTTTTCCAACAAAAACCGGATGTAACCGGGCAATTAGGATTTAGTACGTGGCAAAAGGTCACGACCGCACTTAAACAGTTAGCGTACGATAATAGTTCGGACATTATGGATGACTATTTAAAAATGTATGCACGTGTAGCTAGAGAAAGTCTTCACAACTTTTGTTCGTGTATTTTAGAACTTTATAAGAAAAGATATTTGAGAAAGCCGTCGTTCGGTGACATGCAACAAATATTGGAACCTCACGCCGATTATCATGGGCTACCCGTGATGCTAGGTAGTTTAGATTGTATGAAATGGCCTTGGGAACTTTGTCCAACCGCATGACAAGGCGCTCACACGAGTGGATATCACGGGATGCCAACCATCATGTTTGAAGCGGTTGTGTCCCAAGATCTTTGGATATGGTATGCCTTCTTCGGTATGTCAGGTTCAGATAACGATATTACCATCATAAACCACTCGCCCATTTTCAATGATCGGGTAAATGGTATAGGACCCAAAGGATGTTTCTTTGTAAACGGGGTTTAGTACGTGTATGGGTACAACCTAGTTGATGGGATTTACCCGGAGTGGGGGGGTTTTAGTAAAATCGTTCACAAAACACGGTACCCTAGATCCAAAGAGATTAAAGTTTAACAGGGTCCAAATGGCTGCACGTAAAGACATCGAGCGAGCGTTCGGTGTTTTGAAGAAAAGGTGGCGAATATTGGCAATGCCTTGTCGACTATGGGACAGGATCAAATTGGAAACGTGATGTACTCATGTATCATTATTCACAACATGATTTTGGAGGATGAAGGTAGAGCGGTCGTTACCTACTATGATGACGATGACCCCCAACCAGATAACGTAACAGTTACAGACGAAGATAAATCAACAAATGAATTTTTGATCAAGTCAAGGGATATACATCGCAACCTTCGATCTGATTTGGTGGATCATGTTTCAACGATTCCTGGGTTCGAAACCGATGAAGACGACGATTCAAACGAATAATGATTGTTTTTATTTTGATACTATGTTTTTTATAATTATTATTTATGTTTATGTAGTTTTTAATGGTTTTTATATATATATATATATATATATATATATATATTTAAAAATATATATATAATGATGTGGCTCGGCCACGCCACCCCAGCCACGCACATCATACCCCTATGAAATTAGGTTTCAGTATTGGGTGCCCCATAATCCACGTGGACGCACCAAACCCCACCATACCCCATAATCCACGCCCACCATACCCCACGGTCTAATAATCTCATGTCAAACACCTTTTAACTTTTCAAAAAGTCAATAAGCTAATAAGTCACTAGCATAAGCAATTCCAAACACCCCTTTAGCAAGAGCAACAAACTCGTGAACCCCTTTGCCCAACGAAATGAAGATATCTATGTTGTCATGCCATGCCTCCACTTGCCGCATGCTTTTGCGGAAGCCATACCATATGAACTTAGGGTATACGGTATGGTGCGGGAAACAAGTTCGGCAAGGGGGTTTGCCGCGCGACAACATCGCCGGCGGCACCCTTTGCCGCTCGGTTTCGTTGTCGCACGGTGAGCAAACGCCGATCGGTGAGGAGGGAAGGGAAGGAGAGAGGGGGTAGTGTGGGGTGAGGTCTATTTCAATCTCAATCAATCACACATTTTTCCTTTTTTTTTTTTTTTAATTTTACCACTTCACCAAGTTCCTAACCATTGTCAACACTTTTCAACATAGTTTACCACTTTGACATGATACACTCTTATTGGTTGAGTTTTTAGTTTGTCACTCTCAAGTGTTTAACCACTCCTTATAGCGTTAATAACCCCAAGAGTACATTAGCTCTTTATGCTTTGGTAAAAGATTTACTAAATTAAATAAAAAGAATTATCCACTTAGACCAATCACACTCATCTTTCAATATTTTAAATTTTTTTATGACAATCTGCAAAATACTAAAATGCATATCGTTTAACATAGAAGCTTATTAAAGAAGTCTAACTTACATGAAATTTTAAAAAGAAAAGACATAGATCTTGTCATTTTGGTCCATACTATACATCTATGAAGACTTTATGAAAGAGATGCTTCTATGATCATCGAAAAATGTTATGATTTACCTTTTTCGTGATTTATCAAAATTTATTTAAAAAAATGGCAAGGTAGATCATGAAAACTGGTCTCGATCAGCTGATTATAATCATAAGTAAAAAAAGGTCAGCCTCAAGAAAATAAAATTTAAAGCAGGTCAAACGATCAACAAAAGAAAAGCGGCCTAGTAATGTAAAAAAATCTATCGCATCGTAAAACAAGTTAAATCGTAAATTATTTTTATGAATTACGTTTATGATTTTCATGACTATAAAGATATATATATGCCAATTATCTACTATAACAAAATCGGTAGGCGACAATAGTATTGTGCTAGGATTGGTTGAGTGGGGCGGTCACATGCCACCCACAATTTTTTTTACCAAATTACGATTTTGTCCCGTTTTAATTTTATAGCTTTACTATAGCTTTTATTTTTTTTCCTTCTAGCCAAATTACAATTTTGCCCTCAGTTTAAATTTACAGCTTTGCCATCGTTTTAGTTTTTTTTTGTCAAATTACGATTTTATCCCCAATGTAATATAGCCATGCTATCATTTTAGTTTCTTTTTTTTTTTTTTTTACAAAACTATTGTAATGTTTTGTTTTGATTTGTTGACTCAGTCATACCGCTTCCCTCCCGAGTGTTGCTTACGCAATAATCGTCATGCTTGTTTCAAGGATTTAAACATGCTTTTTAACACTATTTGGCAGGCATAAATTCCGAACTTTAATTCCCATATCAAGGGCTCATTTATACAACGAGTTTAGCGTGTCCCCTACATGGCTTACGCTTTGTTTATAACCATTCAACATGTGATGGTCATGGGCTTCGACATTTACAATTCAACTTGTTTTGACCCGTTTGAATGCCGAATGGAGACCACCATTTCAAAACATTCCAAATTCAATTTCTAATACATGATTTGACCCGTTTTATTTGTCTATGGCACTTCGTCACTTCCGTGACTTAACGGGTTTCCTTGTTTTACCAAATTTCAATATAACAAGCTAAAACTAACAATTAAACATAATGTAACGAAACCATAAGTCGCGTACCTTTAAAGCGCACCCTTCAAGCGTGTATCACCTCCGGCTTGTCCACTTGACGATCCGGATTCTTTACCTAAAGAGTTCCATTCACAACTAATTTAGAACTCTTTTATAATCAATAACGGACAATTCATTATGATATTCAAATCTGCATTTTTGTCCGATCTTTAACATTTTATTCCTCACTTAGGCGTTTTAACAAACACCTAACGGGTTAGATTTTTACATAATCATTACTAGGTTTTTGACATGTTATTTCCATCTACATTTACTTCAATTGGGCAATTTACACAAATTTTCAACATCAATAATACTGAATTTAACACATAAATTCAGTTTCCACTAGAATAGTAATCATAATTCTAGTGTTTATCTAGTTTCTACAATTTCATCAATCACCTACAATGGTGATTACAATTTCACAAGTATCATGCAAGATTTTAACAAGAATTCATCTATGGTTTATCCCTAGACATCATACTACTTCTAATTTCATCTATACAACACATATCAAAACTTAATTTTCGTTTTTCTCAATTAACCTAGAATTGAACATGAATCAAAATACCAAGATTTTGCATACCTTATGATCCCTTCGACGAGGTGATCACGAATTTATGCTTGGAAATCGATTTAGACCAGATTTGAGCCTTCAATTTGTGAGTTTAATGCAAGTTAGGGTTTGACGGAGAAGTCTGGTTCGCCCCCTGTGTTTGAGATCGACCAGACACACACATTGGTGTTAATTATCCATTTTAATCTTTCATGTTTCAAAATTGGCAACTTAAGACCCTAAGTTTTAATTTACTTGTAATTTAGGTGTTTAACCTTATTATTTGCCACTTCTAGACTCATAACTAACTGGGTTGTCGATTCCTAGTTAGTTGGTTCTTGTTTGATCATTACTCTATAAATCAGGTTTAAAGTTTTATAAATTCCGGGGTGTTACAAGTCCACCCCCCTTAAAAAGGGTTTCGTCCCCGAAATCGAATTACGTACCAAATAATGTAGGGTAGAGTCGTTGCATCTCCTCTTCGGATTCCCATGTGGTTTCCGAACCCTTCCTATGTTCCCATTTGACCTTTACTTGATTGATCTCTTTGTTCCTTAAGATTTTCACCTTACGGTCCAAAATCGCAATCGGCTTCACCACATAGTTAAGGCTATCATCAACCTCGATATCATCGTAGTGGATATAAGCTGTTTCATCCGCTAGACATTTCCGAAGATGTGACACATGGAATGTGCTATGAATTTCGCTTAATTCCTCCGGTAGTTCAAGGCGGTATGCTACCTTTCCTACTCGTTCGACAATTGTAAACGGCCCAATAAATCTCGGGCTTAATTTTCCTCTCTTTCTAAACCGGATAACCCCCTTCCATGGGGATACCTTAAGCATGACCTTGTCACCCACCTGAAACTCGATCGGTATCCTCCTTTTGTCTGCATACGACTTTTGTCTATCTTGAGCCGCCTTCAAGTGTGCCCGAACCACATCAATCTTTTCATTAGTGGGTCGAACTATGTCTTTATGGGCGAGTTCACATGGACCCACCTCACCCCAACACACTGGGGTCAGGAAATTCCTACCGTAAAGCATTTTGTACGGTGCCATCCCGATACTAGCTATAACGACTCGCCCAAAAATGTTCGAAAACGCTCTGTAAGTGAAAACCCGGACCCCTAAAACCCTAATGTTCATGAAAAACCAAGAAATTTAGAAAATTGGATTTCACGCGGGCCGCGTAAGACATAAGGATAGTCTACGCGGGCCGCGACAGATCGAAAATCACCGGATAAGCATGAAGGCCACGTGGCATGACACGCGTCGACCAGACGATTACGCGAGCCGCATAGGTGTTCCTTCGAGTTTACGCGGGCCGCGACGCACCCCAGTTTCCACCTATAAATAGAGGACGGTAGTTTCATTTCAAATCGTTCAATTCTTTTCTTTCTCTTGTTCTCTTGTTCTGTCATTCTAATATCAGAACTTCTAAATCCCGAAACTCTGCCCGTATTAGGGTAATAACTCTAATCACTGGTACGATACTTTATTCGATCGATTAAAACTAATCCAATGGATGTTTAAGTGCTGCCAATATTTGGCTATACTTTGTCATTCATTGTGAGTTTTGATCTCGTGATTATCGTTAAAGTTGAATTGAGTAATACACTAATACGAGTTCCATTGTAGCTAGAAATTAGAACTTGTAACCAGAGAACTACTAAGCTAGAATACTTAGCGATTAAGTAAACTTAATAGTTAAGGAAAACTTAGTGGTTAAGTAAAATTAGTAGTTAAGATAACTTAGCGGTTAAGAAACCTTAATAGATAAGTTAAACTTAATCAGCTAAGTAAGATTAATTAATCAGTTAAGTATGATTAATTAAGTTAAGTATGATTAATTAATCAGTTAAGCAAGATTAATTAAGCTAAGCAAGATTAATTAAGCAGCTAAGTAAGATTTATTAAACACCTAAATAGATATACATGAAAAATAGATATATATGGGGTAGATATTATCTAAGGAAGATTTTATCTAAGGAAAATGTTATCTAGGGAAGGTTTTATCTAGGGAAGGTTCAACTAAGGAAGATAACACCTAGGGAAATTCTATATAGGGGTAAAACTTATCCCTTGACTATAAATAGGAAGCTTAGGATTCATTTTTCTTTGCTCATTTCTTCTATTCTTCTCTCTATACGTTGGTGTTCTAACCAATAATCACCGATACGATATTCTGTCCGATCGATTCGGGAACCAACTAACGATTTCCAAAGTGCTGTCTACACAAGACTATACTTTGTGAATTTCGTTAAACGAATGCCAAAGTACTATCTACACAAGACTATACTTTGTGAATTTCGTTAAACGAATGCCAAAGTGCTGTCTGAATAAGACTATACTTTGTGAATTTTGTTAAGGTTCTGATCTCGTGACCATCGTTAGGTTTGATGTGGTTTTACACAAATACGTATTCCATTCTGTTAAACTATATGTTTAACTATCAAAATACTCCCAACTATACACTTACAATCAAACAAGCTGTTTAAATCATCAGAAGGTTTAGAACAATAAAGTATATGCTTAATTATCAGAAGGAGTAGAATCAAGAAGCTTGTTAAATCAATACTGCATGCTTATAATGTGAGTCATTCTCTTTTTATCAATGGTTTTACTAAATCTCAAATTATTTTCAAGAGTTATAATTACAGGGATTAAGTTGTGGTTATATTAAATCACTGGCAAGTGGGGTATTGTGCACATTACTAATTTCTCACGGTTAGGTTCACCAACCTAACAGTGATAATCATCACTACTTGGGTGAAAGGACCGAATAGTGGTATGACCATCGTCACCAGGGTGTGACACGGCGCCAGATAACAATAAGATAGTAGCCATCGTAATCGCTCTTATGCTGTAATATATAACAATGTGTCATTTTTGTACAAACTGAATGAACTCACCAGTATTTCCTGCTAACCAAATGTTTTTAAAACGCGTTTCAGGTAATTACGGTAGGTCGGAATAAGAGTTGGATACGACACCAAAAGGCTTACAGAAGTGGCTTAATTTATCAATTAAATTAAATTAAGAAAAGTTGTTTTATGTATTCGGGTTTATCCCATATTAAAGCTACCTTTCAAAACATGGTTTTATCCCATCTATTTAATAAATAAAATCCGGTGTTTTCTAAACTCTGATATTTTTCCTAACTCACGGTCCTGATGAAATTTCCGCTGCACTACTTTTCTAAATAACCACCGGTACCACTGAACTGGTTCGCGACTCCCGATTCCGTCCAGGGTGGGGTCGGGGGTCGTGACAGAAGGTGGTATCAGAGCCACTTGTTTAAGCAATTAGGTGTTGTAATAAAATACCTAAGTTTAAACGAAGAGTTAGGAACTTGATATTTTCTGGTAGCACTCAGGATAGTATTTAGACTTGAACTTAAGAAAGATGCCTTAATATGAGCTAATTACTTCTATAAGTATAATGTGATAGATATTGGTATGTCGTAAGAATAATGATTAGAACATTGCAAAGTACGATAAATAAGCAATAACTCTTAATTGCTGTTAATTCTTGTTTATTGATACTACTTGGTCTAGAATAAGATATGTTATGGGAATACAAATTTCCTTGATTTTGGATGAAAGCCTTAATAAAAGAGGCACTTTTAAAATCTTGAAAAGATACTATTTATGGGAAACATAATAATTACCTCTCTGGCAAGAACTGGGCAAGATGAGGTTACCTCTCCGGCTAGAACCGGGTAAGAAGGAGTATAATATGTTAAACAAGTGACAAAATTCCCTAAATAGTACCATGACCTGATGTCTGACTTGTTTTTGGAAAAATCAATCTGTTAAAAACATTGACCTTATGAATGGTATGTATGATTATATAGATATGTATATCTATAAGGAATTCCAAAAGCCATAACGATTGACAATTTAAAATAAATCATGAACATAAGTGTCAATAATAATTCTAGATTTCTTTATCAGGAATCTCTTGCATATGTCTATAATTCCGACATCAAACATTATTTCGTTTGATTATCTACCTCGTAACTCGTGCGACAATATAAACCCTTTAAGTTGCGACGCCATCAAAAGTATAAGAATTTCCAATGCGTTACCATAGACTCTTAACGCAAGTAAGATGCATGTAAAGTTGTGATAGTGCACGCGAAAACACATGAAACTTAAATTATACGTCCACAGAGGTCGAAGTATATCACACACGACTTTCAAGGCAAGACCTTTGGAAAATATAATTGGGCACGATGACACCAATGCGAATCCCGTCAGTGGAAGAACTACTAATAAAAAAGCAGCACTTGGCCACGTGATCCTACAAACGACATGAATCTTGCTGAGGTACGATAGAACAAGATTTCACTACAGTCGGTGCATAGTATAATCCAATTCTTGACACTTCAAAAGAAGTCACATACCTTTACAATCCCCCTATTTCATTTTATTCGACATTCCCTAGTAATCTCACTTAACAACGGTTATCACACAAAATTCCAGATAAAATTCTTAAATTCCTTTTGTTAAAATTCAGACCTCTGCCCATAGTGAATAGACTTTTACATTTCTACTCTCCTAATGGTCATCATGAGGATTTCTTTCATAATCGCGAATATTTATTTGGTTGTTTCATTTCTTGGTAAATCCACACGTTACACATGCACTGTTTGTTGCGTATGTGGTTAGTTTGAATTATGAAGACCATTGGAGGGCTTCATTCCAATTTGTGGTTTTGTCAAAACTCAAATATCGTTTTGCTATACTTGATCTTTGCATTGTAAACCACATTTTTGCAAAACGATGACTCTTTGATATCGAATCAATAAATTTCCTGAAAAACTCGATTTTCTTTTGAATGGTATATATGGTTTTGTTGTGACCATGTCAGAACTTTCTTATTGATACGTTAACTCGTTGTGTTTAAACCAAGTTCCATTGTTTGAACTTGCTCGTAATACGTATTCAATTCAAGGTGGCCATCATATTCAAATTAATCCCAACAAGCCCTTCAATTGCTTTGAACCATAACAGGCTTGTTTGGTCTTCGACTTCATTAAATCGTTTCTTTGATCACGATCACCTTGTGGTGACGTTTTCAAAAAATTGAAGCTTGCGCTAACCTCGTTTTCACACATCATATATGGATTTAATTATTTATTTATATTGAATCCGCTTTGTTGGTTTATCCTATAAAAGCAATCTTAACACAATCGTGTGCTAAGATAATGATACACAAATTCATGTCATATTTCAGTGTATCTCTTAATGGTTCTTACAACATCAATCGAGCCTTTCGTGATATTTATTGCTTTATCATCTTCAATCGAAAAACATTATTCAATTGTTTCAATTTCAATCGAAAATTCTACTAGATTTGTTTGAAACAAACATTCGGACTTACTTCGTTGAACTTTAATTTGATTTAAAACACGGTGAACTCGTCCGGTCACCGTTATTATTATTTCGATCACTACAACACCTTGTGGCGTCGGTTTAGACTTGTAGCTTGAGCTAATCTATATATACCTTTCGCTTGACTCATCCTTGAAAATGGTCTTAATACAACTATGTGTTAAGACAATGATACACTAAACTCTGTTGTATATCGGTGTATCTTTGTAATTCGATAAATGTCAACCCATTGATTTTTCTCATATCATAATTCAATAGTTGACAAATCATTTTCGTACTTCTCTTTCATTCGAGCTTGTTGATTCTGAGACTTCCTCAGTTGACAATCAAAGTAAGTTTCTGTTGACAGTGAATTCTATTGTTTCTAAAAGTCATTCACAACTTGTAAACATTCACATCTATTGATCATATATCTTTTTGACTTAAACCTAATCACCTTGGAAACTATATCATTTCATCTCATTCATTTGACATCGACTTCTTGAACTAACTCAGTTGAACCATTGAGCGCTATTTATTGTAAAACACGTATTCATCTTAAAACTATTCTTATTGACTAAGACGTGGCATAACTCTAAAAGAGATATCGTAGCCCAAATCTCGAGGACGAGATTTAAAACAAGGTGGGGAGGATGTAACGACTCGCCCAAAAATGTTCTAAAACGCTCCGTAAGTGAAAACCCGGACCCCTGAAACCCTAATGTTCATGAAAAACCAAGAAATATAGAAATTTGGATTTCACGCGGGCCGCGTAAGACATAAGGGTAGACTACGCGGGCCGCGACAGATCGAAAATCACCGGATAAGCATGAAGGCCACGTGGCATGACACGCGTCGACCAGACGACTACGCGGGCCGCGTAGGTGTTCCTTCGAGTTTACGCGGGCCGCGACGCGCCCAAGTTTCCACCTATAAATAGAGGATGATAGTTTCATTTCAAATCATTCAATTCTTTTCATTCTCTTGTTCTCTTGTTCTGTCATTCTAATGTCAGAACTTATAAATCCCGAAACTCTGCCCGTATTAGGGTAATAACTCTAATCACTGGTATGATACTTTATCCGATTGATTAAAACTAATCCAATGGATGTTTAAGTGCTGCCAATATTTGGCTATACTTTGTCATTCGTTGTGAGTTTTCATCTCGTGATTATCGTTAAAGTTGAATTGAGTAATACACTAATACGAGTTCCATTGTAGCTAGAAATTAGAACTTGTAACCAGAGAACTACTAAGCTAGAATACTTAGCGATTAAGTAAACTTAATAGTTAAGGAAAACTTCGTGGTTAAGTAAACCTTAGTAGTTAAGATAACTTAGCGGTTAAGAAACCTTAATAGATAAGTTAAACTTAATCAGCTAAGTAAGATTAATTAATCAGTTAAGTATGATTAATTAAGTTAAGTATGATTAATTAATCAGTTAAGCAAGATTAATTAAACTAAGCAAGATTAATTAAGCTAAGCAAGATTAATTAAGCTAAGCAAGATTAATTAAGCAGCCTGGTAAGATTTATTAAACACCTAAATAGATATACATGAAAAATAGATATATATGGGGTATATATTATCTAAGGAAGATTTTATCTAAGGAAAGTCTTATATAGGGAAGGTTTTATCTAGGGAAGGTTCAACTAAGGAAGATAACACCTAGGGAAATTCTATATAGGGGTAAAACTTATCCCTGGACTATAAATAGGAAGCTTAGGATTCATTTTTCTTTGCTCATTTCTTCTATTATTCTCTCTATACGTTGATGTTCTAACCAATAATCACCGATACGATATTATGTTCGATCGATTCGGGAACCAACTAACGATTTCCAAAGTGCTGTCTACACAAGACTATACTTTGTGAATTTCATTAAACGAATGCCAAAGTACTATCTACACAAGACTATACTTTGTGAATTTCGTTAAACGAATGCCAAAGTGCTGTCTGAATAAGACTATACTTTGTGAATTTTGTTAAGGTTCTGATCTCGTGACCATCGTCAGGTTTGCTATGGTTTTACACAAATACGTATTCCATTCTGTTAAACTATATGTTTAAGTATCAGAATACTCCCAACTATACACTTACAATCAAACAAGCTGTTTAAATCATCAGAAGGTTCAGAACAATAAAGTATATGCTTAATTATCAGAAGGAGTAGAATCAAGAAGCTTGTTAAATCAATACTGCATGCTTATAATGTGAGTCATTCTCTTTTTATCAATGGTTTTACTAAATCTCAAATTATTTTCAAGAGTTATAATTACAGGGATTAAGTCGTGGTTATCTTAAATCACTGGAAAGTGGGGTATTGTGCACATTACTAACTTCTCATGGTTAGGTTCACCAACCTAACAGTGATAATCATCACTACTTGGGTGAAAGGACCCAATAGTGGTATGACCATCGTCACCAGGGTGTGACACGGCGCCAGATAACAATAAGATAGTAGCCATCGTAATCGCTCTTATGCTGTAATCTATAACAATGTGTCATTTTTGTACAAACTGAATGAACTCACCAGTATTTCCTGCTGACCAAATGTTTTTAAAACGCGTTTCAGGTAATTACGGTAGGTCGGAATAAGAGTTGGATACGGCACCAAAAGGCTTACAGAAGTGGCTTAATTTATCAATTAAATTAAATTAAGAAAAGTTGTTTTATGTATTCGGGTTTATCCCATATTAAAGCTACCTTTCAAAACATGGTTTTATCCCATCTATTTAATAAATAAAATCCGGTGTTTTCTAAACTCTGATATTTTTCCTAACTCACGGTCCTGATGAAATTTCCGCTGCACTACTTTTCTAAATAACCACCGGTACCACTGAACTGGTTCGCGGCTCCCGATTCCGTCCAGGGTGGGGTCGGGGGTCGTGACACTAGCATGGTAGCTGTTATTATATGAAAATTCGACCAATGGTAGATAAACATCCCAACTACCTCCGAAGTCAATAATACATGCCCGTAGCATGTCTTCCAACGTTTGTATTGTTCTTTCACTCTGTCCATCCCTCTGAGGATGGTACGCAGTGCTAATGAACAATTTGGTTCTCATTTGCTCTTGGAAATCTCGCCAAAAATTTGAAGTGAACCGGGTATCCCTATCGGACACGATGGATACCGGTACCCCGTGGCGTGCCACTATCTCATTAGTATATACTTCGGACATCTTTTCTTACGTATATGTTTCACGTATCGGGATAAAATGAGCACTCTTTGTCAGTCTGTCAACAACTACCCATATAGCATCAAAACTGCGGTTCGTCTTTGGTAGTTTGGTTAATAGGTCCATTGTAATATGTTCCCATTTCCAAACCGGAATTTCCAACGGTTGGAGCTTACCATATGGTTTTTCGTGTTCCGCCTTGACTTGTAGACATGTCAAGCATTTCTCCACGTATTTCACTACATCTCTTTTCATTCCGGGCCACCAATAGTTTTGTTTTAAGTCGCTATACATCTTGGTCGCTCTCGGATGGATGGAATAACGGGATTTGTGAGCTTCATCAAGTAGAAGCTTTTTAACTCCACACGTGTTAGGAACCCAAATTCTATTGAAACGTGTTTTCAAACCGTGGTTGCCTTCTTCGAGATCCTTAATTGGCCGACAATTCTTTCCTTTTTCCAGTTTTCCACCTTCACTACTTCAACTTGTGCTTCTCGGATTCGTTCTAGTAAGCCCGAGGTCACAATAAGCTGCATTGATTGTACCCGTATCGGGGCATAATCTGCCTTTCGGCTCAACGTATCAGCCACTACATTGGCTTTCCCGGGGTGGTAGTGTATTTCACAATCGTAGTCCTTTACCGTTTCCAACCATCGTCTCTGCCTCATGATTAATTCCTTCTGATCGAAGAAATATTTCAAACTTTTATGGTCGGTAAAGATGGTACATTTTACCCCATACAAGTAATGCCTCCATATTTTTAAGGCAAATACCACTGCTGCCAGCTCCAGGTCATGAATCGGGTACTTCTTTTCATGGATCTTCAGTTGCCTCGAGGCATAGGCTATGACCTTGCCTCGTTGCATTAAAACACATCCGAGCCCCGAATGCGACGCATCCGATTAAACCACCATGTCGTCAACTCCTTCCGGTAACGTTAACACCAGAGCGTGAGTTAACTTTTCTCTGAGTGTTTGGAAGGCTTTCTCTTGTTTGATGCCCCATACAAATCTTTCCTCCTTGCGAGTCAATTTGGTCAATGGTAAGGCAATTTTGGAGAAATCTTGTATGAATCTCCGATAATATCCCGCGAGCCCTAAAAAGTTTCGGATTTCTAAGGGTTCTTTGGAGTGTTCCATTTTGACACGGCTTCTACTTTTGACGGATCAACTAGTACCCCGTCAGCACTAATGATATGCCCGAGAAACTGCACCTCTCGTAACCAGAAAGCACACTTTGAGAATTTTGCATACAGCTTATCTCGTCTGAGTGTCTCTAACACTTCTTGTAAATGATACACATGCTCAGCTTCATTCTTTGAATATACTAAAATGTCATCGATAAATACGATTACCGACTTATCCAGCATAGGTTTGCAAACCCGGTTCATGAGGTCCATGAAAGCCGCGGGTGCATTAGTCAACCCAAAGGGCATTACGAGGAACTCATAATGCCCGTACCGCGTACGAAAGGTCGTCTTCGGTATGTCTTCCTCCTTGACTTTCAACTGGTGATAACCCGATCTGAGATCAATCTTTGAGAACCAACTCGCTCCTTGTAGCTGGTCAAACAAGTCATCAATTCTTGGAATTGGGTATCGATTTTTCACCGTGAGTTTGTTTAACTCTCGGTAGTCGATACACAAGCGCATACTGCCATCTTTCTTTTTCACGAATAGTACTGGTGCGCCCCACGGGGATACACTCGGTCGGATAAACCCTTTGTCGAGCAGTTCTTGGATCTGAGACATCAATTCTTGTAGCTCCGATGGCGCGAGCCGATACGGCGCCTTGGCCACAGGTTTTGCGCCCGGGATCGATTCGATTCCGAACTCTACCTCCCGTTCTGGTGGTATTCCCGGCAAATCTTCCGGGAACACATCTCATAGTCACGTCTCCGATTTTTGGGGACTCTTTCTCCGACTCACTTGCATATACAATATATGCTTTGCATCCATGTTTCATAAGTCGGTGAGCCTCTAGCATTGTACACACCACATGGTTACCCCCTTTTCACCGTATATGGTAACATGCTTTCCGCTAGGAGACGTCAATTTCATCTCCTTGCGGAAACATGCCACCTTTGCGTGGTATTGGGACAGCCAGTCCATACCCACGATCACTTGAAATTCTCACATCGACATCGGGATCAAGTCTATTGAGTACTCTTCGTCATCGATGCTCAATTTGCAATTTTGACATACATCACAAACATATGCTCATTTGTCTTGAACAAATACAATTTTGCCCCCAGTTTAAAATTATAGTATTTTCAACATTTTAGTTTTTTTTTAGCAAAAATATGTTAGTGTTTTGTTTTAATTGGTTGAGTCGACGTAACTTTTTTTGTGATCGTGTTATGAGTAGTATGTACAAGTAACCGAAACACAGACGTATATCTTAATGTTATGAGAGAAAATTATTCGGCTTTTTGCCAGCAACGCGGGCATGGCAAAAACTAGTAATGTACATTTTCTCAAATGATTAATAATCACAAACCTTAACATCGAAGTTCTGGCATGCCATTGAATTTAAAAGTCTTTGAACCATGAGACTAAATATCTCTTAATTAGTAACTATTTCCTTTTTCCTAACACAATAAAATATTAAAATAATAGCACTAGATTTTTTTTTGAGTTAAATACCATTTTAGTCCCTGTGGTTTGGGTCATTTTGCCAGTTTAGTCCAAAGGTTTCATTTTTAACCTGTGGGTCCAAAAAGGTTTCACCGTTGCCATTTTAGTCCACTGGGTTAACTTCATCCATTTTTTCTGTTAACGAGAAGACCAATTCGGTCATTTTATATGGTTGAATTGCCCTTTTAGTTAATAGAATTACATACAAAATTACCGAATTGGCCTTCTCGTTAACAGAAAAAATGGATGAAGTTAACCCAGTGGACTAAAATGGCAACTGTGAAACATTTTTGGACCCACAAGTTAAAAATGAAACCTTTGGACTAAACTGGCAAAATGACCCAAACCACAGGGACTAAAATGACATTTAACTCTTTTTTTTTTCAAAAACTTCAAAGAATAAAAGGTCACCGTCAACTACTAGATTATGACTTTATTTCAATTAAATTTTGTGCCCCACTTCTTTTAAATAGTTTGTTATTTTTATTCTACACCTTATTGTATTTATATATGTGTTATTGGTGGAAAGAACTACCAGAATTTGTTCCTTCGATCATTACAACAACCACGTATTCATTTTTTGAGAAATAATAATAAAATGAAGATATCTAACTGATAAAAAGTTTTGCCAAGAAAAGAATTATCCAATATAAATTAAAACGGGTACAATGATTGCCCAATAAAGGCTTATGATCGACTAAATGTCTTTTGACCCATGTAGGTCAGGAGCAATTTTATATATGAGATATACAAGTTGCTTGGACTAAGGCAGGTTAGATGATAGGTTGAATATTGAGTATATTTGTTTAGTAAGTATTGAAACGCATCGGGTCAGATTAACTTACGGTAAACTGAAAAAATTATTAGGGTGATCGGACCACCAGTCTGCGGATGGTGTGATGGCCTCATCATGCGTGAAACACCACCGCAACCAACCATCATGATGGGTGATGGTTCATGCATGCCTGTGGTGATGGCCACGGGAGTGGTGAGATGAGTTGTTGTCAATGGTCTTAGACCGTTAATTTTATAAAGAAAAAAATCAAGTTGTTTTTATAAAAGAAAAAAAGGAGGAGAAAAGATTTTGTAGGTTGCTTGACGGAACAAGAAGATACACTAGATTTATTTTAGATTTATGTAAGAGTAAAATGCACGGATGCTCCCTGTTGTTTGGTAAAATAACACATATAGTCCCCAACTTTTGGAAATTACACTGGTGGTCCCTGTGGTTTGACAGTTTGTTACTCGGATAGTCCCTGGAGTAGATGTGGGTTAGTTTTCTGCGTTAAGGCCATGTGAAATTACAACATTACCCCTTGCTTGTATTAAAATATAAGAAATAATTCACACCCACACATATATATAAACACACACAATGACTCTCTCTCTCTCTAAAATGCACACTCTGACTCTCTCTACTCTCTCTTTCTCAGGCAAACCCCACCACCACCTGCCTCCAACACCTGCCACAACCCCCACACAACCACCTGCCACCACCCACCCCCACAACACCCGTCGTCACCACCATACACCACTGCGTTCACCATCATCCACTACCTAACACCACTCACCATCACCCACCTTTCACCTTCAAATCCGACAACCTGCCCGCATACAACCAACCATCACGACCAGCCCACCTCCCGTCAATAACCACTACAACCAACTGTTAGATATTATGTCCGGTTCGATAAGTCAACGCTGCCAACCGGGTCTTGACCCGTAAGAGTTACACCTTGGGCAACAAATTAAAATCCACTTAACCTGTTTAACTGGTAATTACGAACAACATACGAGATAGATCATAATTATATTTATGATCATAAGTGGGTATTAACTGAGAGACGGGTACATGGATCGGGTGAGACAGGTATACTCATCCTGCGCCACTTGTCGCACATGCACCTTTGCTGCGCCACATGTCGCACATGCGCCCACCTACCGCCACCTATCGTGCACCAACACATTGACCAATTGCAACACATGCACCATGCATGTGTGCCACTTGGCAAGCATGCATGAGCCTCCATATTCCTTTTAATTAAGCATTATGGGTCTTGCATTTTTGTTGTTGTTGGATGAACAAGAGAAAAGGTACAACACAAGAAGGCTCTCATAACACCACAACCAAAATCGGCCAAGACCGCAACCGGCCAGAACCGCCGGCCGCCGCTGCCACAAGACCGCTGGCCACCTCCGCCTCTGCCCTGCCGCCGCTGTTTGCAGCGGTTGGCCGCCGCTTGGCGCCACCTCCTTCGTCGTGTTTCGTTGGTTCGTTTACTAGCACTTGTTCGTTGAACCTCGGTGTCTCGACCGGTTAGTCATTAACCGAGGTATATCTTTCTCATCGGTAGTTAAATATTTTTCACTGTGCTCGTATTTGCATGTAACCGGATCCTGTCGGGTTTCGTTTCCGTTGATCATTAGTTTATATTTCCGATGCGTTTTATTAATTAACTCGCTTAATTAATTAACTATTATTTATTGAACCGGGTTTTGATAAATAAAATTTTAACTGATCTCCACGGAATCCCAACACCACCATTATTCAAAGGTATAACAATCCTCTCCACCATAACCACCGTCAACAACACCTTCTCCGACTCCAACCACTAATTCATACTAAAGTAAATCGAAACCTAATTTGTAAACACGAACCTGATAAGTCCCCAAGCAAACTCGATGAAGCCCCCAAGCAAACTCGGCCCAAATAAAGTTGATGGCGATTCTTAGTGATGCCCCCCAAATAAACGCAATCGCTATTTTTATCCATCAATTCATGACCAAATTGAAGCATAACAAGGGGAAACTCTGTGAAATCGGACGCCAAGGTAGTGGTTGTCTGATTGTATGTGAAATTGGATGACGGCGATGGGTGGTGTTTCTTCGCCGGAGAAGATCAAAGGACGGAGGTCAGTTATGATCTATGACTGTTATTTGATTTGTTGGTGCAACACCATTTGATTAATTTCATTGGATGAAGATTCGTGGAACTGGTTTTTGAATTGAGATGATAATGATGATGATGACTGGATGATGATGATTGACCAGGAAGACTAGGGAGAACAAATATATAATTTTAATATTTAATTAGTTTATTTTGTTTTATTATTAAGGGTAAATAAGTCATTTCATAGCCACTTAACAGAGAAAACTAACCTCTATCCACTCTAGGGACTATCCGAGTAACAAACTGTCAAACCACAGGGACCACCAGTGTAATTTCCAAAAGTTGGGGACTATAGGTGTTATTTTACCAAACCACAGGGAGCATACGTACATTTTACTCTTTATGTAATTAGTCTCTAAAAATTTAAATAACTAATGCCACAAACTTTTTTTAAATTAACATAACTACTCCCTCTAATCTAAAACATCCTTTTTGTTGTTTAACTCTTTTTTTCTTTTTTGTCCATAAAGTTTATAAAATGATAATATTTTTTTTTACTTTTTACATTATAAAAAATTGTAAAACTATAACATTTTTATGTTTATAATAGTTTCTTAAAATTTTTATTTTTTAATCTCTTTATTTATTCAGTTTTTATGCTTAATTTTATGCATTTAAAGAATGTTGTTTTTAATTTATTTCATTTTATATCTATTTTGTTTTAAATCAAGTGATGAAAATGTGACAGTATGATGAGTGGTGCAAAATATTTAGTAATGGTGTGATAGCATTTTATTTAGTTTGTATGTTCTATTTTATGTATTTAAAGAATGTCTTGTTATATATATATATAAATAAACAAACCTAATGCATATTAATTTTATTATTTTTCTTAAAAAACAAATCTAATGAATAGTCATTTTATTATTTTCTTTATTGTTTTTCTTAACTTTAATGATTTTTTTATTACGGGTTGGGAACAAATGCTACCCGGTATCATTTGCTTATCCTTGATCGCAGGTACTGTACGAACAACGACGGTATTATACAATTTTTTTGTTGATTTTCTTCAACTTTAAGTGATTTCTTTTTTAGTATCAAGGGTAGGGATTAGCTCGGTGCCAACCGATACCGAATCGGTACTGGTACTGAAAATACCGGTTACGGTACTGGTATATGAAGGTAAAACTGGTAGAGAACTGGTACCAGGAACGCCAAAAGTCAGTACCAAATTGGTACTTAAGATCTTTTGGTTCGGGAAATTCGGTACCGGTACCCAGTACCATTTGCTCATCTCTGACCATGGGTTTCATACGAACAACATCATTATCATACAACCTTTTTGGTTGATTTTCTTTCGGTTATTTTTACGCTGTGTTCCAGAGATTCACTTAATTAGAGAAGAGAAAAGATTTGGAAGGAAAAAAATAGGATAATCGTGTTCCAAGATTTTTATGGGAAGAAAAGGAGAGAACAGAAGAGATAGGAGAGGTCTTTTTAGTGTTCAATTGTTTCCTCTCAAATCGGGAAGATTAAGAGAAAAGAAGAATGAAAGCCACGTTCTTATTTAGGTTTCCAGTTTTACCCTCGTCAAAAAAATGGCGAGTATATCTCCCACAACCCGCCATATCTTCAACCCACCTTCCATCATCTCTCCCATAATCGCATACCTTCAATTATCATCATGATCTTTCCCAAAGCTTCAGATTCAACTTGATAAGGGTTGTTGTTCATCGTCATTGCTGCAACCTACTATCCATCAGTAATCAGCAATCTATCTCTGAGGTAACACACCTACATCCAATTTATCGAATATTTTAATATTATTATTATTTTTTCTTAATAAACAAAGCTAATGAATAGTAATTTTCTTATTTTAATATTATTTTCTTTATTGTTTTTCTTAACTTTAATGATTTTTTTTATTACGGGTTAGGAACAAGTGCTACCCGGTACCATTTGCTCATACCTGATCACTGGTACCGTACGAACAACGACGGTATCGTACAATTTTTTTTGTTGATCTTCTTCGACTTTTAGTGATTTCTTTTTTTAGTTTCAGGGGTAGGGATGAGCTCGGTGCCAACCGATACCGAATCGGTACTGGTACTGAAAATACCGGTTACGGTACTGGTATATGAAGGTAAAAACGGGTAGTGAACTGGTTACAGAAACGTCAAAAGTCGGTACTGAATTGGTACTTAAGATCTTTCGGTTCGGGAAATTCGGGACCTCTACCTAGTATCATTTGCTCATCTCTGACCATAGGTTTTATACGAACAACATCGTTACCATACAACTTTTTTGGTTGATTTTCTTTCGGTTATTTTAGTTTTTTGTCTAGATTTTCCTTTTATTCTTGTCAGTGGTTCCGTGCGCAATGCGTTCGTAGTGATTTCAAAACACATGCAAACACAGAGTAAATAACAAAAGTAGTTCGCCGCTAATTTATTTCATTTAATATCTATTTTGTTTTATATCAAATGATGGAAATGTGATGGTGTGATGAATGATACAAATGATTTAGTGACAGTGTGATAGAATTGTATTTAGTTTTTATGTTTAACTAGATGAAAGCCCCTGTCGCGATGCGGCCGGGGCTTAGAAATTAAGATGCAATTGCGGCCGGGGGCTTAAAAATTAAGATGCAACATATACGTCTAAAGCATAAATGTAACACCTCGAAAATTCACGTCCTATAATGTGTTGACACGTGTCATTTGTTTAAAATGTGTGAAAGAATATTATAGAAGGACTAAAGTTGACAAACATGGAAAGTATGTGAATATACGTATTCTAAGTGTCAACTGTGAATAAATATAATGTACATTAACCCTACATGATTCTCATACCTTCAAACGAATAAATCATGGATCATACGAAGCTAAAAGTGAGAGATTTCAAACTACAGGGACTAAATGTGTCAACATGTTCAATTTATACCTCTGAGTGACCTTTTGACAAACGCGAAGCTTTGTAAATATTAATTACGCTCACTAGAATGCACGATATAAATTTCGTAAAGTTTCGTTGTCGTATGAGAAAGTTGTGATCAAATTCGTGTGCGAAGTGTTAAAGCGTAAACGTTGAAAGTTAGGACTTTTCGGGTAACAATCAAGTTAACCGGGGACTTAGCAAAGTGGGTATATGTTTTAAAGCCTTTATAGATCAATTATGAGGGTTTACAATACAAGAAACAAGTGCCTAATCGGGTTTTGAAGAGCCAAGGACCAAATCGCAAAAGATCATGAATACTGGAATCTGCATGCCGTCGCGCCACGCGAGGGACTCCCAGTTCCGGAAAACATGGCTGTTGCCTGCCATTGCCTTTGTGCGCGACCTTTACCCGATTTTTCACATCTCCTGACCCCTAAAACACCCCCTAAGCATCTAGGACACATGTGGGAAGCTTGTGGTGTGTGCTTGACCTTGTTGTCAATGCATTGTGGTGAGTAAATCCACTATATAAGGGCCTTTAGTTACAAACAATTCATCACATCTTCATCTGCATTCTTGGAGCACTTCTGGAACTCAAACCTCCTCTCAAGTGTTCTCTAATCAAGCTTAGGACCTTTGTAAGTTGCCTAACCTTCTCTAATTAATTTTAGCTTAGTTATTTAGCTAAAAGTCAAACCGTCGTAATTACGGTTTGACTTCGAGATTAATGATAAATGGCTCGGGCATATCTCGAATCAAAAGTAGTTATAGGTTGGTATTTATGTGGGTAATAAAACCTCAAAAGGGTTTCCCCTGATCACCACTCTAACCAGGTCAAAAGTCGGGTCAAACTTATATTTAAAAAGTCAACAGGAAGCCTAAAATGCTATTTATGCATAATTAACATTGTAGATCATATACAACCTGTTGGATCATTGTTATAACTTGGTAATAAGTGTAAGAACATGTCTAGACATGTTCAACCCGACAATTTCCTGTTTAGACCCGGTTCGGAACCGAAAGTCACATAGTTTGACTTTCACTTTGACTTTCAGTTCTGACCCGTTTAGGCATGTTTTAGAAATGCCTCAGAGCTTTAATTGGATTAGGTTACATGTTAGTATAACCCTCTGTGATTATACACCTTGGTTCATTAGTTATCCAATTAATATGCATGTTTCCGTTAATTGCTCATATGTTGACCATTATGCCCTTATTACCTTAAAACGTGATTTTTGGAAATGTAAAAGAGTAGAAACTTTAATTACTGATATATAAACTTGTATGCAAAGTTTGACATCAGTTTGACTTATAGATTAAGAGTTATGCTCATTATCGCAAATTTAAAGCTTTATGTTAATTAAACGGCATAATTAGCGTATAGCCTAGTTAAACATACTTTTTGATGTCAAATATTTTACCCACTGATGTAATATATTATTATGGGATTTTTAAAGATTTTTAATTAATTTTAGGCTGAGCATAACTAGTAGTCGTAGGCTTAATCCGGTAATTGTCGGTTTTGCCCTTACGGGCCATAAAATGAGTTTTACATATCTAAACGACTCCAAACCTTTTGCTACTGATCACATATGATAAATAAATTATTTTAAGCCTTCTGGAAATATAAAAATATCAGATTTAAGTATCGAACCCGGAAATGGCCTTTAATCGCCTTATTTAGCGTTTTTAAAGCATAGTATGTTTTAAAATCATATTGAACATACCCGGGTTGATACCTACTGATATTTTAGGAAAATTAGAATATTTTAACAGTAAGCAAAGGTTGATTAACTCAGACTCGGGTTTTGAGCTTTTCGGCTTATGTGAAATTACCAAAATGCCCATACGGTGCATAGTTGGCTATAAATTATAGATTTCACATAAATGCTTTAACCTACTGATATAACTTAGAAAATTGAGTATATTTGCTGATTACATCAGACCTGTAACTCAGGTTAACACTCAAACTCTTTTACAACCTTTAAAATGACCAAACTACCCCTACGGGGCATAGTTTGTGTTTAAAATCGTTTCGGGCATAATAAAAGACATCTTACTGATGTCACAACATATTTGAAGCATATTAACTTAGGAAACCTGTATATGGCTCTTGCGGATACCCGTTACGCCTATTACGCGTACGGTTCGGTTTATGTAACAAGTTTACATAAAGTAGCCGTAACGGGTCAAACCTTAACAGTTTTATCTCAAAATCCAGAATGTGAATAATAACCCCATATTAAACAAGTCTTCAAACTTGTCGGGTGTATATCACATTCTATCCGGTCTTCGCTTAATCGTGCGTACGAACCGTATCTTTGAAACTAACCGGTCTAAGCTTAAGCTTAATTAAAAGACCCGTTAGGATTCTAATAGGTTATATTAAACCTTCGTTCCAGATTAGGAGAACCAGTAAAAGCTACGTGCATTTTGCTTATTGTGATTAATACTTGCTCAGGTAAATACTTTTAACTTATTTTCCCTATACGGGCTTGGGTTACGGTATATAGCATACCGCTTGATCGGGCATCAAATCTCCACTGTTAAGTGGGTAGTTGAATAATTTGATCGGCTCGTTTAAACAGTCTTGTTACTTAAATTATTTGGGGGGTTAATGACCATGTCCCGGATATCCTTGGCATCATTTTACGAAATGGCCACGACTTAAGCGCGGGGTGTAGGCGTACACCCGTCAGTGCATAAAAGAACATTGTGGTGTGTCTATTGATCTTTAACCCGGACAAGATCCGGGCTACTGAATGCACAAGGAACATGTAATTCGTTCACAAGATTATAATATTAAATAATTCTCCCAAGTTAAATAAAATGTTTACGCCATGTGCATCTAAACCAATTTTCAATCATTTTCCAAAATGAGTCAGTTGAATGTATTTACCAGTGTAAACTGACGTATTTTCCCAAAAAGATTAAATGCAGGTACTAAGCGAAATTGGCTGGGATTTCTCCTTAGCATCATTAGAAGTCTCGCAAGCTTAAGATGCCTGAAGTCTGTTGAACCATAAATATTATTTTATTTCGATCCATCTGTGGATAAACTTTCGGATATTGTGACTTTGATATTACAATAATAAATTCGGTTGTATCATATTTTTAAATTGCTTCCGCTGTGCATATTGATTATTGTGTTGTTTGACTATTATGTTGCCAACCACGTCACGATACTCCCCCACCGGGCCCACCGGTGACACGTGGAAATCGGGGTGTGACAGGTTGGTATCAGAGCCAACACTGAGCGAATTAAACACTAGCCTTTTGTGTTTAATCTCAGTTGCACAATGGCACATTTCTAAACCTTCGAGTCTAGACATATAACATAGGACAAATTCCACCTTATTCGGTTTTTGTTTTGTTCTTTAAATTTTTTATTTTTTATTGTTATCTTATGCTACTTTGACAGGATTAACAATATGCCTGCAAGATTCTTCCGTAGAAGAGGACGAGGAAAGGGGCCGATCACCGCCCCCAACGACAACGAGGCAGGACCTTCAAATGTTCGAGCTCCGTCTACCACGGAGAGTGACGATCCACGCCAAAAACAGAAGAAACCTGTTTGAACCAGCAAGAAGATCGGTATCACACAGCTCTACACCGCCGGTCCAAAACCCGTATGGGCCACAACCGGACTACGAGCCGAACAACCCTCAGCCTTCCTTCATACCATTACAACGATCCCTGTCTCATCATTCTTTTGGGGACCCCACCCCAGTTTTTCGGGGCCGGTTTAATCCGGTAGGCTTCGTGCAAGAACCCGTGGGTTTTAACCCACTGGGGCCATACGATCACTTCTCTGGCGATCACGCGGATGACATGGACGAGGATACTGAGTGGCACTCCAAATCATCCTATCGAGATCTCCGACGGATCGTCTTTCCACGGATCACCCTACGGTGGTCCAGACAGCTTCCAAGCCATGTTCACTCGGCACGAGTGGTATTATACCCCTCCTCACCATTCGTCGCCTCCTCAGCAGCAGCAGCATCATCAAGATTCCTCTGGGGATTCCCGATTTGTGGCAGTTACGCCACCACCTCCGCCGCCACCAGTTCAGCCGGCACCTCCTCAACCGCCAAGGCGTAGGAGAACCGGTGCCCGCATGTCGACACGAGCAGGGGACTTCCATTTCAGTTCCCCACGTCAATCAAGTTGCAGTCACTACCCGCCACAACAGGAGGACCCACAAATGGGTGGGCCTTCCAACCCAGCGATGCCACAGCCGCCGCCAATAGGTTTTGATAACCCAATCCCAGCGTATACGGGTTCCATGGCATACAACCCGTTCGAGCCACCGGTCCACAACAACTATGGGTACGCAGAGGCCGACCCTTACTTGGTAGCAGCCAACTACAATGCCGTGCACCCGGAAGGACCATACGGAGCTCCATGGGGAGTTGGGTACCCAACACATGGGTACCAGATACCACCTAGGCCTATCATACGGACTCAATCGCAGCCGCCTAGGTTCTCCCCACCCGAGCATGAAGAACTCCTTCAGAGGATGGATCAGGTTGAACGGGAAGTGCACAGGGACCGTAGGGAGAGACAGACTTTCTTCCAAGGATTAGCAAGCTTGATCAAAGGGAAGAATAAGAAGGATCATTGAATCCTTCCAATTATTGTTGAGCCCCTGCGTGGACAATTATTTTATTAAGCCCCTGCGTGGGTATTTATGTGTGTTTGTTTTGACCCCTGCGTGGGTCTATTTTCCGTTAACCCCTGCGTGGGTATGATGTTTGCTTAAAGTCCCTGCGTGGACTATTATGTTTGTTTAAAGTCCCTGCGTGGACAAGTATGTTGATTGACCCCTACGTGGGTAATTGTTTGTTGAAAAGACTCGTTTAGGGCAGTATGTAATATTTTGAATAAATTAATGGAATGTTTGTTTTATAAATTTCATGCTTGCCATTTTGTGCATAGATAAATTATAAATGAAATAAATAAATATCATTCCTTTTGAATTAATCTGGCTATGTGATTATTAATTAAGAATCTTAAAGTGTGAAACCTAGCCTCGGGTAAATAATAAGACCAGGCCAAGATGGTAAAACCTGTTCAAAAGATTCAAATCTAAGTTAACATCTGAAAACATGTTAACACTCCTGGCAGAAGTGATTTGTTAAAAATCACACGTCATTGTATATGTATAAGGATTCTTTAGAAGATTCCTAACCCAATTTAATGATCTCTGAATCAAGGGTTAAGATCATCAATTAAGATGATCATATTTTTACCATACGTGGTAATATAGTGCCTACGGGCCCTGCTCATTTCCATATGAGCCAAAAGACAGTGGTAGCTATGACTCCCTGTCAAATAAAGGTAATGAACTAGGTTCAAACCTCAAATGCTTTGATTCTCTGCAATCCTAGCATATAAATTATAATTGTCCTTGTGACTAGGCCTATTGTGCCAGTATACCTTAATGTTTTGATTCTCTGAAATCATAGATTAAATTAAAAGTGTCCAAGTGACTAGGCCTTTTGTGCCATAAATAAGTCTGTTAGTGTTTTATAATTAGGATAAATTATTATAGAAATCCTAAATAAATATGATTTATAAATTATCCAAATATGGTCTCTGTTACCATGGTTAAGGAATTGCCATAAAAGACAATTCCATAATAAACTCCCAAATAAACTATTGTCCTTGTTTTCTGCAACAGTTCAATTAAAATGGCTAACTCGGACGAGGGTAATAGTCATCCAGCGGAGGTTAATAATGACGCCCGAGTAAATCTAACGGGTGCGGAATTGAAAGCGATCATAGACGGCACTGTTACACAGGCTTTGGAAAGGCAGTATGAAGAGTACAGTGGGACCCGTAGTAGGACCCTATCTACACAGCCTTCAAAGCCACCGTCCAAGAAGGACGACCGGAAGAAGAATGATGATCGACGCTCCTCGAACCACGGTGCTCCATCTCAGCAGGTTATACAAAATCAGGGACCTCGTGATAAGGGTTGCTCTTATAAATATTTCGTTTCCTGCAAACCCCGGGATTTCACTGGGGAGAAGGGAGCCATTGACTGTATGACATGGCTGGATGAGATGGATACGGTTGTAGACATCAGCGGATGCGCTGAGAGAGACGTGGTCAAGTTTGTGTCGCAGTCCTTTAAAGGGGAAGCGTTAGCATGGTGGAGATCTCTGGTTCAAGCCACCGGGAAAATCCCATTGTACACTATGTCATGGGATCAATTTGTCGCCCTAATCAAGGAAAATTACTGCCCTCAGCATGAGGTGGAGAAGATAGAATCCGACTTTCTATCATTGGTGATGACAAACCTTGACTGTCAAGCTTACCTAACGAGCTTCAATACTATGTCTCGGTTGGTTCCATATTTAGTAACCCCGGAACCAAAGCGAATAGCTCATTTTATCGGTGGTTTAGCCCCCGAGATCAAGGCAAGCGTGAAAGCTTCTCGGCCAGCTACTTTTAGATCAGTAGCTGACATTTCCTTATCCCTCACTCTGGATGCGGTCAGGCAGAGATCGCTGAGGAATAAGGAGGCTGAGAAGAGAAAGCGTGAAGATGATGGTTCACGAAGATCGAACAAGAAACACTGTGGGAACGGTGATAACAAGAAAGGATCTGAATCAAGGAAAGATGGGCATAATTCTGGTGAGAAGCCCAAATGCAAAATTTGCAAGAAACAGCACTATGGAAAGTGCAGACGCGAGTCGAACTCTCAGACTCAGTCAAAACCCTTTGCTTGTGGTATATGCAAATCCACGGATCATAAAACCTTGGATTGCAAGAAGATAAAAGACGCAATGTGCTACCGTTGCAATGAAAAGGGGCACATTAAGACCAACTGCCCGAAATACAACAAGAAGCCTGAAGAGGCCAAGAAGACTAATGCTAGAGTCTTCAGAATGGACGCAAAGGAAGCGGTTCTTGACGACAACGTTATTACAGGTACTTTCCTTGTAAATGACGTCTTTGCTAGAGTACTTTTCGATTCAGGCGCTGATAAGTCGTTTGTAGACAATAAGTTTTGTGAATTGTTGAAATTACCTGTCAAAACCCTAAAAGTGAACTATGAGGTGGAGTTAGCAGATGGCACCCTAGAAACCGTCTCCACTGTGTTAGATGGATGTGTTATATCCATTAAGAACCATTCTTTTCCTCTGTCTTTTCTTCCCTTTAAGTTGGCCGGTTTTGACATAGTTCTGGGTATGGACTGGTTATCTCATAACCAGGCCCAAATTGTCTGTAACAAGAAACAAGTGGTAATAAAGACTCCGTCTGGTGAATCACTTACCATTCGGGGAGATACCCAGTATGGGCTGCCTGAGCAAGTGACTATGCTCAAGGCTTCCAAGTGTTTGAAGAAGGGGTGTGTCATCTACATGGTGCAAGTGATTATTGATGAGCCTGAACCGAAGATAGAAGACATCCCTGTCATTTCTGAATACCCAGAAGTTTTTCCAGAAGATCTACCTGGTTTACCACCAGATAGACAAGTGGAATTCAGGATTGATATCATCCCCGGAGCAGCACCTGTTGCTAGAGCACCATACAGATTGGCACCCACAGAAATGAAAGAATTGAGGACACAACTAGATGAACTGCTAGCTAAGGGTTTCGTTAGACCTAGTTCATCTCCTTGGGGAGCGCCAATCTTGTTTGTCAAGAAAAAGGATGGGTCGATGCGCCTGTGCATCGACTATCGCGAGCTTAATAAAGTCACGATCAAGAATAGGTATCCCAGGATCGTTGATTTGTTCGATCAGCTTCAAGGGGCAAGTTATTTCTCGAAGATTGATTTGAGGTCAGGCTACCATCAGTTGAAGGTTAAAGATGAAGACGTGCACAAGACTGCATTTAGGACTCGTTATGGTCACTACGAGTTCCTAGTGATGCCGTTTGGGCTCACTAATGCACCAGCCGCATTCATGGATCTCATGAATCGCGTTTGCAAGCCTTACTTGGATAAATTCGTCATCGTTTTCATCGACGACATTCTCATTTATTCTAAGAATCAAGCTGACCATAAGAAACACCTTCGTTGTATTCTCAAACTTCTACATCAGGAGAAGCTCTATGCCAAATTCTCTAAGTGTGAATTTTGGCTACGAGAAGTTCAATTCCTTGGACACGTGGTTAGTGAGCGTGGTATCCAGGTGGATCCCGCTAAGGTTGAAGCCGTAATGAACTGGCAAGAGCCGAAGACGCCTACAAAGATTCGTAGCTTCCTGGGATTGGCAGGATATTACAGGCGTTTCATTGAAAATTTTTCAAGGATTGCTGCACCCCTAACCTCCTTAACTAAGAAGAAGGTTAAGTTTGTTTGGGGCCCTAAGCAGCAAGAATCCTTCGATATCTTGAAGCAAAAGTTGAGCAACGCCCCAGTACTAACATTGCCAGATGGAATAGAAGAATTTGTGGTTTATTGTGATGCTTCGCACACTGGCATGGGGTGTGTGCTTATGCAGAAGGGCAAGGTAATTGCCTACGCTTCACGACAATTGAAAGTGCATAAAAAGAATTACACCACCCATGACTTGGAGCTGGGTGCCGTTGTATTCGCACTGAAACTTTGGAGGCACTATCTATATGGTGTCAAATGTGTGATTTATTCTGATCACAAGAGCCTCCAACATCTGTTTAATCAGAAGGAACTAAACATGAGGCAACGCCGTTGGATGGAAACTTTAAATGATTATGATTGTGAAATCAAATACCATCCCGGCAAGGCAAATGTAGTCGCCGATGCCTTGAGTCGGAAGGAAAGGGTGAAACCCATCTTAATCAATGCCAAGCGCATGGAGATAAAGAACAGTCTGATGGAAAGGTTGTTAGCTGCACAGAAGGAAGCTGTGTTGGAAGCTAACTATCCTAATGAAAAGTTAGGAGTAACTGAGGAGCAGTTATCACTTAGCAAGGACAGACTTCTGAAATTGAATGGACGAATATGGGTGGACGAATATGGGTTCCAATTTATGGAGGACTTCGTGATGTCATCCTCCAAGAAGCCCATAGTTCCAAATACTCCGTTCATCCTGGAGCTGATAAGATGTACCAGGATCTAAAGGCAAATTATTGGTGGATAGGCTTGAAAAAGTCTGTAGCCACCCATGTAGCTAAATGCTTGACATGTGCGCAAGTCAAAGCCGAGCATCAAAAGCCGTCAGGCTTGCTACAACAGCCTGAACTTCCTACGTGGAAGTGGGAAATGGTAACTATGGATTTTATTACCAAGTTACCCAAGACAAGGAAAGGAAATGATACAATATGGGTTATAGTTGACAGACTGACCAACTCAGCTCATTTCTTACCCATCAAGGAGACTTATAGCTCCGATATGTTAGCCCAGTTGTACGTTGATAAGATTGTAGCCTTACATGGCATACCTGTGGCTATTATCTCTGATAGAGATACTAGGTACACGTCGCATTTTTGGAAGAGTTTCCAACAATCTTTGGGCACACGTTTGAATTTTAGTACGGCTTATCATCCTCAGACTGACGGTCAGAGTGAGCGTACTATTCAAACGTTGGAAGACATGCTACGTGCATGTTCGATAGATTTGGGTGGTAGTTGGGATAAGAACCTATCCTTAATCGAATTCTCCTACAACAATAGCTACCATACCAGCATTCAGGCTGCGCCTTTCGAGGCATTATACGGTAGAAAGTGTAGATCGCCTATTTGTTGGGCGGAAGTTGGAGATGTCCAGTTATCAGGACCAGAGATAGTGTTCGAAACAACGGACAAGATTGTCCAGATTCGTGACCGTCTCAAAGTTGTCCGAGATAGGCAGAAGAGTTACGCTGATCCAAAGCGTAAGGATTTTCACTTCGAAGTAGGTGACAAAGTCCTACTTAAAGTGTCACCCTGGAAAGGAATGATGCGGTTTGGTAAGAAAGGCAAGCTAAGCCCGAGATACATAGGACCTTTCGAGGTTATCGAACGCGTCGGGTCAGTTGCCTATAAGTTAAACTTACTAGAAGAGCTCAGTGGAATTCACAATGTGTTCCACATCTGCAATCTGAAGAAGTGTTTCGCTGACGAATCACTGGTTATACCACATACAGATGTGCATATAGATGAGAGCTTAAATTTCTGGAGAAACCTTTTTCGATTGAAGATCGACAGGTTAAGAAGCTTCGAAGAAAGCATGTACCTATTGTAAAGGTCAAATGGGATGCCCGTAGAGGTCCCGAATTCACGTGGGAAGTTGAATCCACGATGAAAGAAAAGTACCCTTACTTATTTCAGTAAATCTCGGGTCGAGATTTATTTTAAGGGGGTGAGGATGTAACACCTCGAAAATTCACGTCCTATAATGTGTTGACACGTGTCATTTGTTTAAAACGTGTGAAAGAATATTATAGAAGGACTAAAGTTGACAAACATGGAAAGTATGTGAATATACGTATTCTAAGTGTCAACTGTGAATAAATATAATGTACATTAACCCTACATGATGCTCATACCTTCAAACGAATAAATAATGGATCATACGAAGCTAAAAGTGAGAGATTTCAAACTACAGGGACTAAATGTGTCAACATGTTCAATTTATACCTCTGAGTGACCTTTTGACAAACCCGAAGCTTTGTAAATATTAATTACGCTCACTAGAATGCACGATATAAATTTCGTAAAGTTTCGTTGTCGTATGAGAAAGTTGTGATCAAATTCGTGTGCGAAGTGTTAAAGCGTAAACGTTGAAAGTTAGGACTTTTCGGGTAACAATGAAGTTAACCGGGGACTTAGCAAAGTGGGTATATGTTTTAAAGCCTTTATAGATCAATTATGAGGGTTTACAATACAAGAAACAAGTGCCTAATCGGGTTTTGAAGAGCCAAGGACCAAATCGCAAAAGATCATGAATGCTGAAATCGGCATGCCGTCGCGCCACGCGAGGGTCCCTCGCGCCACGCGAGGGACTCCCAGTTCCGGAAAACATGGCTGTTGCCTGCCATTGCCTTTGTGGGCGACCTTTACCCGATTTTTCACATCTCCTGACCCCTAAAACACCCCCTAAGCATCTAGGACACATGTGGGAAGCTTGTGGTGTGTGCTAGACCTTGTTGTCAATGCATTGTGGTGAGTAAATCCACTATATAAGGGCCTTTAGTTACAAACAATTCATCACATCTTCATCTGCATTCTTGGAGCACTTCTGGAACTCAAACCTCCTCTTAAGTGTTCTCTAATCAAGCTTAGGACCTTTGTAAGTTGCCTAACCTTCTCTAATTAATTTTAGCTTAGTTATTTAGCTAAAAGTCAAACCGTCGTAATTACGGTTTGACTTCGAGATTAATGATAAATGGCTCAGGAATATCTCGAATCAAAAGTAGTTATAGGTTGGTATTTATGTGGGTAATAAAACCTCAAAAGGGTTTCCCCTGATCACCACTCTAACCAGGTCAAAAGTCGGGTCAAACTTATATTTAAAAAGTCAACAGGAAGCCTAAAATGCTATTTATGCATAATTAACATTGTAGATCATATACAACCTGTTGGATCATTGTTATAACTTGGTAATAAGTGTAAGAACATGTCTAGACATGTTCAACCCGACAATTTCCTGTTTAGACCCGGTTCGGAACCGAAAGTCACATAATTTGACTTTCACTTTGACTTTCAGTTCTGACCCGTTTAGGCATGTTTTAGAAATGCCTCAGAGCTTTAATTGGATTAGGTTACATGTTAGTACAACCCTCTGTGATTATACACCTAAGTTCATTAGTTATCCAATTAATATGCATGTTTCCGTTAATTGCTCATATGTTGACCGTTATGCCCTTATTACCTTAAAACGTGATTTTTGGAAATGTAAAAGTGTAGAAACTTTAATTACTGATATATAAACTTGTATGCAAAGTTTGACATCAGTTTGACTTGTAGATTAAGAGTTATGCTCATTATCGCAAATTTAAAGCTTTTTGTTAATTAAACGGCATAATTAGCGTATAGCCTAGTTAAACATACTTTTTGATGTCAAATATTTTACCCACTGATGTAATATATTATTATGGGATTTTTAAAGATTTTTAATTAATTTTAGGCTGTGCATAACTAGTAGTCGTAGGCTTAATCCGTTAATTGTCGGTTTTGCCCTTACGGGCCATAAAATGAGTTTTACATATCTAAACAACTCCAAACCTTTTGCTACTGATCACATATGATAAATAAATTATTTTAAGCCTTCTGGAAATATAAAAATATCAGATTTAAGTATCGAACCCGGAAATGGCCTTTAATCGCCTTATTTAGCGTTTTTAAAGCATAGTATGTTTTAAAATCATATTGAACATACCCGGGTTGATACCTACTGATATTTTAGGCAAATTAGAATATTTTAACAGTAAGAAAAGGTTGATTAACTCAGACTCGGGTTTTGAGCTTTTCGGCTTATGTGAAATTAACAAAATGCCCCTACGGTGCATAGTTGGCTATAAATTATAGATTTCACATAAATGCTTTAACCTACTGATATAACTTAGCAAATTGAGTATATTTGCTGATTACATCAGACCTGTAACTCAGGTTAACACTCAAACTCTTTTACAACCTTTAAAATGACCAAACTACCCCTACGGGGCATAGTTTGTGTTTAAAATCGTTTTGGGCATAATAAAAGACATCTTACTGATGTCACAACATATTTGAATCATATTAACTTAGGAAACCTGTATATGGCTCTTGCAGATACCCGTTACGCCTATTACACGTACGGTTCGGTTTATGTAACAAGTTTACATAAATTAGCCGAAACGGGTCAAACCTTAACAGTTTTATCTCAAAATCCAGAATGTGAATAATAAACCAATATTCACATTCTATCCGGTCTTCGCTTAATCGTGCATACGAACCGTATCTTTGAAACTAACCGGTCTAAGCTTAAGCTTAATTAAAAGACCCGTTAGAATTCTAATAGGTTATATTAAACCTTCGTTCCAGATTAGGAGAACCAGTAAAAGCTACGTGCATTTTGCTTATTGTGATTAATACTTGCTCAGGTAAATACTTTTAACTTATTTTCCCTATACGGGCTTGGGTTACGGTATATAGCATACCGCTTGATCGGGCATCAAATCTCCACTGTTAAGTGGGTAGTTGAATAATTTGATCGGCTCGTTTAAACAGTCTTGTTACTTAAAGCCTTTGGGGGGTTAATGACCATGTCCCGGATATCCTTGGCATCATTTTACGAAATGGCCACGACTTAAGCGCGGGGTGTAGGCGTACACCCGTCAGTGCATAAAAGAACATTGTGGTGTGTCTATTGATCTTTAACCCGGACAAGATCCGGGCTACTGAACGCACAAGGAACATGTAATTCGTTCACAAGATTATAATATTAAATATTTCTCCCAAGTTAAATAAAATGTTTACGCCATGTGCATCTAAACCAATTTTCAATCATTTTCCAAAATGAGTCAGTTGAATGTATTTACCAGTGTAAACTGACGTATTTTCCCAAAAAGATTAAATGCAGGTACTAAGCGAAATTGGCTGGGATTTCTCCTTAGCATCATTAGAAGTCTCGCAAGCTTAAGATGCCTGAAGTCTGTTGAACCATAAATATTATTTTATTTCGACACATCTGTGGATAAACTTCCGGATATTGTGACTTTGATATTACAATAATAAATTCGGTTGCATCATATTTTTAAATTGCTTCCGCTGTGCATATTGGTTATTGTGTTGTTTGACTATTATGTTGCCAACCACGTCACGATACTCCCCCACCGGGCCCACCGGTGACACGTGGGAATCGGGGTGTGACAATAAACGCTAGGTTCAAACCATTCAAAAGGTTTTTGTGTAAATGAACTCCATAACTGACGATATTTCGAATACAGATAGACTATCTATACGAAATATAACAAATGAAAATATAGGTGTCACACCCCAACCGATGGCGGAATCATCGGGGCGTGGCACTGAGCGAAACAGATTGTCCAGAAGTTTCCATAACAACTATAATTACCAATTATTTAAAGAATCATGTCCCATACCATGACGTAAAATATAACATAATTATTACAGACAAGATCTAGTCAAATTGTTCTGTTCCGACAACTCAGATTTCAAATACAGAAAATTGTTTATTTGTTTCTAGACCTTTCCTAGCCTCGATTTCACAGCAAGCCAAGCATCTAAACATCTTAAGCACCTCCCACATACGTTAAAGTAAAATTCAATACACATAGTGTAAAGGTGAGCATACAAGTTTAATAGATATAATAGAGTTCGAAATCGTTACGCATAACCAGCACGTAAACAGTGTAAAATGAGGCATGTTAGTTATCGGCATGAACCTATCGATACCGATGACTGCGGGTTGACTGCCCAAGGCAGTTCGTAATACACACTCACCACTGTGAGCCATGTAACACATTGTCCTTAACAACCCCTGAGTGAACAGGTGCTGAGTCCAAACTATAGTACTATCGTTGCTAAGGCAGGTAGACAACATTCCATGTGTAAACATAACAAACAAGCATTCATTAAGTCACGTATAACATGCGGCAATGATTAGCGTTAAAGTACTGCATAGTGTGTTCGATGTGATTTAGAATAAGTAACGTATGTAACACCCAAAAGTGCGTAAAGAAAAAAGGGATCGAGTATACTCACATCGATTGATGGATTGAAGGGAGCGCTAGAGAGTAAGGTTAGCCTGAACAGAACGATAGCATAAACGATAAGCGGCACGTAAAACGATACAAAGTGTCAGTGTATCGAACAGCAATCCGATCGGGTGGCCGGTCGATCGGATGACAATCCGTTCGGGTGGTCACCCAATCGGGTGGTCACTCGATTGGATAGTCACCTCATTTGGGATGGATGTGTTTGTGTATGATGGCTTGTCTTTTGAAGTTTTCGTTGTAGCATTTTGAAAACAGAGAAGTATCTCTACCCTTCAGGTCGGTCGATCGGACGGTAGTCCGATCGGATAGCAATCCGATTGGCGAGTCTTCTCAAGTTGAGAACAAGTTCACCGCAGGACGGTCACTCGATTGGATGGCAATCCGATCGGGTGGCAATCCGTATGCATTGAACATGTTGAAAATTGTTTAAGTGTTGAAGTCAGAACATCACATGGTCGAGTAGCAATCTGATCGGGTGGCAACTCGATCGGACGACAATCCGTTCAATGTTCCGTACTTCAATTATTGAAATAAAAGTTAAGTGTGGGACCCAAGGTGTAATCCGATCGGGTGGCAGTCCGGTCGGGTGGTAATCCGATCGGACGACAATCCGATCAGACGGAAGTCCGTCCCAGATGACCTGGTCGTCTTCTTCCTTGGTTTTTTTGATAATTTGTCGTGTTCTCGAGATGATTTGATAATGTGCTGAACAACAGAAACCTCGTCAATACATAGTAACCTGATAGGACAGGAATCACCCAAGTCCGACCAGTTAACTGTTCGAGACGGTGTTCCATGTTTAACCCGAAATTGTTAATCTCGTGGATAGAATCCAGATCTTGAACCAACACAACCACAAGAAAGAGTAGAAGATCAGATCAAGCTCCGATTCTATCGGTCTTGAGTGCATTGAGTGTAAAAGAGTTGAAAGAAAGTTGGAAAACCATCTTTCAATCCTTTTCACCATGAATATGTTCAGATCTATGAAAGATCTTTGTTTATTTGTGTGGAAATCGTTCAGATCTAAGTTGTTCTTGGTGGATTGAAGTCAAAACATGAAGTTCATAAGAACATCATGATGACATCATCCTAGAACACCTCAAATCTAGTGATTTCATGGTTAAAAGTTAAGATTTCAAAAGATAGAAAGGTGTAGGAGTACGTGTAGATAAAGAAAGTACAAGATTTAGGTGGAAAACTTACAAGATTCACGAGAAATCTGAAGAAAAGCGGGCTGGAGGGAGTGAGAGGAAGAGAGAGCTGTCAACATCAAATGATGTTGACATGAGGGGTATTTATAGGGTTTCCATAAATGGAAAGGGGAGGAGAGGGCTGGTCGATCGGGTGGCAACCCGATCGGGTGGCACCTCGATCGGCTGGCCACTCGATTGGAGTGGTTCGCGCGACGAGTTTTGCGATTTCGATTCGCGTGCTGAGCGTTGCGATGTGATAGAGTTTCCTATTCAAATTACTTTTAATCCCAACTACTATATCAGCATACAATCATCCTTAATTGTTTGCGTTTAGCGTTTGCGATTCGATTGCGATTAAGTTTCGATTGCGTTTCGATTAATCACCACACATAAACATAATTAAACATGCACAAGTAGCACATAAAGCACACACACATTTAGAACAATATCCAGAACGCGTAATTCGAGTTGCGAGTGCGATTGCGATCAGCGATAAAGCGATAAAACATGCGATAAATATCGAATAAACCTCGATTATTAATAAGTACTCCACATAATACAACTAACGTAAAAGCATAAAAGACTATCTACAAGTCAAAGAAGTCAAAACAGGATTTGAGCAAGGAGTGACAGATCGCAATTAGCAATCTTGTCTCCCTTTGACTTCAATCTTGACTTTGACTTGACTTTCGAAACACGGGGTGTTACAATAGGTAAAAATGCTGGCCATATGTGCAGAAATAGGTGAAGAACTTCACCACCATGTTCGCTTTCTTAGCATCCTTCATCAAAAATCCAAATTACATCGAAATATTCTCCAACTTATTTGAAAACATAAAAGATCTAAAAGTTATGATAACTGAATAGACTAATGCAAAAGCAAAGTGACCAAGATTTTATTACTCCAAGACATAACTTCAGTTACCCCTTCTGTCTATAAGACCGCCATGGTTACAAAGTGGTTGCTAGTGGAGAACCTCACACTTGCCGTCCTTCAATTATGCCATGCCAAGATATAATCTGGACTTAACTCATCACAACCTCTAAAACACCTAGATATATATATCGACTCCAAACATCCACACATAAATAAAAGTCTTGCCCATATTAGAAGCCGGCGCTTTTGGTCCGTTACCCAACCGACCTTTTGGTGCAATTTTTCTGTTAGACGACCATGGTTGCAACTTGCAATAGAAGTTGCAAGTGGAGAAACTCGCACCTGTCGTCTTTGGATTCTGCTGCATCAAAAGACGTTTTGCACTTAACTCATCACAGCCTCTTGATACCTGGATGAATATCACCAAACACATAGTACAAGTTTATAAATAAGAAGCAAGTTACCAGCCATTTTATAATTCACATTGAAACTAAATGTGAGTGGATTCCTTTGATAAAAGCAACAAAAAAGAGTAATAATTTTAGCTTTAGATTAATGTGCCAACAGTCCACCACATCGAGGTATGCTCTTTGTTTTTTTTTATTAAGTAGAATGAATGGTTGAAGCTACTGATTCAAAAGACATTTGACATGTTTAGCTTTTGATTCTTTAGAAAGAGTGGCTAAAGGTACTGATTCAACAACCCTTTGTTATGTCTAACTAATAAGGTAATAAGATATATAAGTACAAACTGTTTGTAGCATTTTGTAACTACTTGAAAGCAATCACAGATGATGGTTTTGAATAACAATTGTGATGTACTGATTTATTTACAATTCTTAAAAATTTATAATTATTTACACAACTTCACATTTAAGTTTATAAAATTTGATATTTGGTTATTTGTTGTTTTCAGTTTTAGCATAATAATCGTTCAACCAGTCTTATTACACGGGCACTATCTATTGGGTATGTCTCAGTATCTGAATTTTTGGCTGCATCTTTAAGTTAAAAATGTTGTTTGGTCAATGTCCACTGCTTATAGGCTCCAGCCTAAGATATGCCCCTTTTATGTCGGGGTCCTTTCTGCCCCGTTGTCCCATGTCTAGCTGGTCTAACTAAGAGTCGCATAACCCTTGAATCACCTCCTAAATTCCTAATCATAATGTTTTTGTTAAATCAAGGTGTCAATTCAGATTTCAGATCTATTTACGTATTTCCATGTTTTGTTTTCACTACATAATCAAGTAAATGTTCATAAAAATAAAACTTATCGCAATCATATCGACGTAGTAATTGACATGATCAAATGCAAGTGATACTGGGGCTGAAATGAAAGCACCATTCCCTTCCTTTTAGCTGCTATTTCTGTACCTGAAATCAATAAATTTCCTTATAAACATAACATGTAAGGTTTTCATTCTTCAAACAGAACATGAACTGAACGTTGATCATTTACAGCTAATTCAGGGTGTTTAAGTTGTTCATCTTCATTTGGAACCACGGTTCTGGAACTTTCACAAGCTGTGCATTTCATGTCGAAAATAACATTAGATCAGATCAAGAAGTTCAATTAACTAATGTCTAATTCAATACGCAACCATAAACTTACGATTCAAATACGTGAAAGCCAAAATGAAGAAGATGGTAAAGATCACTAAATACGCCCAGAAATAGTGGATGAAAAGGTCTCAATATGCATATCTTTGGAATCTGTATGTCACACTTGTCCGACATCTACTGTTCTGGTAGCCTGAGATAAATTTCGATGCCAGTTCATGTGGTACCTATGAAAACCAAGGAAACCACCATCCTTAACTACCAAAAACTGAAAATATCAAGAATAGACAAGCTCTACTGAACTATATATCAAACATATAGCAATCAAATCATGATAAATAATATGACAAAGACATAGATGTACAAACCAAAACTCCTACAGAATGAACACATATCTCAAGTTCCGTTAATTCCTCACTTAAGATTTCATCATATACCCAAAGCACAATCAATTAAACCTAACAAAAAAAGAGAGCTACAAATGTTAAGTACTAAATGTAACCCAAAATTCTTCTACTGGCATTTCAACAAACAGTTGGTAGGCAAGCTTTAAAAACACCAAATCACAATCAACTATAATGCAATATGACAAACAAAAGAAATCAAGTAGAGGGCACACTATAGAATTCAGTTGACGATTTTATTTTTCAACTGAAATCAACATTTCAGATACCTTACAAAACCCCAAATCACTATCAATAAAAGCTAAAAAATTCCAATAGAACAAAGCCACGAAAGCACACAGAAGAATTCTATTTCTTTGATTTCAGACTCTAATTTAAAATGGTAGCAAGGAAAAGCAACCGTATCTTATCTCTAGTCAAGCTTGAAGAAAATTGTTGGCACTTCCGGCAATAACAATGGCATGGAAAAGATTTTGACAGAGAGAATATAAAGGGTTTTGGGAGGAAGAAGACATGATGTGGTGTTTTGGGGAAGAAGGAGAGACGTTGCAAGTGTTTGGCACGCGTACGAAGTAGAATCACATATCTAATTTTTTTTTTTGAATATCACCCAAAGCTAAGGGTACAACTACCCTAAGCCTAAAATTGTTGCTTATTTATAGTTTTGAATTTTATGTATTTGAAGTATTTTGTTTTCTAATTTATTTCATTTTATATTTGTTTTATTTTAAATCAAGTGACATCAATTTAGTAATCAAGGGTTTGGATTAAATGGATTTAATTGAACAAAAACAAGTAGGCCCGTGAGATTTTCTAAGGGTATTCTAATCCATCCAAGTCGTAGTTTCTCCCTCCTCAAATTCCCCCTCGTTTTTAAAACGTTAATAATTTTTTCATACGACATTATTTTTTTTTTTATAAAAATTGCACCATAAAAAAGAGCGTTTTTTTTCTTAAAACGAACACACTATTGCTTTACTTTGGAAAAAAAATTCAATAACCCAGATGCGTAAAACGCAATGGACAAAAAACACAAAAACTTGAATTTTTTTTTCTAAAACGCAATGGACTAAAAACACAAAAGAAAGTGTTCTTTCTAAAATGCAATGGACAAAAAACACAAAAGAAACTGTTTTTTTTTCTAAAACACAATGGAAAAAAAACTCAAAACAAATTGTTCTTTCTAAAACACAGTGGACTAAAACACAAAAGAAAGTGTTCTTTCTAAAACGCATTGGATTACAAAACACACAAAAAATGTCTTTTCCAAAACGCCATTGACTAAAAACACAAAATAAAGTGTTCTTTCTAAAACACAGTAGACTAAAATATAAAAGAAAGTGTTCTTTCTAAAACGCAATGGATTAAAAACACAAAAGAAAGTGTATATTCAAAAACGCAATAGACTAAAAACACAAAATAATGTGTTTATTCTAAATCGCAATGGACTAAAAAAAAAGGGTAGTTGCACGGTACCCCTGACCGCGGAAGGGATCTCCCTTCCCAGTTCACCACCCGACAAGGATCCCTGGCGGCAAATACCCATAGCCATCAAAGAGGGGTAAGAAACATGTTTCGAACCCGAGACCTCGAATGTCCTCGGTCCGGCTTAAAGCGGGTGTCGGTGGCCACCAAAGTGGCACTAATGGGAATTGAACTTGGGTCTCCATTGGAGAACCCAAGTCACTCCACCACTAGGCCACTTGTGGTGGTTAAGGACTAAAAACATAGAAAAAATTGTTTTTTTTTAAACGCAATGGACAAAAAACACATACAAAATGTGTTTTTTTTTATAAAACGCAATAGGTTAAAAACACAAAAATGTGTTTTTTTATTGTGTTATAAAACACAATGGATCAAAGAAAAAAAAATTATGTATGTTATATCGAATTTTTTTATAAGTAACAAGAAATGATGGATAAAATATGTATTTTATATCTAAGATATCATATATCTCTAAACACAATGGATCAAATATAAGATATTTATATATTATTAAAGAGAAAGGTCAGTGGCCTTTGCCACCTACCCTTTTTCTTTTAGTCATACCATACCCTAATCAATCAGAGACTTCCGAACCCTTCTCCTCCATTCTCCCCCTTTCACAAAATGGCGACACAAGTTGAACCAAAGATCGCACCTTCGATGCTATCATCAGACTTCGCTAATCTTGCATCTGAGGCTGAGCAAATGGTCAACTTCGGTGCTGAATGGCTTCACATGGACATCATCACCTACCACAAAGTGTGGGAAAACCCATTAGAGGATTGATAAGCTAACAGAAAACGAAGACACGTTGTAAATTGTCCCCGCCGCTGCATCGCATAGTGTAAATATACAAAAATGATAAAATTGAGGAGATATATAGAGCCCACTTAGACATGTCAATGGATCATAGGCTTCATAGCTACTATAATCTAAATCCAAGACTAACTAAATGGATCGTAAGTTCATACATTGGATTTTATCAACCTGTTTGGTTCCTTGGTGCATATGCCTTGTAGAAAATTTTGAGAACCCACATACGTGTATACGTGACAGTGGTGCTTATACCTTAGATAATGTGTTGATTCATTATTGTGAAAAATTAGGAATACATCAGCTTTGGTTGGCTTTCTATTTCATACATTACAGTTATTGAGCTTGTACACAGAAACATCACTAATATTGCGTCATCTTATTTCTTTTTGGTACTCATAACTTACGTAGTTTATTTCTTCCTTTTGTTTTGTATTTTAGAAAAGATTGGGAGCTTGCTGCCTTCACTTTTTTGGCTTTGAATTAGATTTAGACTTTATTCTTGGATCTTGCCTGAAGTTTTTTTTATATATTTTTATGTTTTAAATATTTTGTAGGATATGGGTCACAATTTTAATAAAAATTTATATAAATAAAAAATAGTAAAGATACTCTCTTTACATATTTGGGAATTATAGTACATGTACCGTGTACGAATACTAACGAATATAACGTATAATACAACATATGTAATTAAATTGATTCAAACGATGGTCTTCAAAAAGAGCTTTAACCGCGTCTACTTGTATGGCTCGTTGTGTTTTCAGTCCATTGTGTAGGCTTCAACGAGGTCTTGAACCATGTCTTCTTGTACAATAATATTTCCTACAAAAAGAACAAACAAATCTTGACGGTTATGGCTGAGGTACGTGTTCAACACGCTTCCCTTAAAACAGATTTCGCACCTCTACTAAGGACAACGCGTCAGTCTCCCAGGGTACAACAACCGAAGCAGTTTGTACTTGTAACAACTCTCATTAAAATTACTATTTCTTATTTTATTATGTCTAATAGGAAACCCTAATTGAGACCCCCAAATAATATTGCATGACCCCTAAAATTTTCAGAACAATCGGAACTAGGATCAGGGCCCCTAAAACTCAAGGGGGGGTATTCCCTAATTGATATTATCCTTACAGTTTGTTGTAAAACGCGAATTTCTTCGAATGGTCGACTCACCTAAGCTACAAATACACGAGGCTACCCTATGCTAGAAGGGTACCCGTCGCGCCACACGACAGGCTGTCGCGCCACGCGACAGGGCCGGTTTTTCAGTATAAATAGTAGGGGTTGGCACTTGCACTGTGGTGTTGGTTCGACGTTCAAATTCAATTCGTGTACTGAGATATCATCTGTTTACTCCAAAAACACACACCAGCCCGAAATTCTGCCGCAATAACAGGGTAATAACTCGATCACTGCTACGATTCAATGTTCGATCGATAAAAACCAGTCCGATGGATGTTTAAGTGCTGCCCATATTTGGGCTATACTTTGCCATTCGTCGTGAGGGTTTTGATCTCGTGAGTTGTCGTAAAAGTTGTATTAAGTTACTGACCTAGTTTTCATGTGCATTATTAATTGAATTAGGTTAACAAGGCTAAATCAGTAGGCTAAACTCTTCCCGTCTAAACTTGCAAAGTGAGTCATTCTCTTTTTATCAAATCGTTTTCCTAAAACTCTACTTGTTTTCAAAGTTATAATTACAGGGATTAAGTCTTTGTAATCTTCAATTACTGCCGGTATGTGGGGTTTTGTATACATTACTGGATACCCGTCACCATTGGACAACGGGTTAGCCAATGGGTGATCTGACCATAGTCACAGACACTGTCGAGTGACAAATACCGATTTGGGGTAATTGGTAGATAGAAACAATATAATCACCCTTAATACTGTATATTATAACAATGTGTCGTTTTGTGCAACTTGAGTGACTCGCCAGTATTTCCCTGCTGATAAAACATTTTTAAACATGTTTCAGGTGATCTGCTGTGATCCAGGAAAAAGTGTCGTGTAACACTGCAAGCTTGAAGAAGTGGCTCAATAAAATAAAGAAACATGTTTTTTTGTAAAAACAGGGCTTTCCCAGTGAAATCACCTTTATTGTAAATTATGGGTGTAATCCCCAATTTGTGAAATAAAATAAATTGGGTAATTTCAAGTTTTAAAAGATCCCGTTAAACTTCCGCTGTCAACTCAAATAATAAATACCACGGGTTTTCTGTCCCGCGGGTCCTGAAACGGGAAAAACCGGGCCGGGGGTCGTGACAGAAAAAGGTGGTATCAGAGCCACTGATTTAAGCCAATTAAGTATTTAGAAATACTTAATTTTTCTGATTGCCATTCTGTGATTATGTGAAAATTTATTCACAAAATTTTAACTTAGAATTTTGTGTGTTTCTGTATATATGCTAACAACATGAATGAGTTGTCTGAAGCTCTTCATAATATCACTATCCATTATGCTGACATGGAAGTTTCCGAGGGCTTTTCTGGTTATTGGGCCGACACTAAGGAACCTATGGAATTCCAAGCCCAACCTCAGGAAAAACCTAAACCGAAAAAGAGAAGAAGACTCGTAGGCTGGAGGCGTGTGCGTAGGAAGAAACCAACAGTACAGAAAGTTATAAAGACTGAGGATCCGAAGGATAAGGGGAAAGGAAAAGAGATCAGGGAAAGTTCCAGGCAAGCCCAGGAAATGCCATCATGGGAGGAGTTGGATTGTAAACTGGCACTTAGCGACCTCATCGGACCTGCCGATGAAGACCTCTTCAACTACCCTGTTGAATCATAACTTCCAGTTAATCTAGAGCCTGCTATCCCAGATCCCTCTGTCAACCCCCGACCTCTACCAGGAGAGCTGGAAGAATGGTGGACCACTGACTGGCAATTTCAGAATCTTACTAATAACCCTAATGCCTTTTTCCCTCAGTTTGACCCCGAGCCTGCACCAAACCCACCTATGAGCAATGAGAATTTGGATGAACTCCGCCACTATGGCGAGGAGCTGGTGGACTCAGGGAATCGAATCCGGGAAGTAGGAGAACAGATCTCCTGGAAGTACTACGAGAGGGAACGTCGCTTCTAAGATGCCAGCTGAAGGGGATGGTGTGACTGTGTGGTCGTGGTTGTATAATAATAAAATAATAATAATAGTAATAAAAATATAATCCTGTAAAATAACTTAAAATAAAACCCTTGTAAAATAACTGGTGTGTACGGACGCATATTAAAATATATAAAATATGGAAGTCAAAAAATCGACAATTTTGGCTATACGGGTGACGTGATTTTTGTGCGATTGTTCTGCATTTAGTTGTTATTTACTTTAAACTAATAACTTATATATATTAATTACCAGATGGAACATGCTGTTAATGAACCAGTTAATGAAGATAATCAATCTGAGCAAAACAATGAAGATCACTTTCTTAATAGGCAAGACATAGAAAGCATCATTGCTCAAGGAATAGCCAATGCTATTCCAGCAATCCTTGCTGCTGCCAGAAATCCAGTTGAACCTCAACCAATTATTCCTAGCAAATGTACTCGTGATGACAACTTCAGTAATAGCGTAAATGGAGGCGGCAACAACAACAACAACAACAACAACAATAATAATAATAATGGGATGCAAGCCCCATTCCTTAAAAGAATGAAAGCTGCAACGCCTGGTTGCACTTACAAGGAATTTCTTGCCTGTAAACCTGTCGAGTTCGCAGGCAATGAAGGGGCAACTGCCGTGCTACGTTGGTTGGAGAAAACCGAGGCAGTAATTAAAATAAGTAAATGTGCCGAGGAGGATAAAGTCATGTATGCTTCTCACCTTTTCAAGGAAGAAGCATTAGAATGGTGGAATACGGTATTACAAGCTAAGGGAAGTGACATGGCCTATGCCATGAGTTGGGAAGAATTTAAGCGTCTGGTGGAAAGAAAATTCTGCCCAGAATATGAAAAAGAACAAATGGCGAATAAATTCTTGAGCCACCGAATGGTGGATGTTGATTGTCGAGGGTATACTTCAAAGTTTTTCGAATATGCTCGAATTGTGCCTACTCTGGCTTCGCCAGAACCGATACTTATTTCTCGCTACATTTGGGGTTTAATTAGCGAGATTCGTGATATTGTCAAAGCTGCGAGACCCCGCACAATTGACGATGCGGTGGAATTAGCCAACACTTTGACTGACGGACTGGTGCATACGCGAGAAGAAAACAGAAAGAAGGAATTGGCTCAGAAAATTACCCAAGGATTTCGTATGGGTAATAATAACAACTTCAAGAGAAAGGGAACTGGATCATCTTCCACTCCGCCGTTTTTGCAGAAACTGCAAAAAGAAACATTTTGGAAAATGTAATGAAACCTGCAACTTCTGCAAAGCTATAGGACATCGTGAAGAAGATTGCAGAAAGAAAACAAAGATCTAATATAACTGTGGAGAAGCTGGGCATTTCAGAACAGAATGCCCTAAATTGGTCAAACCAGCAGATAACAAGGCCAAAACTGCTGAAGGGACTAACAAGAAGAACGCAAGAGCCTTCCAACTGACCACGCAGGAAGCCGAACTGATTCCTGACGTAATCGCTGGTACGTTCTTAGTTCACAATGTTTATGCGAAAGTATTATTCGACTCTGGTGCAAACCAAAGTTTTATAAATACTTCATTCTGCCAAGCTCTTAAGCTACCCTTAACCAAACTTAGGCAAAATTATATAGTAGAAACAACAGACGGGAATTCTGTTAACATAGATAAGGTCTTGCGAGAAGAAAATATAGAACTTTCAGGTCATAAATTTTCTGCAAACCTATTACCTATGAATTTAGCTGGATTCGATGTCGTATTAGGAATGAATTGGTTAGTAGCCAACCATGCTCGAATCCTCTGTGATAAGAATTCCATAGAAATTCGTGCACCCACAGGAGAAGTAATTATGATTACAGGGGATAAGCCGCGTAAACCAATGAAGTTCATTTCAGTAATGAAAGTTTCTAATTATGAACGAAAGCAAGGAATAGTGTATATGATTTCGGTAATCATTAGCACTAAGGGCAAGGAACTTAAGGAAATTCCTGTAGTATCAGAATACTCAGATGTATTCCCAGAAGAACTGCCAGGATTACCACCAGATAGGGAGGTAGAATTTAGAATTCATTTGATTCCTGGTACTACACCCGTAGCTAAAGCACCCTACCGATTAGCACCCACCGAAATGTTAGAACTGAAAAAGCAATTAGATGAATTGCTCAGTAAAGGATTCGTACAACCTAGTTCATCCCCTTGGGGAGCACCAGTGTTTTTCGTAAAGAAGAAAGATGGTTCTATGCGAATGTGTATCGATTATAGGGAATTGAATAAGGTTACAATTAAGAATCGATACCCATTGCCTAGAATTGATGATCTTTTTGATCAACTTCAGGGGCTAGATATTTTTCTAAGAAAGATTTACGCTCCGGATATCATCAGTTGAAGGTACAAGAAGAAGACATACCTAAAACTGCTTTCAGAACTAGGTATGGTCACTACGAGTTTACAGTCATGCCCTTTGGACTAACAAATGCTCCGGCAACATTTATGGATATGATGAATAGGATCTGTAAACCCTACTTGGATAAATTTGTAATTGTCTTCATCGACGATATACTTATTTATTCCAAAAACCAGGAAGAGCATTGTGAGCACCAGCATGCACTCTTAACTTTGTTAAGAAAGGAAAAGCTTTACGCCAAATTCTCGAAGTGTGAATTTTGGCTACAGGAGGTGCAATTTTTGGGTCACATGGTGAATCACAAAGGTATTCACGTAGATCCCTCCAAGATAGAAGCGATCACTAAATGGAAGGTCCCGCAATCAGCTATGGAAGTTAGAAGTTTTCTAGGATTAGCTGGGTACTATAGACGATTTATTAAAGATTTTTCTAAGATAGTTGTGCCATTAACTAAGCCAACCTGTAAATCGGTTAAGTTTGAATAGGGACCTAGGCAAGAAGAGGCTTTTAAGATTTTGAAGCAAAAGTTAACAAACGCCCAATTCTTGCCTTACCAGAAGGGACAAAATATTTTGAAGTTTACTGTGATGCCTCTAAGCTAGGATTAGGATGTGTGCTAATGCAACGCAAAAAGGTAATTGCGTATGCCTCAAGGCAATTGAAAAAGCACGAAGAGAATTATACGACTCATGACTTAGAATTAGGAGCCATAATTTTTGCCCTTAAGATTTGGAGACACTATTTGTATGGCAGTAAGTTTACAATTTATACAGATCATAAGAGTTTAAGATATATATTTGGGCAAAAAGAATTGAACATGAGGCAAAGAAGATGGATGGAAATTCTAAGTGACTACGACTGTGATATTCAATATCACGAAGGAAAAGCAAACGTAGTTGCAGATGCCTCAAGTCGTAAGTATCATGAAAAGCAAAAGCGAGTTCGTGCTCTTAGATTAAATCTTCAAGTAGATTTAATGGAACAACTGAAGAAAGTTCAAGTAACAGCAATCAAGGATGATGCTGAAGGAATGAAAGGACGAATAAAGGAATTAGAGCAAGGAAGTGATGGAATTTGGAGATTCCACAAGAAAAGGATTTGGGTACCTAAGCAAGGGGACATAAGAAATAAGATTTTAGAGGAAGCCCATAAATCTAGATATACCATGCATCCTGGTAATAATAAGATGTACCAAGATTTAAGAAATAATTTCTGGTGGATAGGAATGAAAAAGGACATAGCTAGATATGTATCTAAGTGTCTAACTTGTTCACAAGTTAAGGCAGAACACCAGAAACCTTCAGGGTTACTCCAACAATTAGAAATGCCTGTTTGGAAATGGGAACTCATAACAATGGACTTTGTTACTAAGTTACCGAAAACCAGGAAAGGTAACGACGCAATTTGGGTAATTGTAGATCGATTAACCAAATCAGCTCATTTTCTACCCATGAAAGAAACCTTTAGCATGGAAAGGTTAGCAAAATTATACGTAGACGAAATAGTATCCTTACATGGAGTTCCACTCTCTATTGTATCGGATAGAGATAGTCGTTTCACTTCACATTTCTGGACAAGTTTCTAAGAAGCCATGGGGACGCAATTAAATTTATGTACAACTTATCATCCCCAAACCGACGGAAAAAGTGAAAGGATGATTCAAACCCTGGAAGACATGCTCAGGGCATGTGTAATAGATTTTGGTGGGAACTGGGATGACCACCTACCCTTAATTGAATTCTCCTAAAACAATAGTTATCATGCAAGCATTGAAGCTGCCCCATTCGAAGCACTGTATGGACGAAAGTGCAGAACTCCAGTTTGTTGGGCAGAAATAGGAGAAAGCCAATTATCAGGTCCCGACATTGTACAAGAAACCACCGACAAAATCACTCAAATCAAGGAAAGACTGAAAATGGCTCGATATCGCCATAAAAATTATGCAGACAATCGACGCAAGCCACTGGAATTTCAAGTCGGAGATATGGTACTCTTGAAAGTTTCTCCTTGGAAAGGAGTAGTGCGGTTCGGGAAGAAGGGAAAGTTAAGTCCAAGGTACGTAGGACCATTCCCAGTAATCCAGCGAATAGGACCAGTTGCCTATCGTTTACAACTACTAGAAGAGCTAGCAGGGGTACATGACGTATTTCATGTATCCAACCTCAAGAAATGTCTATCTGTTTAATCCCTGGTAGTACCTCTTCAAGATGTAGAGGTAAATGAAAAGTTAAAATTTGTTGAGAAGCCACTGCAGATAGAAGACAGAAAGGTCAAGTTTCTCAAACACAAAAGACTAGTACTGGTCAAAGTCAAGTGGGATTCTAAGAGAGGACCTGAGTACACTTGGGAGCTGGAATCGGAGATGAAACGAAAATATCCCTACTTGTTCCAGTAAATCTCGAGGACGAGATTTTTATAAGGTGGGGAGGATGTAACAACTCTCATTAAAATTACTATTTCTTATTTTATTATGTCTAATAGGAAACCCTAATTGAGACCCCCAAATAATATAGCCTGACCCCTAAAATTTTCAGAACAATCGGAACTAGGATCAGGGCCCCTAAAACTCAAGGGGGGGGGGGGGTATTCCCTAATTGATATTATCCTTACAGTTTGTTGTAAAACGCGAATTTCTTCCAACGGTCAACTCACCTAAGCTACAAATACACGAGGCTACCCTATGCTAGAAGGGTACCCATCGCGCCACGCGACGGGCTGTCGCGCCACACGACGGGGCCGGTTATTCAGTATAAATAGTAGGGGTTGGCACTTGCACTGTGGTGTTGGTTCGACGTTCAAATTCAATTCGTGTACGGAGATATCATTTGTTTACTCCAAAAACACACACCATCCCGAAATTCTGCCGCAATAATAGGGTAATAACTCGATCACTGCTACGATTCAATGTCCGATCGATAAAAAACAGTCCGATGGATGTTTAAGTGCTGCCCGTATTAGGGCTATACTTTGTCATTCGTCGTGAGGGTTTTGATCTCATGATTTGTCGTAAAAGTTGTATTAAGTTACTGACCTAGTTTTCGTGTGCATTATTAATTGAATTAGGTTAACAAGGCTAAATCAGTAGGCTAAACTCTGCCCGTCTAAACTTGCAAAGTGAGTCATTCTCTTTTTATCAAATCATTTTCCTAAAACTCTACTTGTTTTCAAAGTTATAATTACAGGGATTAAGTCTTTGTAATCTTCAATTACTGCCGGTATGTGGGGTTTTGTATACATTACTGGATACCCATCACCATTGGACAACGGGTTAGCCAATGGGTGATCTGACCATAGTCGCAGACACTGTCAAGTGACAAATACCGATTTCGGGTAATTGGTAGATAGAAACAATATAATCACCCTTAATACTGTATATTATAACAATGTGTCGTTTTGTGCAACTTGAGTGACTCGCCAGTATTTCTCTGCTGATAAAACCTTTTTAAACATGTTTCAGGTGATCTGCTATGATTCAGGAAAAAGTGTCGTGTAGCACTGCAAGCTTGAAGAAGTGGCTCAATAAATAAAGAAACATGTTTTTGTAAAAACAAGGATTTCCCAGTGAAATCACCTTTATTGTAAATTATGGGTGTAATCCCCAATTTGTGAAATAAAATAAATCGGGTAATTTCAAGTTTTAAAAGATCCTGTTAAACTTCCGCTGATAACTCAAATAATAAATACCACGGGTTTTCTGTCCCGCGGCTCCTGAAACGGGTAAAACCGGGCCGGGGGCCGGGACAGTACTGCCGGAGAAGGCCACGCGCCAGAGGTTACACCAGATAAAATTATAGTGTTAGAACATATGGAACGAATATGATGTGATGGTGGTGGAAAACGAGTAGAGAGTACTCCTCTCCTAGTTGCTCTTCAAATGTTCATCCTTCTTCAAGTATTCTTCATGTATAAAGTAATATAATTTTCTTGTAGTAACAAAAAAAGCACATAGCCTACTAATTGTACAAGAGTTAAGGATTAGTGAAATGTTTTGTAACACACTTCTCGTTATTATACGAATTTGATAAAATATGCATATTATTGAAACCAAAATACTTAACTTCATTAAAAATATACAAAATAGAAGTTTTCATAGTGACAACTTACTAGTTAACTACTAATGAGTTTATACATCCCAAAAACGAATAGTTAATTGTTTACATCACAAACATTGTCTAAAACAAAGTTAATTAAACGCGGAAGCTCCAAAATGTTGTGTTCGGTTCTTGAAAACGTGCTTGATCGCCATACGGATTAAGTTCCACATCACCTAGTGTCAAAACCACTTGAAATGTTAGTTTTGACTTTGTTATAACGCATATAAACAGGTTCTGGAATCAAACAATCGAAAACAAAATAAAAATCCAGAATTAAGTCTGTCGCGCCATGCGACAGACTCCCTTCTTTCCTTCGCGTGTCGCGAGATCCCTCGCGTGTCGCGCCAGGGTTATTGGTCCCTATCACGTGCTGCGGGGGAGCCTGTTTTCCAGCAGGTGCAGGTTTGAGACCTGCATTTCCTGCCCAGCTCCGAATTTCACAATACAAACTTCAAATGTTCATAACTTTTGATCCGTAGGTCCGTTTTAGGTGATTCTTTTTCCTACGAGACTGTAATTTAATTACCGACGTGTCTATTATGTTCATTTTACCAAAACTTAATTTTACGGACCGAATGTCTAAAATCACTATTTCGTTTATTCATCCCACAATTTATACAAATTTACTACCAATATTATTGTAACTTTCAGTGTAAGACCCACATTGGAAATTTACACAATTACAACTTTAAAATACGCATTTTAATACTAAAAATGCGACTTTACAAAAACTTTTCATGCCAACATTCTCATATGTTTAAAAAAAAATTTCAAAAGACATAGTTGTAAGTGTTTACATAATTCACTTATAACAAAACAAAACAAGGTTTAACGCGGAAGCTTCATTTAACGTGTGTTCGGTTCATGTTCGTCGCTTGATCTTCATCCGGGACTCTCGACATTCACCTATGATCAAAACCAACTTAAAAGTTAGTTTTGAAAGTTAAATAACAAGTACAACAAGCTAAATGGGTCAAATAATCAAAAAAACAAAAAAAATCAAGTTTTTACCCCGTCACTGCACGCGACGGTAATACCCCTTGGGCGTCGCGCTACGCCACACCCTCATTTCGACAGAATGTTCTTATTCTTGAGCTATAGTTTTAATCGAAAAACGAACTTCAAAGTGTCCTAACTTTTTATCTACTTATCCGTTTTACATGATTCTTTTTCCTATGCGATCGTAATTTGATTCTCCATCTCATGGAGTTAGAACCTAACATCCGAATTCACAAAATTTTAGATATCAAGCTCTCGGCTTGAAATTTAATTATAACACTTTTTGACCCGTTTATGGTTTTATCGACAAATTTGTTTGTCGCCTCCGGTTCTTCGTGAACATATTATTATAATTATTTCCTATTTTACAAGGTTCAATTCATGGGTTTTTAAGCATCATTGACCCGTTTTTTGCTTATAATCTTATTTTGACCCGTTAAGGGGATTTATGCACTTTTAAGCTTAAATTACGCTCATTTCTTGTATGTCTCATAACTCCACCCATTCATATTGATTAGTCTTCCACCACAACTATAATTGTGGAGGATTTAATGTAATAGACTATTTATTCCGAGTTCTATCCTTCGGATATGTCATTTTACGACAAGACGCATTTTAAGGCATTTAACCCTTGAAAGGTTATACCTACAACTCTTACACGTATCTAAGGGTTACAAAGTCATAATATAAGTTTCTAAACAACCTCTAAGGGTCGTTTGCCCGGTTTACCCATCAAGGGCCTTTTTGGTCAATTTTAATCCTTCATTTTTACTATGAAGGACTTCCACTAATTATTTAACCAACATTGCATTTTTAACTATAAGTCAATATATGCGTACCTGGCCCAGGTCAACAAATAGACCCGATTTATACCTCGCTTTAATTATCCCATATTCTATGGCGATGCAATTATCCAAATTGCTAATCGCTCCTGTTAACATAAGACTTGACAACCACAATAGTCGATATTGTCGAATTGTGTTATCACCACCATTTGACCCTTTTGGACTATATGACCAAACGTTGCATAATTTTAAAACATGGTCTTTGATTCCCAATTTATACATCCGACCCATTTTGGATTTTTCACAAGTTCTTTTCATACACGCTCAACCCATTTCGGCTTACGCCATGAGTATATTTTTAACTTCAATTTACATTAGTCGACCCTTGTCACGGCCCTAGCCCCGGTTTGACCCGGTTCAGAGCCGCGAGACAGGAAACCCGTGGTATCTTAATATGCGACAGCGGAAAACAGGATCGTTTTAAAACTCAAAATGCCCAATTATTTTATTCCATAAATTGGAGATAAACCCCGTAATTTACAACAGAGGAATTTAACTTGGAAATTCCCTTATTTATTAAAACATGTTTATTCATTTTTAACCGAGCCACCTCTTCAAGCTTGTTAGTGCTCCGTAGCACATTTCCTTGATTTACAGCAGGTCGCCTGAAACATGTTTTTAAAAATATTTTATCAGCGGGGAAATGCTGGTGAGTTATACATTTGATACAAAATGACACAATGATATAGATTACAGTATTAAGAGCGATTACAATTGCCTTTATCATTTATATCACTGACCCATTTGTCACTTGACCGGACTTGTGACTGTGGACATATCACTTGTAGGTCCTTTCACCCACTAGTGATAAATATTTAGTAGCTATGTGCACATCCCCCCACTTACTGGCACTATTTTCAGATAACAAAGACTTAATCCCTGTAACTATAACTTTTGAGAAATAGTTTTGGAAATAGTTTTGGTAAAAAGAGAATAACTCACATTGCAAGTTTACACGGGCATAGTTTTGCCTACTGATTAGCCTTTTGACCTAGATTAAATAATATACATAAGAACTCGATTAGTAACTGATACAACATTTACGATAGTTCACGAGATTAAACCCTCACAACGAATGACAAAATGCTATGCTTAAACATTCAGCGGAGTCACAACGAATGACAGAGTATTGCCCAAGTTCTAGCAACACTCAAGCATCCGGTTGGATTTCACGCGAATGACAAAGTAGTAGCATTTAAACATCCGGTCGGATAGTTTCAATCGATCGGATATTGAATCGTAGCAGCGATCGAGTTAATACCCGGTATTGGAGTAGCACTACGCTAATATTATTGATATTTTCGACTTCTGAGAGCAACCAATTCTTTTTTATGAAATGATTTCGACACCAGTGGATTGTGCAGGTGAATGGCTATTTATAGGTGAAATTAGGGTCTGACGCGGCCCGTGTAAACCCTAAGCCTAACCTTACGCGGCCCGCGTTGCCGCCCAGTCTACGACTAGCTTTGACTAGTCATACGTAGGTTAGCCAGGTGGTCGACACGTGGCACGGTTACGCTTATCCAGTCAACACAGGGTTGACGCGGCCCACGTAAGACCTATGTTGTCTTTTACGCGGCCCGCCTGGACACCCTAAATCTTGTTTTTCTTGATTTTTAATATAGTGTAGGGTTTCAGGGGTTCGGGTTTTAACTTACGGGTATTATTAGGACAATTTTGAGAGTCCTTACATTCTCCCCACCTTATTTAAAATCTCGCCCTCGAGATTTATTGGAATAAGTGAGGATACTTTTGCTTCATCTCCGATTCCAGTTCCCTCCTCTCCTGGAATCCCATTTGATTTTGACTAGTACCAATCTTTTGTGCTTGAGGAACTTGATTTTCCGATCTTCGATTTGAAGTGGTTTTTCAACGAACTTCAATTTCTCATTTACCTCTACGTCTTGGAGAGGTACGATCATTGATTCGTCTGATAGACATTTCTTTAGGTTGGATATATGAAATACATCATGTACTCCAACCAATTCTTCTGGTAGTTTTAATCGATAAGCAACTGGTCCTATACGTTGAATCACTGGGAATGGTCCTACGTATCTTGGACTTAGCTTTCCTTTCTTACCGAATCGAACTATTCCTTTCCAAGGAGATACTTTTAAGAGTACTTTGTCTCCTACTTGGAATTCGAGTGGCTTGCGTCGATTATTAGCATAACTTTTCTGGCGATCTCGAGCCGTCTTCAATCTTTCCTTGATTTGGGTGATCTTGTCAGTAGTTTCTTGCACAATCTCCGGTCCTGATAATTGACTTTCTCCTATTTCTGCCCAACAAACTGGAGTTCGGCACTTTCTTCCATATAGTGCTTCGAATGGGGCAGTTTCGATACTTGAATGGTAACTATTGTTACAGGAGAATTCGATCAATGGTAGGTGGTCATCCCAGTTTCCACCAAAATCTATCACACATGCTCTAAGCATGTCTTCCAAGGTTTGAATCGTCCTTTCACTTTGTCCGTCTGTTTGAGGATGATATGCCGTACTTAAATTTAATCGAGTTCCCATTGCTTGTTGGAAACTTTTCCAGAAATGAGAAGTGAAACGACTATCCCTATCCGATACAATGGAGAGTGGAACTCCATGTAAGGATACAACTTCATCTACATACAACTTGGCCAACCCTTCCATGCTAAAGGTTTCTTTCATAGGTAGAAAGTGGGCTGATTTGGTTAATCGATCCACAATTACCCAAATCGCATCATTACCTTTTCTGGTTTTGGGTAACTTTGTAACAAAGTCCATTGTTATAAACTCCCATTTCCACACTGGCATTTCTAGTTGTTGTAGTAGGCCTGCGGGTTTCTGGTGTTCTGCCTTAACTTGTGAACAAGTAAGACACTTAGAAACATATCTAGCTATGTCCTTTTTCATTCCATTCCACTAGAAATTGTTTCTTAAATCTTGGTACATCTTATTGTTACCAGGATGAATGGTATACCTAGATTTATGAGCTTCTTCTAGAATCTTATTTCTTAATTCTCCCTGCTTAGGTACCCAAATTCGCTTCTTATGGAATCTCCAGATTCCATCACTACCTTGTTTTAAATCCTTAATTCGCCCTTTCATTTCTTCAGTATCATCATTGATTGCCGTTTCTTGAATGGTTTTCAGCTGGTCCATTAAGTCTAATTGTAAACTTAATCTAAGAGCACGAACTCGTCGTTGTTTTTCATGATACTTACGACTTAGGGCGTCAGCAACTACGTTTGCTTTTCCTTCGTGATATTGAATATCACAATCATAATCACTTAGGATTTCCATCCATCTTCTTTGCCTCATGTTTAATTCTTTTTGCCCAAATATATATCTTAAACTTTTATGATCTTAATAGATAGTAAACTTACTTCCGTACATATAATGTCTCCAAATCTTAAGGGCAAAAATTATGGCTCCTAATTCTAAGTCATGAGTCGTATAATTTTCTTCGTGCTTTTTCAATTGCCTTGATGCATATGCAATTACCTTCTTGTGTTGCATTAGCACACATCCAAATCCTAGTTTTGAAGCATCACAATATACTTCAAAATCTTCAGTTCCTTCTGGTAAGGCTAAGATTGGAGCATTGGTTAATTTCTGTTTTAAAATCTTAAAAGCTTCGTCTTGTTTGGGTCCCCATTCAAACTTAACTGCTTTACAGGTTAGCTTAGTTAATGGCACGACTATCTTAGAAAAATCTTTAATAAACCGTCTATAATATCCGGCTAATCCTATAAAACTTCTAATCTCCATTGCTGATTGTGGGACCTTCCATTTGGTGATTGCTTCTATCTTAGCAGGATCTACGTGAATGCCTTCGTGATTCACCATATGTCCTAAAAATTGCACTTCTTTCGGCCAAAATTCACACTTTGAGAATTTGGCGTAAAGTTTTTCTTTTCTTAACAAAGTTAAGAGTATATGCAAGTGCTGACAATGATCGCCCTGACTTTTGGAATAAAAAAGTATATCGTCTATGAAAACAATTACGAATTTATCCAAATACGGTTTACAGATTCTATTCATCATGTCCATAAATGCTGCATGAGCATTTGTTAACCCAAAGGGCATGACTGTAAACTCGTAATGACCATACCTAGTTCTGAAAGCAGTCTTAGGTATGTCTTCTTCTTGTACCTTCAATTGATGGTATCCGGAGCGTAAGTCGATCTTAGAGAAATATCTAGCTCCTTGAAGTTGATCAAAAAGATCATCAATTCTAGGTAATGGGTATCGGTTCTTAATTGTAACTTTATTCAATTCCCTATAATCGATACACATTCGCATTGAACCATTTTTTTCTTTACAAACAACACTGGCGCTCCCCAAGGGGATGAGCTAGGTTGTATGAATCCTTTATTTAGTAATTCATCTAATTGTTTTTTCAATTCTAGCATCTCAGTGGGTGCTAACCTATAAGGTGCCTTAGCTATCGGTGTAGTTCCAGGAATTAGATGAATTCTAAATTCTACCTCCCTATCAGGTGGTAATCCAGGTAGTTCTTCTGGGAATACATCCGAGTATTCTGATACTACTGGAATTTCCTTTAGTTCCTTACCCTTAATGTTAATGATTACTGAAATCATATACACCATTTCTTGTTTCCTTGAATAACTGGCCAACTTCATTACTGAAATGAATTTCAATGGTTTTCGTGGCATGTCTCCTGTAACCACCACTAATTCTCCTGTTGGTGTATGAATTTCTATGGAATTCCTATCACAAAGAATTCGAGCATGGTTGGCTACTAACCAATCCATTCCTAACACAACATCGAATTCGGCTCATTTCATTGGTAACAGGTTTGCAGAAAATTTATGGCCTAACAGTTCTATTCTTTCATCTTGTAATACCTTACCTATATTAACAGAACTGCCGTTTGCCGTTTCGACTGTAAAAATCTGCCTAAGTTGGGTTAAGGGTAAATTAAGTGCTTGGCAGAATGAAGTATTTATAAAACTTTGGTTCGCACCAGAGTCAAATAATACTTTTGCATAAACATTGTGAACTAGGAACGTACCCGCTATCACGTCAGGAATCAGCTCTGCTTCCTGAGTCGTCAATTGAAAAGCTCTCACATTCTTTTTAGCTCCTTCTGCAGGTTTAGCTTTGTTGTCACCTGGTTTGACTAATTTAGGACATTCTGGATTGAAATGTCCAGTTTCTCCACAGTTATAGCAAACCCTTGTTTTATTTCTGCATTCTTCTTCACGATGTCCCGGAATTTTGCAAAAATTGCAATATCCCTTACACCTTCCAAAATGCTTCCTTTTGCAAGAATTGCAAAATGGACCAGTGGAAGATTGCCCAGTTCCTTTTCTCTGGAAGTTGTTACGATTACCCATTCGAAATCCTTGGGTAATCTTTTGGGCTACTTCTTTCTTTCTATTCTCTTCTCGCGTCCGTACTAGTTCATCAGTCAAAGTATTGGCTAAATCCACTGCATCATCAATTGTGCAAGGTTTCGCAGTTTTGACGAAATTACGGATTTCGTCAATCAATCCCCAAATATATCGAGAAATAAGTACCGGCTCCGACGAAGCCAGAGTTGGTACTACTCTCGCATACTTGAAGAATGTCGAAGTATATCCTCGACAATTGACATCCACCATCCGATGGGTGGGGAATTTATTGGTCATTTGCTCCTTTTCGTATTCGGGACATAATTTTCTTTCTACCAAATTCTTAAATTCCTCCCAGATCATAGCATATGCTACTGTCCTTACTTTGGCTTGTAACACCGTGTTCCACCATTCTAGCGCACTTTCTTTAAAAAGATTCGATGCATACATGACCTGATCTTCTTTCACACATTTACTTATGGCAATTACTGCCTCGGTTTTCTCTAACCAACGCAGTGCTGCAGTTGCCCCTTCGTTACCTGCAAACTCAGCTGGATTACAGGCAAGAAATTCCTTATAAGTGCAACCAAGCGTTGCAGTTCTCATTTTCTTGGAAATCGGGACTTGCAGAACATTATCATTTCTATTATTATTGTTGTCGCCTCCATTTATACTATTACTAAAGTTATCCTCAACAGTACGTTTACTAGGAACTATTGGTTGAGGTTCAACTGGAACTCTAGCAGCAGCAAGTATTGCTGGAATAGCATTGGCTATTCCCTGAGCAACGATATCCTCGATATCTTGCCTATTTAGTAATTGCTCTTCATGGTTTTGCTCAGATTGAATTACTTCATTAACTGGTTCATTACCAGCGTTTGCCATCTGTTAATTAATTTTATATAAATAATTAGTATAGATACAAAGAATTAGTTATAACAAAACAATTTGCACATAATCACGTTAACATATATAATCAAAATTTATCAGTTTCCCGAGTTTCATTTCTACATATTATATTATGCATCGTACACTATTATCATACAGCCGTTTTATTATTAAGTTATTACACATACTGGTTCTTATGATTATTTATTAAACAAGTATTCCTGCAATTCCCACTATCCGGTCAGCTGGCTTTTTCCTGCGTACTTTCCTCCGTCCCACCAATCTTCTTCTTTTCTTGGGTTTAGGTTTCTCCAAAGGTGGAGCTTGAAATTCTATGGGTTCTTCTTTGTCGGCGAAGTAACCGGTGAATTCCTTGGAAACTTCTATTTTAACGGGGTAGAGATTGAGATTCTCTAATGCCTCAGACATTTCATTCATGCTGTTTAGCACAGAATTCTAAGTTAAAATTTTGTAAATCACAAAATCACAGAATGGTAATTTTGAAAATTTAAAATTTATTTAAACTGAACTTATTGCAAACTTTTATTACAACTGAATTTCAAATCTAATAGTGGTTTATTGTAATTTTATTTATTTACTTAGTAAAATTTCTGGTTTGTAGGGAATAAGGATGCTAAACTTGAGTTAGGATATTTAAAAATTTGCATTTTCCGCTACACTGGCTAACATGTAAAGATTTGCCCATTTTTCATCTAATTTATCTTCCCATGGTGGTTTGCTGTCTAGTTCCTGAATTTCCTGATTAACTCTCTTTTCTTTTGGTTGTGATCTCTTTATTTTCTCCTGACTTTTCTTAATAATCAAACTTCTTCTGTGAGGAGAAAGTGATTCCTCATACTATGCCTTCCTAACAAATATTCCTTCTTCAGGAATTTCAGATTGATTTGAGAATTTTGCTTTAGACGAACTTCCCTTCTCGTAGGATGACCTATCTAATTTAAGATAGATATTTGACAACTTTTGCTTACCCATACTGTAATTATCAGATAGTCAAACAGAAAATCACATAATCACAAAATAGCAATTAGGAAAATTAAGTATTAAAATACTTAATAGGCTTAAATCAGTGGCTCGTTTGGTAGCTCTGATACCACCTTTTCCTGTCATGGCCCCAGCCCCGGTTTGACCCGGTTCAGAGTCGCGAGACAGGAAACCCGTGGTATCTTAATATGCGACAGCGGAAAACAGGATCGTTTTAAAACTCAAAATGCCCAATTATTTTATTCCATAAATTGGAGATAAACCCTGTAATTTACAACAGAGGAATTTAACTAGGAAATTCCCTTATTATTTAAAACATGTTTATTCATTTTTAACTGAGCCACCTCTTCAAGCTTGTTAGTGCTCCGTAACACATTTCCTTGATTTACAGCAGGTCGCCTGAAACATGTTTTTAAAAATATTTTATCAGCGGGGAAATGCTGGCGAGTTATACATTTGATACAAAATGACACAATGATATAGATTACAGTATTAAGAGCGATTACAATTGCCTTTATCATTTATATCACTGACCCAGTTGTCACTTGACCGGACTTGTGACTGTGGACATATCACTTGTAGGTCCTTTCACCCACTAGTGATAAATATTTAGTAGCTATGTGCACACCCCCCCCCACTTACTGGAAGTAATTTCAGATAACAAAGACTTAATCCCTGTAACTATAACTTTTGAGAAATAGTTTTGGAAATAGTTTTGGTAAAAAGAGAATAACTCACATTGCAAGTTTACACGGGCAGAGTTTTGCCTACTGATTAACCTTTTGACCTAGATTAAATAATATACATAAGAACTCGATTAGTAACTGATACAGCATTTACGATAGTTCACGAGATTAAACCCTCACAACGAATGACAAAATGCTATGCTTAAACATTCAGCGGAGTCACAACGAATGACAGAGTATTGCCCAAGTTCTAGCAACACTCAAACATCCGGTTGGATTTCACGCGAATGACAAAGTAGTAGCATTTAAACATCCGGTCGGATAGTTTCAATCGATCGGATATTGAATCGTAGTAGCGATCAAGTTAATACCCGGTATTGGAGTAGCACTACACTAATATTATTGATATTTTCGACTTCTGAGAGCAACCAATTCGTTTTTACGAAATGATTTCGACACCAGTGGATTGTGCAGGTGAATGGCTATTTATAGGTGAAATTAGGGTCTGACGCGGCCCGTGTAAACCCTAAGCCTCACCTAACGTGGCCTGCGTTGCCGCCCAGTCTACGACTAGCTTTGACTAGTCATACATAGGTTAGCCAGGTGGTCGACACGTGGCACGGTTACGCTTATCCAGTCAACACAGGGTTGACGCGGCCCGCGTAAGACCTATGTTGTCTTTTACGCGGCCCGCCTGGACACCCTAAATCTTGTTTTTCTTGATTTTTAATATAGTGTAGGGTTTCAGGGGTTCGGGTTTTAACTTACGGGTATTATTAGGACAATTTTGAGAGTCCTTACAACCCTTGACCAAATTTCCATTTTACCCTTTTTCTCGTTATTAGATTACACTATAAGGTAATATTAATGAAAACTCATAAATTCTTAGTCATTACATGACTAGTTTACCGTTTGGGCTTTTTTTTTACCATAAGTCATGGTTTTTATCATTTATGTTTGTTCCAACCCGTATCATTACGCGTCGGAAACCATATTTCGAATAATATCTTTATCATATTTATAACTTATAGAATATATAGGCATTCTACAAAGAAGTGTAAGTTTCACTTACCTTGCATCCATGCCACGCTTTTCTTTTTCCTCATACTCGATCCGTTTGACCCGCTTCTTTCCCAAGCCTCCACCAAGCTTGTCAAGCGTCAAACTATCATATAATATTCACAAGGTGGTTAGGTTAGTCGTTCTAGATCATAACCTTTACGCCTTATGAACCTTTATACTACTTTTCTTACCGAACTCTATCATAGGTCGGTTTGACTTTTAAAAGTCAAACCGCCTTATAGTGTATGAAATTAAGCAACTAAGTTTGACAAACTCGTGTTGGCGTTCCGCCATTTACTCGATAAGCACTATTCTTAGGCCACCATTGTAACTAATATTTAATCCAAGTTCATGCTATTATTAACATTAAGTTAACTTAGCTCTCGATTATCAAAGACACATTATTTTTTCATTACGCAAAATCTACGGGTTTTCATCTATAAGTGAAACCCATTTCATCATGTTATTAGGCATTTATCCGAATACCTAATCTAATCAAATTCTACATTCAAACGAGTAGACGCGCGATTTCACTTAGGCATTTTACCGAACACCTTGCGAGCAAGATTTTTATACATCTTTTGTCTAGTTCATGACTAACTTCTAACCAAGTTTCAATCATCAAAATCAAGCCCTTATGTCTAGCATTCATAAACAAGATTCAAGACTTGTATCTTAACATCATTATACACTATTTCAACACTGAAATTCAGTGTTCATCACATAATCACAACACCAACTTAACGCATGTATGGGTAATTATCAAATTCATAATTTTCATCACTAATTTAACAAGTTATTGACTAAGGTTTACTCCTAGACATATTTTCATTACTAAGTTCATCTAAATATCAATCATTCAAGCTCAATTTTCGATTTCAAGTTTTCATCTAAAACTCAAGATGTAATCAAAAGATGAAATTCAACATACCTTTGATCCCTTCACTTAGGTGATCACTAATTTGAGCTCGGTTTTCGATTTAGTCTTGATTTGCCCTCTTGATTTGGTTGATTTTGTGTATTTTAGGGTTCATTAGAGAGAGCCCCTTTTCTCCTGTTAAAACTTGCGACCAGAACACACACTTAGGTGTGTGTTTTGGTTTTTTATTTTTATTAAATAAAACCCTTTTTAACTTTAGCCAACTTTAGCCCCTTAACTAATAAAGTTTTGTAAAAGTGTTATTAACCAAGTCTCATTGGCATTTTATAACACTTAACTAACTAGGTTGTTATTCCAAGTTACTTAGTGGGTTCGGGAAGTCATAACCTGTTTTATTTTTAAGTCCCGTTAACTCGGGCCTTCTATATACTTTGTATTCTCAAAGTATTTATCATCCTTTTTAATTTACATAAAGTTTATTTATTTAAATCTCAATATTTTCCGGGTTAATTTTTACCACTAACGGTATTTTACCCGTCTTTACTATTAACGTGGTTTGATTACCAAACCCGTTTTTGGGGTGTTACAAGTCTACCCCCCTTAAAGAGGTTTCGTCCCCGAAACCTTAATTACGTATTTCATTGGTTTAATCAAACGAACCAGGTTTCGTTTTTCAACGCACCCATTTCTTTCGGTCGAAAGTTTTTATTTATATTGACACGTATGTCCTTCATGTGTAAGGCCTCGCGGGCCGTTACTTTCGTCTTATGTCCCTTATCTTTATTGATTTACTTATCTCAGCGTTTAGACTCATTAGTCACTGGTTACCTTACACCCATTGCTCGGGTATATATCCACTTTGCCTTCTCAGGGCTTATAAACTTTTATTTTCCCATTTCATAGTTCACGCCATAACGTGGTCATATTCCATATTAGTTTTCTTGACCGTGATCACATCACGTCATTTTTAGTTTATATAAACTTTTCTTTATCGAAAATCTTCTTTTCGAATATATCGTTTCGCACCCATTCTTTTAGTGTTTTCCGTTTTCCAATTCCTCTCATAATATTTATATTTGTTAAAACGTTATTTCTCACCAAAACTGAATTTTTGTTTAACGTTTTCTCTTCAACTCATGTCAATTTCTCACATCAGGAAATTCACGTCAAGGATTTATCCCCTTCCGTTGTCATTTCGGTAATGACTTCACCCTTTTTTGTGACGTAACACAATTTAAATAATTGTGAATTCTTTTTTTTTTTTCAATTTTGCCCGTTTAAATGTTTTAGTGAAATCCTTCACTTTTGTCAACCAGACTTTTCATGATCTCTTCGCTTTAACCCATTCGATTAACTTAGCGAAACCCGTCGCTTTTAATTTAACTTTACCTCCCGTTATTATTTTACGCTGGGAGTCACAACCAGTTTCCTTGTTTTACTTTATTTACCCGTAGGTTCTTTCACATAGCCTCGTAGGCTTCTTCCTTAGACTTCCACCTTCTAAGGTAAAACCCCATCAGTTCGTTTCTTTCTATTTGTGACCCGAGGGTCTTTTTGGTCCTGTTAGACCTTAACACTACTTATAATATCGTAGGTTATGATGATCCCGTAGATCATCTTTTATTCGTGTCTTTATTCAATTGTATATACGTTTATATACGTATATGGCGTCAAGGCACCCCTTTTTTATGTTTAGAAACAATTATTTTTTGCTTTGTGGATTTCATTTGACCTTGATCGTAGTCTAAGGTTACTTTTGTTTTCTTTCTAATTATGCTTCTGACTTTATGACTTCTAATGTCATTTACACGTCGGTTTGTCCTACGTTTACCGTTACCCGGTTCTTACCTATACTTCCTTACGACCCGTTACCTGGGTTCTTTATCTTAATTGTTTTAACATTCTTGTTTTGTTAGTATGCGTTTTTCCTTTCTATCATGCATTATTAGGGTATTTACTATGTTACTTAATTGATATATGTTTGAATATACACATATTTATGCATCTTTCATTAACAAGCGGCTTGTCTTGCTTTTCAAGACTAGCCCAACTCATTAACATGGTCGTTTTTTCCCTCCTCAAAATATATATTTGGTGCTATGGCACCCGTTTTATAGTTTCATTGTTACTAGGACTTGGTGTCTCACTTGTCATTAGTCCTTATCTATTTTCACTGTGGTGTTTTACAAATGTTACTCCACATATCATTTAGTTATTCCAAATCATCATATGGAATTTACCCACATCATTCATCAACACATATAATGTTTCCTTTTAAGTTGGCTTGGCTGAGTCTATAGCTCGCCTTAACCATTCATACTTATTATATTTTCTGGGTTCGAGTGTAATTACACTTCCTCCCAATCCGTTCCTTAATCATTTATACATCTGCATTCTCCAGGTTCGAGTGTAAGTACACTCCCTCCCAATCATGGTTGTAAAAGTCCCGACTAGGCTCCGAGTACTCCCCGAGTACTCGCTACAAGGTAGACTGCCAAGGCCCGAGTATTATTTGCCTAGGCCAATTACTCCCCGAGTAATCTTTGCCTAGGCCGAGTACTTCCCGAGTACTCTCAAATCCGACTAGGGAGCGCCTAGCGACTTTTGCAACCATGCTCCCAATGCATTTCTTAATCATTTTACATATTTGCATTCTCCGTGTTCGTGTGTAATTACACTCCCTCCCAATGCATATCTTAATCATTTTACATATTTGCATTCTCCGGGTTCGAGTGTAAGTACACTCCCTCCCAATGCATTTCTTAATCAGTTTACATATTTGCATTCTCCGAGTTCGAGTGTAAGTACACTCCATCCCAATACATTTCCTGACATCTCCCACTCACTTAGTCCTTGTTACATAAGGGGTACTTATGTTAGTTATAATAAACTCATCGTATCATGTGTTTAACACTTACTTACGCATAAATTTATTATAATTAATATATTACCTCCCATGTAAGCAAGTTTTCGGGTTGTAGTTACGTCCCTTATTTTATTCGGTAAAACCTTTTATTGCTATATTGCAAATATTAGGTTTTTACCTTTATTTATTCACAAATCATAAGGTGTTTTCATTTCATAAATTTATATACAATCACTTTATGTGATGGGATTGTTACATATCTATACCGTGTCTTTTATATAAAACTTTTATCTGAACGGTTATCCCCATCCAAGTTTCCACATAACTAATTCTATTATTGTCTTGTTATTCACAATCGTGAATAACACTTGTTTCTATTCGATTTTTCTTGGAAACATCATCCTGAATAGATATCCTATTCAGGTTTTCCAAGTTTTATCCTACATATGCAATCCGTCATTCTTTACGTGTTCATTGCATATTACTTATTTGTGCGATTAAATTTTAAACGTGCACCTGGTAATGCTTGCCCTGACGGGCTTTCCTTGCCATTACTCTTATTCGCGATTGTTACGCGATTTGGTCCTTGTTGAGCATGCTCTACTTGTCATACTTCGGACAGTTCCTATGTCATATCCATCACTTGTTACACCCTCGCCATCTTTAGATGCGAGTATCCTTCAATTAAAACATTTACAAAGATTAGTAATTTCGACATTGATGAATATCCGTATTATAATACAAGGCTTTTGTATTATACGTGTCAACACACGTAATTTTGTTAACTATATCGATCCTTTATTAATTCCATTGGGGTAACGTGTATAACACGATAACCCTAGGTGTTGTTTACAACACTTTAACATGCTAAACCATTAACAAAATATACTCACCGGATTTTGCGATCAAGCCTCGAACCGAACACCAATCTTTATTAAGACCATAAGGTTTAAGTCCAAGCATAGTTTTCCCCACCATACTTGAATCTCTTAAACCAGGGCTCTGATACCAACATGTAAGACCCACATTGGAAATTTACACGATTACAACTTTAAAATACGCATTTTAATACTAAAAATGCGACTTTACAAAAACTTGTCATGCCAACATTCTCATATGTTAAAAAAAAACATTTCAAAAGACATAGTTGTAAGTGTTTACATAATTCACTTATAACAAAACAAAACAAGGTTTAACGCGGAAGCTTCATTTAACGTGTGTTCGGTTCTTGTTCGTCGCTTGATCTTCATCCGGGACTCTCGACATTCACCTATGATCAAAACCAACTTAAAATTTAGTTTTGATAGTTGAATAACAAGTACAACAAGGTAAATGGGTCAGATAATCAAAATAAACAAAAATTACGAGTTTTTACCCCATCGCCACACGCGACGGTAATCCCCCTTGGGCGTCGCACGACGCCAGGCCCTCATTTCGACAATATGTTCTTATTCTTGAGCTGCAGATGCCCAGCTATAGTTTTAATCGAAAAACGAACTTCAAAGTGTCAAAACTTTTTATGTACTTATCCGTTTTACACGATTCTTTTTCCTATGCGATCGTAATTTGATTCTCCATCTCATGGAGTTAGAACCCAACATCTGAATTCACAAAATTTTAGATTTCAAGCTCTCAGCTTGAAATTCAATTATAACACTTTTTGACCCGTTTATGATTTTATCGACAAACTTGTTTGTCGCCTCCGGTTCTTCGTGAACATATTATTATAATTATTTCCTACTGTACAAGGTTCAATTCATGGCTTTTTAAGCATCATTGACCCGTTTTTCGCTTATAATCTTATTTTGACCCGTTAAGGGGATTTATGTACTTTTAATCTTAAATTACGCTCATTTCTTGTATGCCTCATAACTCCACCCATTCATATTGATTAGTCTTCCACCACAACTATAATTGTGGTGTATTTAATGTAATAGACTATTTTTTCTGAGTTCTATCCTTCGGATATGTCATTTTACGACAAGACGCATTTTAAGGCATTTGACCCTTGAAAGGTTATATCTACAACTCTTACACGTATCTAAGGGTTACAAAGTTATAATATAAGTTTCTAAACAACCTCTAAGGGTCGTTTGACCGGTTTACCCATAAAGGGCCTTTTTGGTCAATTTTAATCCTTCATTTTTACGATGAAGGACTTCCACTAATTATTTAACCAACATTGCATTTTTAATTATAAGTCTATATATGCGTACCTGGCCCAGGCCAACAGATAGAGCCGATTTATACCTCACTTTAATTATCCCATATTCTATGGCGACGCAATTATCCAAATTGCTAATCGCTCCTGTTAACATAAGACTTGACAACCACAATAGTCGATATTGTCAAATGGTGTTATCACCACCATTTGACCCGTTTGGACTATATGACCAAACGTTGCATAATTTTAAAACATGGTCTTTGATTCCCAATTTATACATCCGACCCATTTCGGATTTTTCACAAGTTCTTTTCATACACGCTCAACCCTTTTCGGCTTACGCCATTAGTATATTTTTAACTTCAATTTACATTAGTCGACCATTGACCAAATTTCCATTTTTGCCCTTTTTCTCATTATTAGATTACACTATAAGGTAATGTTAATGAAAACTCATAAATTCTTAGTCATTACATGACTAGTTTACCGTTTCGCGTTTTTTTACCATAAGTCAAGGGTTTTATCATTTATGTTTGTTCCGACCCGTATCATTACGCGTCGGAAACCATATTTCGAATAATATCTTTATCATATTTATAACTTATAGAATATATAGGTATTCTACAAAGAAGTGTAAGTTTCACTTACCTTGCATCCATGCCACGCTTTTCTTTTTCCTCATACTCGATCCGTTTGACAGGCTTTTTTCCCAAGCCTCCACCTAGCTTGTCAAGCGTCAAACTATCATATAATATTCACAAGGTGGTTAGGTTAGTCGTTCTAGATCATAACTTTACGCCTTATGAACCTTTATACTACTTTTCTTACCGAACTCTATCAAAGGTCGGTTTGACTTTTAAAAGTCAAACCGCCTTATAGCATACAAAATTAAGCCACTAAGTTTGACAAACTCATGTTGGCGTTCCGCCATTTACTCGATAAGCACTATTCTTAGGCCACCATTTTAACTAATATTTAATCCAAGTTCATGCTATTATTAACATTAAGTTAACTTAGCTCTCGATTATCAAAGACACATTATTCTTTCATTACGCAAAATCTACGGATTTTCATCTATAAGTGAAACCCATTTCATCATGTTATTAGGCATTCATCCGAATACCTAATCTAATCAAGTTCTACATTCAAATGAGTAGACGCGCGATTTCAATTAGGCATTTTACCGAACACCTTGCGAGCAAGATTTTTATACATCTTTTGTCTAGTTCATGACTAAATTATAACCAAGTTTCAATCCTCAAAATCAAGCCCTTATGTCTAGCATACATAAACAAGATTCAAGACTTGTATCTTAACATGATTATACACTATTTCAACACTGAAATTCAGTGTTCATCACATAATCACAACACCCACTTAACGCATGTATGGGTAATTATCAAATTCATAATTTTCATCACTAATTTAACAAGTTATTGACTAGGGTTTACTCCTAGACATATTTTCATGACTAAGTTCAACTAAATATCAATCATTCAAGCTCAATTTTCGATTTCAAGTTTTCATCTAAAACTCAAGATGTAATCAAAAGATGAAATTCAACATACCTTGTGATCCCTTCACTTAGGTGATCACTAATTTGAGCTCGGTTTTCGATTTAGTCTTGATTTCCCTCTTGATTTGGTTGATTTTGTGTATTTTAGGGTTCATTAGAGAGAGCCCCTTTTCTCCTGTTAAAACTCGTGACCAGAACACACACTTAGGTGTGTGTTTTGGTGTTTTACTTTTATTAAATAAAACCCTTTTTAACTTTAGCCCCTTAACTAATAAAGTTTTGTAAAAGTGTTATTAACCAAGTCTCATTGGCATTTTATAACACTTAACTAACTAGGTTGTTATTCCAAGTTACTTAGTGGGTTCGGGAAGTCATAACCTGTTTTATTTTAAGTCTCGTTAACTCGGGCCTTCTATATACTTTGTTTTCTCAAAGTATTTATCCTCCGTTTTAATTAACATAAAGTTTATTTATTTAAATCTCAATATTTACCGGGTTAATTTTTACCACTAACGGTATTTTAACCGTCTTTACTATTAACGTGGTTTGATTACTAAACCCGTTTTTGGGGTGTTACTTTCAGGCACATTTACCCAACATCCGGGGCTTACGATCACCGGCACTTCATTACCAAACAATGGTTTCATGCTCTTGTGATTCATCATCGCCAATTACTATCCAAAACACAATTCTTAGTACATACTACACATTTATTCGACCCGTTTGGCTCACTTATGGAATCCTCCATTTCTAGTGACTAGCAAACATCTTTCTAAGCTAATTCGATTCATTCAATTAAGTGGTGATTATTATCACTTCAACTAATAAAATTTCTTATACTAATACACAACTAAGAATGATTTTAATATCATTGCATAATGTAACGTAATAAGTTACATACCTTCAAAGCACACCCTTCAAACGCGCGTCACCTCCGGCTTGTCCGCTTGACGTTCTGGTTTCCTTTCCTATAGAGTTCAACCGCAAACCGTTTAGAACTCTTTTATTATTATATAACGCATAGTTCATCAACTAGTACAAGAATGCGTTTTTGTTCAAATTTCAACATTTAGCCTTCTCTTAGGCATTTTTACAAACACTTTAAGGGGAGAATTTTACACAATTCATTATCAAGTTCATAACTTGTTATATGGCCAAAATTAAAATCAATCGAAAAATTTCATATAAATTTTAACATCAATAAATCAGAAATTACTTCATAAAAATCAGATTACAGTAGAACAACAACCAAAATCCTAGTGTTTATCAAGTTCCCACAAAACCCACTAATCACCTTCATTGGTGTTCATGGAATTCACAAGAATTAAGCATGATTTCAACATATGATTGTCTAGGGTTCACTTCTAGACACAATATTATTCCTATTCCATCCATATAACATTCATGCAACAACGAATTTCGAATTCTCTAAGTTCATCCAGAAATTCAAATACGGATTTCCTATAAAATTTACATACCTTATGACCCCTTTTCAGAGGAGATCACTATTTCGTACTCGGATTTTGATTTAGAACTGAATTTGACCTTCAATTTGTGAGATTTGTGTGATTTAGGGTTTGATGGGGGATTTCCTTGGTCGCCCTGTGCTCTGATCGAACCAGACACACACTTAGGTGTGTGTTTGGTGTGTTATTTTCTTTTTAATAATTCAAGTTTCACACTTAGCAACTTTGGTCCCCCATCTATTATCAGGTTTTTATTTTAAGTGTTTTAACCCACTAATATGTCACTACAAGACTTCTCCACTAACTAGGTTATTTTATTCCTAGTTAGTTCGTTTTTGGTTTATTTACCGACATCGTATTTATAATAAAGGTTTATATTTTAGGGGTGTTACAAGTCCACCCCCCTTAAAAAGGGTTTCGTACTCGAAACCGAAGTACGTACCAAATAGTGTCGGGTAGAGACGTCGCATCTCCTCTTCGGATTCCCATGTAGTGTCCGACCGTATTCTGTGTTCCCATTTGATCTTTACTTGATTAATTTTCTTATTCCGCAAATCTTTAACCTTTCGATCTAGAATCTCAATTGGCCTTACCGCATAGTTAAGGCTATTGTCCACCTCGATATCGTCGTAGTGGACATAAGTCGTTTCCTCCGCCAAGCACTTTCGGAGTTGTGATACATGAAACGTGCCATGGATCCCGCTCAATTCTTTTGGTAATTCAAGGCGATATGCTACCTTGCCAACCCGTTCAATGATTTTGAATAGCCCGATAAACCTTTGGCTTAGTTTCCCTCTTTTCCTGAATCGGATAATGCCCTTCCATGGGGAAACTTTTAACATAACCATGTCGCCCATCTGAAATTCAATCGGTTTCCGTCTTTTATCCGCATAAGACTTTTGTCTGTCTTGGGCCGCTTTCAAATGAGCTCGAACCACATCTATTTTCTCGTTAGTGGCTTGAACTACGTCTTTTTGAGCCAGTTCACGCGGACCCACTTCACCCTAACACACCGGGGTTCTACATTTTCTACCGTATAGCATCTCATACGGGGCCATGCCGATACTAGCGTGATAACTGTTGTTATAAGAAAATTCTGCTAATGGCAAATACACATCCCAACTACCCCCGAAATCGATAATACACGCTCTCAACATGTCTTCCAGTGTCTGTATCGTTCTTTCACTCTGTCCATCCGTCTGAGGATGGTATGTTGTGCTGATGAAAAGTTTCGTTCCCATCTGCTCTTGGAAATCTCGCCAGAAGTGGGAAGTAAACTGGGTATCCCTGTCAGACACGATAGATACTGGTACTCCGTGGCGTGCCACTATTTCATTGGTATATACTTCTGACATATTTTCTGACGTATAAGTCTCACGTATAGGAATAAAGTGAGAACTTTTCGTCAGTCTATCAACAACCACCCATATAGCATCGAATCCTCGGTTCGTCCTAGGCAGTTTGGTCAACAGGTCCATGGTGATATGTTCCTGTAACGACTCTCATCAAAAGTCATAATTATTAAATTAATTTGACCAATAGGAAACCCTAATTGAGACACCCAAGTGATTCTGCGCAAACCCTAAGATTTTCAGAATTTTCAGAATCAGGATTAGGGCCCCTAAAACTCAGGGGGGGTAAAACCTAGTCGGTATTATCTACACAGTTTTACGTGTAAGTTTCAAATGAACGCAAGACCAACTCAGCAAGGCTAGTTAGACACGCGGCCACCCTATGATAGGGGGCGGCCTTTCGCGCCACGCGACACCCCCTCGCGCCACGCGAGGGGGGAGGTTTTTCAGCTATAAATACAAGGCAGTGGGACTTGATTCTGGGAACTGAAACGACGTAAAATCTCACAAAATACGCTTAGATCTTGTCTGTTTACTTCAATTAAACACACATGCACTAAATTGAAGCTGCAATCAGGGTATTAGCACAATCGCTGCTACGATTCATTGTCCGATTGATCTAAATATCCAATGAATGTTTAAGTGCCGCCCACATTAGGGTTATACTTTATTGTTCGTCATTTATTTGACGGATCGTCGTTAATTCGATAAGTAAAGTATTATACTTTGTCGTTCGTTGTTAATTCAACGGATCATCGTTAATTCGATGGATGAAGTATTGCACTTTGTCGTTCATTGTGAGAATTTGATCTCGTGAGTTATCGTAAATGCTGGATTGATTACTAATTCCAAATCGTGTGCTTGTTATTGAAATTAGGATAAAAGGCTAATCAGTAGGCTAGGCTCTGCCCGTATAAATCTGCAATGTGAGTCATTCTCCTTTTCTCACAGTTTGTGAGTCATTCTCCTTTTCTCACAGTTTGTGAGTCATTCTTCTTTTCTCACAGTTTGTGAGTTATTCTCTTTTTATCAAATTATTTTACAATACCTCAAATTATTTTCAAGGTTATAATTACAGGGACTAAGTCGTGGATATCTTGAATTACTGGTTAGTGGGGTATTGTGCACATTACTAATTCTCACCCAGTTAGGTTCATTGACCTACTCGGGATAATCACTGTTAGGTTCATTGACCTACAGGGATAATCGTCACTATTTAGGTTCATTGATCTAAATAGTGGTATGACCATCGTCACCATTGTGACATGTCACCATTGTGACAGAATGCCAGATAAAAATAAGATAGAAGCCATTGTAATCGCTCTTATGCTGTAATTGATAACTATGCATCATTATGCAAAATAGAATGATTCACTCAGTATTTCCCGCTGACAAAACCTTTTTCAAACATGTTTCAGGTGATCTGTTGTAATTCAGGAAAAGTGCTGGGAAACATTTCAAGCTTAAGATAGTGGCTCAATATAAAATAAAGAAATAAAATTTTGTAATATCACGCTTTTATAGTAAAAACATAATATTGTAAATTATTGGGGTTTTATCCCGAATTGTGAAATAAAATAATCGGGGAAAAATTTTAGCTTTAAGCGATCCTGTTTCCGCTGTTAAACTTAATTAAATCAATACCGCAGTATTTTCTGCCGCGGCTCCTGAAACGGGTCAAACCGGGTCATGGGCCGTGACAGAAAAAGGTGGTATCAGAGCCACTGGGTTAAGCTAATTAAGTATTTAGAAATACTTAATTTTTCCTGATTACTATTATATGATTATGTGTTTTATTAACTGGCTATTTGTTAATTTTAATATGGGCATATTTTTATATATATTGTAATATTTGTTGCTCTATCATCGTTAATCGAAAAACATTATATAAATTTATTTAATTAATATATGGAATTACCTAATATAGTATTACTATATTGTGGTAAAGAAATTATATTTTTATGTTTGAAGTATACTCTTATTTAAAATTTTGCTAGTTATTTATTATTAATAATTTTATTATTAATAATAATATATTAATAATAGTAGTAGTATTAAGATTATTTTTAAATACTATGGTTATTATCAAAGGCAGATATTGGATAACCTAGCCTTAGTTATGCATGGACTGATCACCTATGCTTAAACAAGGCAGCACTAACCAATATCCACCATGATAATGACTAGTTAATATATATAAATTAAGTCATCATACTTATTTAGTATATAAATTTTTATATGTTCACTACTGTAATAGTAAATGTAAATTTTTAAATATTCTGATTTAAAGTTTAGTATTTTTATTATCTACAGTCTAGAAAATTTATAAATAAATTACAAATAAAACCTAGTATGTTTTAATTTTCAGTTGGTTTGGTAGTATGAAATACTATTTAAAAAGTTGTTCTATAAAATTTTATTATGACTTAGTAATTATGTGTATTTTGCTAAACAGCATGAGTGATCTGTCGGAAGCCCTTCAGAATTTAAATCTCTATCCAGTAAGAATAGAAGTTTCCAGAGATTTCAATAGGTATATACCAGATATAGAAGAACCTATAGAATTTAATGCTTTACCTCTCGAGAAACCTAAGCCTAAGAAAATGGAAATTGGGGAAAGTTCTAGGCAAATGGAGGGATTACCATCTCAAGAAGAACTAGATTTTATAATGGCAACCAATGATACTGTTGAGCCTATTAATGAAAATAATTTTATAAACTTAGAACCATCTATTCCAAATTCTTCTAATCACTGGAATATAGACGAATGGTTGGATAATGAAATACTGTTACAAAACCATCCCTATAGGCTTTTTCCTAAGTTCAAACCAGAACCTTTACCAAATTTACCAATAAGTAATGAGAATAGGACTGAACTTCATCATTTTGACAACATGGATGCTGGGAATAGGATCCAAGAGACTTTGGGACAAATTTCCTGGAAATACGATGAGAAGAAACGCCGTTACTAGAACATCATCTGACAAAGGATAGGGGATTATGAAACTGTGGTTGTGTAATATTAACAGTAAAATCAGTATGTGTAAAATAAATAATAAAACGGGTGTATATAGAAACAAGATATAAGGAAATATTAGAAAAGTTACAAATTTGTTTGTATATTTGTTTACGTGATTATGTGCAACTAAATTGTGACATTGAATTATTTCCTTATACTAATTATGTATCTATAAAGTAGATATCAGATGGAAAACGCTAATAATGAACCAGTTAATGAGGGTAATCAATCTGAGCAACAATCGGGGAACCAATATGTGACTAGGCAAGATATAGAAAATATTATTGCTCAAGAGATAGCTAACACTATTCCAGGAATAGTTGCTCAAGGGATAGCCAATACTATACCAGCAATCATTGCTGCTGTTAAAAATCCAATCGAACTGCAACAAGTTGTTCCTAGTAAACGCATTTCTGAAGATAATTTCAGTAATAACGTAAATGGAGGTAGTAATCATGTTAATCATGATAATGAACCACGGCAAGCTCCGCTCCCTAAGAAAAGGAAAGTTGCAACACCTGGTTGCACTTACAAAGAATTTCTTGCTTGTAAACCCACTGAGTTTGCAGGCAATGAAGGAGCGACTGCGGCACTGCGTTGGTTAGAGAAAACCGAGGCAGTAATTGCCATAAGTAAATGTGCTCAGGATGATCAGGTCATGTACGCGTCAAACCTTTTCAAAGAAGTAGCGCTAGAATGGTGGAATACGATGTTACAAGCAAAAGGAAGAAGGATGGCGTATGCTATGAATTGGGAAGAATTTAAGAATCTTGTAGAAAGAAAATTCTGTCCTGAGTATGAAAAAGATCAAATGGCAAATAAGTTTCTAACCCACCGGATGATGGATGTAGATTGTCGAGGGTATACTACGATATTCTTCGAGTATGCTAGAGTAGTACCAACCCTGGCTTCGCCAGAACCGGTACTTATTTCTCGTTATATTTGGGGATTGATTTCCGAAATCCGTAATATCGTCAAAGCTGCGAAACCTCGCACGATTGATGATGCAGTAGAATTAGCCAATACTATGACTGACGAGCTAGTACGAACAAGAGAAGAAAATAGAAGGAAGGAAGTAGCCCAAAAGATTACCCAAGAATTCAGTTCGGGTAACCATAACCATTTCAAGAAAGGAGGGAATGGGCAATATTCTACTAGTCCATTTTGCAATTTCTGCAAAAAGAAGCATTTTGGAAGATGTAAAGGATATTGCAATTTTTGCAAAATTCCGGGGCATCAAGAAGAAGACTGTAGGAGGAAGAAATTTTCAGTTTGCTACAACTGTAGAGAAACTGGACATCTTAGGCCAGATTGTCCAAAACTGAATAAACCATTTGACAATCAAGTCAAACCAGCAGAAGGAGCAAAAAGGAATGCGAGAACCTTTCAGCTGACTACTCAGGAAGCCGAGATGATTCCAGATGTGATAGCCGGTATGTTCTTAGTTTACAATGTTTACACAACAGTATTATTTGACTCTGGTGCAAACCAAAGTTTTATAAATACCTTACTCTGCCAAATTCTTAATTTACCATTTACCAACATTAGATAAATTTCTATATTCGAAACGGCAGATGAGAATTTAGTTAAAAGAGATAAGGTTATGCAAAACCTAGAAATAAGTTATAAGTTTTCTGCAACCCTATTACCTATGAAATTAGTTGAATTCGATGTTGTGATCATTATCTGTGATCAGAATTTCTTAGAAATTCAATCAACCATCGGAGAAGTAATTATGATTACAGGAGATAAACCATATAAGCCTATGAAGTTCATATCAGTAATGGAAATTGCTAATTATGAACGAAAGCAAGGAATAGTATATATGATTTCAGTAATCATTAAATACTAAAGATACAGAATTTAAGGAAATTTCTGTAAATTCCGAATACCCAGATGTATTTCCAGAAGATTTACCTGGATTACATGAAGATAGAATTTAAAATTCATCTAATTCCAGGAATTTTATCGATAAGCCAGGGAACCTTATCGGTTAGCACAATATTGATTGTTAAGAAAAAAAAAAAAAAAGACATTCGATGAGAATGAATATTGATTATAGGAAATTGAATAAGGTTATAACTAAGAATCGATACTCATAAGTTATAATTAGGAACCATAAATTTTTGCCTTAAGATTTGGAGATATTATCTGTATGGAAGTAAGGTACTATCTATACGGATTATAAGAAGTTGAGATATATATATTTAGGCGAAAAGAATTTGAGGCAAAAGAGATGAATGAAAATCCTAAGTAACTATAACTGTGATATTCAGTATCACAAAGGAAAGGATGAAGACGACAAGAGATCGTCAGAAAAGTTATACAGATAATAGATGAAAGCTGTTGGAGTTCGAGTTGGAAACAAAATGTAATTGAAAGTATCTCCTTGAAAAGAAGTTGTTAGATTCGGTAAAGAAAGGAAAACTAAGACTAAAGTACGTAGGACCATTTCCAATAATTCAACGTATTGGATCAGTTATTTATAGTTTACAACTACCAGGAAGGTTAGTTGGAATACATGATATATTTCATGTATTCAAGAAATGTCTATCAGATGAATCTTTGGTGGTACCTTTCCAAGATATAAAGTAACCAATAGTGTTAAGTAAAGTAGGATTCAAAGACAGGATCCTAATATACTTGGGAACTGGAATCCAAAAGGAAGAGAAAGTATTCTCAATTATTCCAATAAATCTCGAGGACGAGATTTTTATTAAGATGGGGAGAATGTAACGACTCTCATCAAAAGTCATAATTATTAAATTAATTTGACCAATAGGAAACCCTAATTGAGACACCCAAGTGATTCTGCGCAAACCCTAAGATTTTCAGAATTTTCAGAATCAGGATTAGGGCCCCTAAAACTCAGGGGGGGTAAAACCTAGTCGGTATTATCTACACAGTTTTACGTGTAAGTTTCAAATGAACGCAAGACCAACTCAGCAAGGCTAGTTAGACACGCGGCCACCCTATGATAGGGGGCGGCCTTTCGCGCCACGCGACACCCCCTCGCGCCACGCGAGGAGGGAGGTTTTTCAGCTATAAATACAAGGCAGTGGGACTTGATTCTGGGAACTGAAACGACGTAAAATCTCACAAAATACGCTTAGATCTTGTCTGTTTACTTCAATTAAACACACATGCACTAAATTGAAGCTGCAATCAGGGTATTAGCACAATCGCTGCTACGATTCATTGTCCGATTGATCTAAATATCCAATGAATGTTTAAGTGCCGCCCACATTAGGGTTATACTTTATTGTTCATCATTTATTTGACGGATCGTCGTTAATTCGATAAGTAAAGTATTATACTTTGTCGTTCGTTGTTAATTCAACGGATCATCGTTAATTCGATGGATGAAGTATTGCACTTTGTCGTTCATTGTGAGAATTTGATCTCGTGAGTTATCGTAAATGCTGGATTGATTACTAATTCCAAATCGTGTGCTTGTTATTGAAATTAGGATAAAAGGCTAATCAGTAGGCTAGGCTCTGCCCGTATAAATCTGCAATGTGAGTCATTCTCCTTTTCTCACAGTTTGTGAGTCATTCTCCTTTTCTCACAGTTTGTGAGTCATTCTTCTTTTCTCACAGTTTGTGAGTTATTCTCTTTTTATCAAATTATTTTACAATACCTCAAATTATTTTCAAGGTTATAATTACAGGGACTAAGTCGTGGATATCTTGAATTACTGGTTAGTGGGGTATTGTGCACATTACTAATTCTCACCCAGTTAGGTTCATTGACCTACTCGGGATAATCACTGTTAGGTTCATTGACCTACAGGGATAATCGTCACTATTTAGGTTCATTGATCTAAATAGTGGTATGACCATCGTCACCATTGTGACATGTCACCATTGTGACAGAATGCCAGATAAAAATAAGATAGAAGCCATTGTAATCGCTCTTATGCTGTAATTGATAACTATGCATCATTATGCAAAATAGAATGATTCACTCAGTATTTCCCGCTGACAAAACCTTTTTCAAACATGTTTCAGGTGATCTGTTGTAATTCAGGAAAAGTGCTGGGAAGCATTTCAAGCTTAAGATAGTGGCTCAATATAAAATAAAGAAATAAAATTTTGTAATATCACGCTTTTATAGTAAAAACATAATATTGTAAATTATTGGGGTTTTATCCCGAATTGTGAAATAAAATAATCGGGGAAAAATTTTAGCTTTAAGCGATCCTGTTTCCGCTGTTAAACTTAATTAAATCAATACCGCAGTATTTTCTGCCGCGGCTCCTGAAACGGGTCAAACCGGGTCATGGGCCGTGACAGTTCCCATTTCCAAACTGGAATTTCCAATGGTTGCAGTTTACCATATGGCTTTTGGTGTTCCGCCTTGACTTCTCTACATACTTTACAACATCTCTTTTCATTCCGGGCCACCAATAGTTTTTCTTTAGATCCTTATACATCTTGGTTGCCCCCAGATGAATAGAATAATGGGATTTATGTGCTTCATCAATTAAAAGCGTCTTAACTCCACATGAATTTGGGACCCATATTCTTTCGAATCGAGTCTTTAACCCGTTGTTACCATCCGCCAAACCTTTCAACTGACCAACTATACATTTCCTTTTTCAAGTTTTCCTCTCGTACCGCCTCGGCTTGTGCTTCTCGGATTCTTTCAAGTAAACCCAAGGTTACAACAAGCTGCATCGACCGCACTCATGTTGGGGCATAGTTTGTTTTCCTGCTCAATGCATCCGCCACAACATTGGCCCTCCCAGGGTGGTAATGTATCTCGCAATCACAGTCTTTTACCGTTTCCAACCATCGCCTTTGCCGCATGTTTAAATCCTTCTAATCGAAGAAGTATTTTAAACTCTTGTGGTCGGTAAATATGGTGCACTTTATCCCGTATAAATAATGCATCCATATTTTTAATGCAAACACCACCGCCGCCAATTCGAGACCGTGCGTGGGATATTTCTTTTCATGCACCTTTAATTGCCTCAAGGCATAAGCTATCACTTTGCCTCGTTGCATTAAAACACATCTGAGCCCCGAATGTGACGCATCCGAGTAGACTACCAAGTCTTCGACCCCGTCCGGCAACGTTAATACCGGAGCTTGAGTTAACTTCTCTTTTAGCGTTTGGAACGCTCTTTCTTGTTCAACGCCCCATTTGAATCTCTCCTCTTTCCGAGTTAATTTAGTTAATGGCGAAGCAATCTTGGAGAAATCTTGAATGAATCTCCTATAGTATCCCGCTAGCCCTAGGAAGTTTCTAATTTCCGAAGGATTCTTCGGGGGACTCCATCTCGACACCGCCTCTATCTTTGACGGATCTACCAAAATTCCATCGGCACTTATGATGTCGCCGAGGAATTGTACCTCTCGTAACCAAAAGGCACACTTCGAAAATTTCGCATAAAAATTCTCTCGTCTGAGTGTCTCTAACACCTCCTGTAAATGATGCGCATGATCCGCCTCATTTTTTGAATACACTAAAATGTCATCGATAAACACGATTACCGACTTATCCAACATTGGCTTGCAAACCCGGTTCATGAGGTCCATGAAAGCCGCGGGTGCATTCGTCAATCGAAAGAATTCACGAGGAACTCGTAATGTTCGTACCGCGTACGGAATGCCGTCTTCGGTACATCCTCTTCCCTGACCTTTAGCTGATGATACCCCGATCTAAGGTCAATTTTTGAAAACCATTTCGCACCCTGTAACTGGTCGAATAAATCATCTATTCTCGGAAGCGGGTATCGATTCTTTACCGTGAGTTTGTTTAACTACCGGTAATCGATACACATTTGCATGCTCCCGTCCTTCTTTTTCACGAACAATACCGGTGCGCCCCAAGGAGACACACTCGGCCTTATAAACCCTTTATCGAGCAAGTCTTGAATCTGCGACATTAGTTCTTGTAACTCTGATGGAGCGAGTCGGTACGGCGCTTTAGCTACGGGTTTCGCGCCCGGAACCAATTCGATTCCGAACTCTACCTCCCGTTCAGGAGGTATTCCCGGTAAATCTTCCGGAAACACATCATCGAAATCACGTACCACTGGTACATCTCCAATCTTCGGTGGTCCTTTCTCGGGTTCATTCGCGTACATCATAAACGCTCTACATCCATGCCTCATGAGCTTGTGAGCTTTCAACATCGAGCATATCATAGGATTGCCTCCTTTCTCGCCATAGATGGTAACGTGTTTTCCGCTCGGAGATGTTAGCTTTATCTCTTTACGAAAACACACGACTTTTGCGTGGTGTCGGGATAACCAATCCATCCCAACAACCACCTGAAATTCTCCCATCGACATCGGGATTAAATCTATTGAGTATTCCTCGTCATCAATACTCAATTTGCAGCCTTGACAAACGTCACACACTATGAAACTCTTGTTATATCATATTTCAACTTCTAAGGGCACATATAATTTTGTCAATACAAATGAAGGATGTCGAATAAATCCATGTGAAATAAAGGAATTATTCGCACCCGTATCAAATAATACACGTGCAAGGATCGAGTTTATTGCGAATATACCTGAAACCACATCGGGTTCTGTCTTTGCTTCAGCCGCAGTTAATTGGAAGGACCTAGCCTTCGCCTTTTGGGTCTCCACCTGAACATCTTTCTCGTTCTTTTTCCCGACCAACTCCGGGCATTCTGACTTTTTGTGACCCGGCTGATAGCGCTTGTAGCAAACAGAAACTTTACCCGGACATAGTGACGCCGTGTGTCCCGTCTTCCCGCATATGGGACACGGTTTGTCTTTGAAGCGGCACTCTCCCTTGTGCCCTTTCCCACAAACTTTACAACTTGGCAACCTGCCTTTTACATCCGTCTTTCACGTCGATTCTGATGTTCTCGCCTTCTTTGTAGGGCTTGGATTCACATCCGACGCCCTTCGTTCGCCCCTCTCAATCTGTTTCTTCAATTCAATCTCCCGCTCTCGGGCGGTGTTAATGATTTCCGTGAGGGTTTCGTACTTCGAGGGAGTCATAAACTCCCTATATTCAGCGCTCAACATATTGTAATAATAATATATCTTCTGCTCTTCAGTAGTCACTAACTCATCACAGAATCTCAGCTTATCCATGAAAATGCCCGTGATTCTATAAATTGTTTCACCCTTTTGTCTTAACTGGATGAATTCCTCCTTGATCATGTTGATGACCGCCTTAGAACTGTGGTGTTTAAGGAATGGTACCTTAAACTCGTCCCATGTCATAACCCTTGCCGCTTCGGCTCCAATTTCCTTCTTCTTGTTATCCCACCAATCTTTGGCTTGACCCCTCAATTGACCCGTTCCCTAAGCCATGAAATCGGTTACATCACAGTGGGTCCCTTCAAATACCCCTTCAACATCGCTTAGCCATCTTTGGCATACTATCGGGTCGACTTCCCCGTTGTAAATTGGCGGTTTGCACGCCATAAACTCCTTGTATGAACAACCCTTACGTTCTACGGATTTTTCTTTCACAAGGTTGACATTGTCTTCCAACCTTTTAACCCGTTCCTCAACCAATGAAAGCACTGTATTTTGAATTTTGTCTATGAAACCGGATAGACTACCCTCGATTGCCTTCCCTACTTCTTCGGCAATCACCTCTTTCATTTGTTTGGTGACTATCGGCACCGGATCATCGTTACCCCTTTCCGTCATCTTGAAACTGAAATGTTTACATCAATTATTAAACATTTCATTTATAACATAGCTTCATTTTCTTCGGTTTAGCCAAGTTCATAACTTTCTTTGACCGTTCTTATTTAGTGCACTTTCCGGGTTTGAGTGTGTTAACACGCTCTTCCCGTGCACATTAATTCACATCCCTTTTTCTCACATATGATAAGATCTACTAAAATAAATAGTTAATTCTTACCGGATGATTGATCAAGCTTGAACCGAACATACTTTGTTGACAACCTTGAGCTCTGATTACCAACTTGTAACACCCTTGTTAATATACGAATTTGATAAAATATGCATATTATTGAAACCAAAATACTTCACTTCATTAAAAATATACAAAGTAGAAGTTTTCATAATGACAACTTACTAGTTAACTACTAACGAGTTTATACATCACAAAAACGAATAGTTAATTGTTTACATCATAAACATTGTCTAAAACAAAGTTAATTAAACGCGGAAGATCCAAAATGTTGTGTTCGGTTCTTGAAAACTTGCTTGATCGCCATACGGATTAAGTTCCACATCACCTAGTGTCAAAACCACTTAAAATGTTAGTTTTGACTTTGTTATAACGCATATAAACAGGTTCTAGAATCAAACAATCGAAAACAAAATAAAAATCCATAATTAAGTCTGTCGCGCCACGCGACAGACTCCCTTCTTTCCTTCGCATATCGTGACAGCCCTCGCGTGTCGCGCCAGAGTTATTGGTCCCTGTCGCGTGCCGCGGGGGAGGCTGTTTTCCAACAGGTGCAGGTTTGAGACCTGCATTTCCTGCCCAGCTTCGAATTTCACAATAGGAACTTCAAATGTTCATAACTTTTGATCCGTAGGTCCGTTTTAGGTGATTCTTTCTCCTACGCGACTGTAATTTAATTACCGACGCGTCCATTATGTTCATTTTACCAAAACATAATTTTACGGACCGAATGTCTAAAATCACTATTTCGTTTATTCATCCCACAATTTATACAAATTTACTACCAATATTATTGTAACTTTCAGGCGCATTTACCCAACATCCGGGGCTTACGATCACCGGCACTTCATTACCAAACTATGGTTTCATGCTCTTGTGATCCATCATTGCCAATTACTATCCAAAACACAATTCTTACTACATACTACACATTTATTCGACCCGTTTGGCTCACTTATGGGATCCTCCATTTCTAATGACTACCAAACGTCTTTCTAAGCTAATTCGATTCATTCAATTAAGTGGTGATTATTATCACTTCAACTAATAAAATTCCTTATTCTAATACACAACTAAGAATGATTTTAATATCAAATTTGCATAATGTAACGTAATAAGTTACATACCTTCAAAGCACACCCTTCAAATGCGCGTCACCACCGGCTTGTCCGCTTGACGTTCCGGTTTCCTTTCCTATAGAGTTCAACCGCAAACCGTTTAGAACTCTTTTATTATTATATCACGCATAGTTCACCAACTAGTACAAGTATGCGTTTTTGCTCAAATTTCAACATTTAGCCTTCTCTTAGGCATTTTTAGAAACACTTTAAGGGCAGAATTTTACACAATTCATTATCAAGTTCATAACTTGTTATATAGCCAAAATTAACATAAATCGGACAATTTCATATAAATTTTAACATCAATAAATCAGAAATTACTTCATAAAAATCAGATTACACTAGAACAACAACCAAAATCCTAGTGTTTATCAAGTTCCCACAAAACCCACTAATCACCTTCATTGGTGTCTATGGAATTCACAAGAATTAAGCATGATTTCAACATATGATTGTCTAGGGTTCACTCCTAGACATAATATTATTCCTATTCCATCCATATAACATTCATGCAAAAACGAATTTCGAATTCTCTAAGTTCATCCAGAAATTCAAATAGGGATTTCATATAAAATTCACATACCTTATGACCCCTTTTCAGAGGAGATCACTATTTCGTACTCGGATTTTGATTTGGAACTGAATTTGACCTTCAATTTGTGAGATTTGTGTGATTTAGGGTTTGATGGGGGATTTCCTTGGTCGCCCTGTGCTCTGATCGAACCAGACACACACTTAGGTGTGTGTTTGGTGTGTTATTTTCTTTTTAATAATTCAAGTTTCACACTTAGCAACTTTGGTCCCCCATCTATTATCAGGTTTTTATTTTAAGTGTTTTAACCCATTAATATGTCACTACAAGACTTCTCCTCTAACTTGGTTATTTTATTCCTAGTTAGTTCGTTTTGGGTTTATTTACCGACATCGCATTTATAATAAAGGTTTATATTTTAGGGGTGTTACATGTTTCACTTAATTAGTCACTTAATTAGACTTAAAAACTCTGATAAAACTAATTAAATGTCATCAAGAAACTCTACTCAAGAGTTTCTTTTTTATTCACACATGAACATTCTAATTAATATTTATAAGTTCATTAAATTATAAATATACTAAATATCCATTCATCAAATTTCCAACATATTTTGAAAGCTAATATAAACTATCGCGCCTATATGCAGGGTGGCGCCATACTGGTGACATGTGCCTTAAGCGAGCAGGAACGTCCAATCATGCTACAATGTCAATGAATACATGCCACTGCCTCAAAAACATACGTAGATCAGCCTAGGCGTAGGCCTGCAACAACAAAACCAAACACTGATGTGATATACTAGACGAAAAATACTAAGACCCGCAGCGTAGCGCGGGCTAAACAACTAGTTGATGTATAATTTGAATGTACGTGTTGAAATTAATAATATGAAATTGAATAATTAAAATATAAGGTAATCCATGCTGAATGAAATGTGCATGCATAAGCTAGAAATTAGGGATGATTACTTATTTTTTTTAACGGGCAACAGAGTCAATCCCGAGCACTATCGGGGTAACCACTGGACAAACAGAGTACTCTGAGAATAACCCGAGTCCACCACCAATTCTGGGGAAAACCCATTAACCTACCCGCCCGTAAACACGACGGTGAAATTACCAGTAAAACCCGTTTGGCTCAAGGATTCAACCCAGGTTTCCCTGGGTCTCCTATCATTACCCACCAGTGCCTCACTTTACACCAAGTGAGAGTCGAACCTGCATCTCTAAAAAGAAATGCAAATCTTCCACCACTTGATCTATATATCATTTGCAATTAGGATAATTACTAATCAAACTTTTAACGAGCTTTATACCACTATTTTAATAGTTAATTTTCACACAATGACAGTTAATGTCGCAAAGCTTTTTTGTAAAAATATTTTTTTAATTTGCGAATATTATATTTTAGGAGTGTGTGTTACAGCGTCACACCCAGCTAAAGAAAGTCCTTTTCGACGTGCCATTATTTTCTTCAAGTTTGCAAATTTCAATCCCCGTTATTTAAACATTTTTCAGGCTTCAGTCACACCTAAACCCCCTTGAGATATCCAATTATAACTCACACCATGGAATTAAGAAATGTCATTATGGCACATCCCGATCATTCAACAACCCATATTGATGTGTGTTTGGTCCGGAAAAAGCTCAATTGGATATTGATTTGACCTCATATTAAAAGAATTAATTTTACCAAATTTGATTGATCATATCATGCTAACTTGCATGAGTTCCGTCTTGGTTTCTACAGTGTGATCCATCTAAGATGAATCTTATACACCCTCCGTCCCATTAAATGTGTCTTATTTTAAATTTTCAAAGTCTTTATTTAAAAACTTTGACTTTAATTATATATTTTTTGTGTTATATAAAACTTGATGAAAATTAACCCGATAAAAACACTTGTAAAACACACTCAAATCATATAACTTTCATCAATTATTATCTAACACAAACAAAATTATTTAAGGTCAAAGTTTATAAATAAAGACTTTGAAAATTCAAAATATGACACTTTTAGTGGGACGGAGGGAGTAATAAATTCTAGTTATAACAAGGAAAATTACAACGAATCTTATCTATATAATAAACTAGTGGGTTACACCCGCGCTCTGCGGCAGGGGCGACTCAATTTAACAAAATTTAAATGGAAATGTAGACCAACTATAACCGTACATAAAAATAAGCGTATAATACCGTCTAATAAAAACGTATTATGTTTGACCCGACTGGTTTCTAAAAAAATTTACGTTAAAATGTAGACCGACTATAAACGTACATAAAAATAAGCACAAACACGTATCATATTTGACCCGACATATTTCCGATGAAAATTTACGTTGAAGCGTATACCAACTTGAATTATACCGACACGTGCATAAATATAAGTACGCAAGAAAATAGTGTTTTCTTTAAGTTAAAGAATGGCACAACACGTTGTAGCGGTGTCGAAACGTAAAATGACTTGAATTTAGGGATGAGCAATTGGTATAAAATACCGTCCCGATCCCGAATTTTTTCGGTACCGGAAACGGTATCCACTTTTTGGCATTTTCGGTATCGGTACGGTACGGTATCGGTAAAATACCGAATTTTACCATCAAAATACCGATACCGTACCGACATATTTCGATATCGGTACCAAGTTTACACAAAATTCGGGATCGGTATTTTTCGGGATCGGGACGGTATCGGTATTTGCTCATCCCTACTCGAATTTATATTGCCTAATGAAAACATATTATATTTGACCCGACTCGTTTCCGAACAAAATTGAAAACGTACATAAAAATAAGCACGAAAACGTATTATATTTGACCCGACTCATTTCCGGGAAAAAAATAAAATTTACGTCAAAACGTACGTAATAATAAGCATATATAAGAACATATTATATTTGACCAAACTCATTTTCAGAAAACATTTACGTCAAAACGTACGTAATAATAAGCATATATAAGAACATATTATATTTGACCCAACTCATTTCCAGAAAAACATTTACGTCAAAATGTAAATCAAGTTGAATTTATACCGATACTGACGACGGGCCTATGGGTTGCCCCATTTACCCGTCTTGGGCTATTATCGTATGGGCCCAACAGGCAAGGCCCAACAACAATTTACCTTGCCCACTAAGGTTTCCCTTATGCAAAAATGGGCGGGAAGAAGGAAATCAGAAAATGCAGGCAGCATTTAATGCATGACGTGAAGAGGATATATGACTGGGACTGTACTTCTTCGCCGGAAGCATTAAATGAGAAGGGAATCTTACCGTTAGGGGTCAGACAAGTGTCTGAGCCCCCCCCCCCCCCCCCCGAAGACTAACAGAACCCGTTGGATCACCTCGTTAACACCCACATGTGAGATAAGGTCTCTCAATTATATAAGGAATGGAAGAAGAGCAATCAAGGGGCAGACTCAAGGTATCGCATTAGTTGCTCTCTCATTTATTCCGACCAATATTCTCTACATTAAATACACACACACATTAATTAGATTCACACCATAGAGAAACGTTCCGGTGATTAAACTCATCGGAATAAACTTCTCATACTCTCCGGCAAGCTTACTTATCCTCACGCCGGAGCTTGGTTACGGATCCCCCCTCCGGGGCCCTCCGTAACGAGGCTAACGGTTTATTTTCTTGTAGCCACAACAGCTGGGATATCTGGACGTCAGCGAAGGCCCTCTGAACGTCATCAGGGATTTGGGTATTCGACATTGGCGCCATTCGTGGGACATTACAGTCTAACTGGTGTTCTCTTTCCGAAACTCCGATGTCGAGATAGCCTATTTCACAAAAAACAACATGGCAACACCACTAAGCTCACGTACCATCCAGACGGTGCAGAACGAACATGATAAGGTTACTGGACATAACCCACGAGGAAGAGAACGAGAATCAGATGTAAATTCTGGAAAGGGAGGAAGCCATTACTCCAAATTTCGTTGCCATGCACAGAGAGAAGTTGAAAAAGCACCTTGAGGATCTAGAAAGACAAGAGAAGCTCGACAGCCTCAGGGCTAGACTGTCCTTCGACACACCATCCAACCAGGAAGAGGTGGATCCTCAGAGCAAAAACGGTGGCAATGACCCTCTGGAAACTTTCATGACGGCCCTAAGGCAGATGACCTCAGAAGAAAGAGAGAATCTCATTACAGGGAAGAAACAGAAAGGAAAATAAAAGGAGAAGGGGAATCAAAGCAATGATGACTTGGACCAGCCTTACCTCCCTCGGGACTTAAGACATGCCCCCTAAGACAAAGCTACCTCCGAACTTCGACAGGTACGACGGGACAAGAGATCCTGAGGACCATCTACATGCTTTCAAGGGTGCTGGACAGCTGGGACGATGGCTTATGCCAGTTTGGTGCCACATGTTTGTGCAAACTCTGACGGAGGGAGCCAGACTCTGGTTTGACAGCCTCCCCCCCGGAGGAATTGACAGCTATGAAGAGCTAAGTGAGAAGTTTCTGAGGAACTTTGGACAACAAAGGAAAGTGATCAAAAACCCAAACGAAATCATGCATATAAGGCAGAGGGAGAACGAGCGGATAGATCAATACATGGAGAGGTTTGTCAAGGAAAGCATGAATATCAAGGATGTCCTGGAGGTCATGAAGATCAGCAGTTTCATAAATGGGTTAAAACACGCACAACTATGTGAGAAGCTGGGGGAGGAATTCCCACACTCGTTTGACAACCTTATGGACAAGGTTAGGGCTTTTTTCAGAGGCAAGGACACGGTAAGCAAAGCTAAAGAAATGGACACCCCGTCCCGGAGGGTCAACCCCACTGCCAAGCCTCCTGAAAAAGGTACTCCTTACTTAAGAAAACCCGTTGTTGATAGAACGTTGCATGATAGAATGAGGCCTTCATATTCCCCATATAGGCCTCGGGGGAGAAGCCCGTTCTCCTATTCTGATATCTTCACCCATCTAACCAAAACTCCTAGTGAAATACTAGCCACTGAGAGGGTGAAGAACTCCTTCCCAAGACCACCACCCATAAAACCAGGGCCAAAGGCACAGCCGAACGAATACTGCAATTTCCATAAAGGCTTCGGCCATAAGACTGATGATTGTATGTACCTAAAGAGGGAAATAGAGGCTGCGGTGAAAACGGGTAAATTGGCTTACTTGATTAAGGAAATAAAAGAAGGAGGGGATCGTAGGGGGAAAGATGTGAGGGAGCCTGGGAGGGTGGATATAGACATGATTCGGAGGAGGGATGAATTTGAGACCACCAGAAGTGTAAAGGCCAGAATTCTGGGCTCCCCAGACCGCATGAAAGCTCCCATCGTGATGCCACACCTGGAGGAGAACGAGGTCCAGCGACTCCCCCTCAACATTTCAGCCATAATAGCAGGTCACAAGGTGGCCAGGATACATGTGGACGGGGGAAGCGGGGTAGAGGTGATATATGAACACTGTTTTCTCAGATATCACAAAGATGTGAGGGATAGACTCGAGGAGGACTCTATCCCCTTAGTAGGCTTCAATAATAGTGTGTCACACCCTTTGGGAAAGATCAGACTCCCGTTTACAGTCGGGGGACGAGACCGAGTCCGAACCATAAATTTGACTTTCACAGTGGTCCGAGCACCCTCAAAATATAATGCAATCCTGGGAAGCCCGGGATTGGAGACCTACACTCACAGGCATCTACCCCACACGGCGCCCTGGTGTTCCAAACGCCAAAAGGCTTGGCTTGGGTAAAATCTGCATATGAATTCATTTCTTCTGTCTCTGAGGGAGAGGCATCTGAGAAACCCCAACAGGATGGAGTAGAAGAATGGGTCCTTTGTGACAGATTCCTGAAGCAGACAGTTATGGTGGGAAGTCACCTGAGTGACAAGTGCAAAGGTGCTCTCAAGTAGCTGCTTCTCCTCAACATAGATGTGTTTGCATTCCAGCACGGAGACATGACAGGAATCCCAAGAAGCCTGACCGAACATCGGCTCAATACATACACCTGGGCGAAGCCAGTCAAGCAAAAGAAACGGAGCATGGGCCCCAGCAAGAGGAGGGCCACCTGTGAGGAAACCAGGAAGCTGCTCAGAGCCGGAATAGTAAGAGAGGTGAAGTACCCGTCCTGGGTTACTAACCCAGTCATGGTTAAAAAGAAAGACGGGGGGGGGGGGGGGGGGTGGAGGATGTGCATTGATTTTCAAGACCTGAATAAAGTGTGCCCCAAGGACTGCTATCCCCTCCCGGAGATAGACGTCTAAGTGGATTCCTTATCTCAGTACCCCCTAAAGTGCTTCCTGGACGCTTACAAAGGGTATCATCAAATTCAAATGTCAACGGAAGACGAGGAGAAAACCGCCTTCATCACAGACGAGGGAACATTCTGTTACACCAAGATGCCCTTCGGGCTAAAAAATGCAGGGGCCACCTACCAAAGGTTCATGAATGCTCTTTTCAGAGAACAGCGGGGGAATGAACTTAGAAGTGTATGTCGATGACATTGTCATAAAGAGCCTAACCGAGATGGCTATGATAGACGATATAGCTGAAACCATTCGAACCATGCAAGATGTGAATATGAAGCGAAACCCCGGGAAGTGCTGCTTCGGGGTAGAAGAAGGGAAATTCCTGGGGGTAGTAGTTACTAAGGGTGGAATTAAAGCTAATCCGGAAAAAACTAAAGCGGTAGCTGAAATGCGATCCCCCGGGTCTCTAAAGGATATCGAGCAGTTAAACGGAAGGCTAATCGCTTTGAACCGTTTCCTATCAAAGGTAGCCGACATGACTCTCCCTTTCATGAAGGTTCTGAAGGATTGCCTCCAGACAGACAGGTTCAAGTGGACCCCAGAAGCGGAGGCCGCCTTTCAAGAAATGAAGGATTACATCTGTAAGCTCCCAACCTTAGCAACCCCAGTACCCGGGGAGGATCTGCTTCTATATTTGTCTGCTTCAAAAACGACCATAAGTGCGGTCATGATGGTGGAACGAGAGGGAAAACAGATACCAATATACTTCATCAGCAGGACCCTCAAGGGTCCTTGAGGAACGTCATATGACCCTGGAAAAGTTAGCTTTAGCTCTTGTTTTTGCATCTCGGAGACTCAGAAGGTATTTCCAAGGGCACAAGGTCACCTTAATGACGGATCAGCCACTCCAAAAAGTGCTAAGGAAACCGGAGTTGTCGGGCCGACTGGCCAAATGGGCAGTAGAACTGGGGGAACACTCCTTGGAGTTCAAACCCAGGACAGCCATGAAGGGATAAATACTAGCCGACTTCTTGGCAGAAGTCCCCGAGGATGAAGAAAAAGAGCTTTTAAAGTGGGAAGCCTTGGAAAGGGAAGAGAAAGAGAAGGAAGACGAGGCTGTGTGGAAACTACTCACAGATGGGGCCTCCAGCGAAGAGGGTAGCCGAGCGAGCATTACGTTGATAAGTCCCGAAGGAGTTGAGCTAACCTATGCCATCAGGCTAGACTTTGAAAATACCAACAACACCGCAGAATACGAAGCCCTTTTGGCAGGGATGAGGCTAGCCAAAAAGATGAAAGAAAAACATGTGGAGGCCAGTACAGACTCACAGTTAGTGGTCAAGCAATACCAAGGAAAATATGAGGCTAAAGACAACACAATGGCCCAATATGTGGCAAAGGTAAAGGAAACAGCCAAGGCTTTCCAGACCTTCAAACTAGAATATATCCCCCGCGGGAGAAATAGGAAATCCGATGCCCTCAGCAAACTGGCCTCCGTGGCGTTTGACCACCTAGCAAGAGAAGTCAAAGTGGAAGTCCTGACTTCTCTTTCTCTCGATACAGCAGAGGTGGCTACAATCGGGGACGAACCAGAGACATGGATGACACCGATTGTAAAATTCCTAAGAGACGGGGAATTACCCGAGGGAGACCGGGCGGCCAGAAAAGTAAGAGTCAAAGCTTTACAATATGAGTTGATTGATGGAGAGCTTTACCGGAGGTCATACCTGGGTTCGTCCCTGAAATGCGTTGATAATGAAGAGGCTAAATATGTGATCAGAGAGATGCATGAAGGGATTTGTGGGATGCATTCTGGGCCAAGGACAGTAGTAGCGAAGGCAATGAATGCGGGGTTCTATTGGCCCAGAATGTTTGAGACAACATCAGAAGAGATCAGGAGATGTGACAATTGCCAGGTCCATTCACCCATGACGCACCGCCACAAACACCCAATGATACATGTCTCAACGTCTTGGCCCTTCCAAAAGTGGGCTATCGATGTAATCGGACCATTCCCAGAGGGTCCAGGAGGGGTCAAATACGTGGTGGTTGCCATTGATTGTTTTACCAAGTGGATAGAGGCAAGGCCCTTGGCAAAAATAACCGGGGAGCAGATGAGACGGTTTGTGCTAGACAACATTATCTGCAGATATGGTGTCCCGAAGGAGCTCGTGAGCGACAATGGTGTACAATTTGCTGGAAAACCCTTCAGGCCATGGTGTGAGCAGATGCACATACATCAAGTGTTTACTTCCATCACCCATGCCCAGAGCAACGGGCTAGTGGAAAGAGCAAATCAAAGCGTCATCAAGGGAATGAAGGGGAGGCTTGGAAGAAAACAAAACGGATGGCTGGAGGAATTACCATTTGTGCTGTGGGCATATAGGACTACCCCCAAGGACTGCAATGGGGAAACTCCCTTCAGCTTAACTTATGGGACGGAGGCGGTCATCCCGGCTGAGATAGGGTCCCCGACTGCCAGAATGAAGCTCAGGGAAACCGAAAATGAGCAAGATCTCTGGACGAACTTGAACCTGCTTGAAGAAAGAAGGGAAGTGGCAGCAGTCAGGGAGGCTAGGTACAAAAAGCAGCTCGAAAGCTATTACAATGCCAAAATGAAAAAGCTCAATCTCATTCCAGGGGACCTGGTATTAAGAGCAAACGAGGCCAGTCTGCAGGAAAACACCGGAAAACTAGGGCCCAACTGGGAAGGACCTTACCGGGTAACTTGGGCAAACGGCAAGGAAGTTGCAAACTGGAAACGCTTCAAGGCAAGGAAATTCCAAGAACATGGAACCTCATGCAACTCAGAAAGTACCACATATGAAGCATAAAAAGGCCTTCTAAGTAAAACGGCCAGGGAGCCACTTTTGTAATGATTAATTGCTAATCAGGGGCTTACCCCAAGAAAAAAACCTTTTGTAAGAACTTGTAATGGAGGACTTGGTCCCCAAGAAATGAATGACAAACGGACACTTCACTTGTCCCCTTTTGGCAAAATAACAGGTGTTACACCAAGGCAGACATGCCTGGAAGAGCTGTAAACCTAACAACAAACAAAAACACGTGTACAAGGTATATCAAACATGCCAAACGCCCGGCTGTGGGGCAAAATAGGGTCTAGCTAACCCAAAGAAAACGGACAAACAAGCCAAAAACATAATTTCACATTATAGACTTGTCCAGCGATTGTCCTCGAACAGAAAATCCTGGTTTATAAAGCAAACCATAAACACAACACACTTTTGTAAACAAACTACAAAAAAGAGGTCTCTTATTACAAAACGAATGTATGATAGGAGGCCCTATTGGCCTTTACAAGAAAAGCTAATACACAAGCTAGAAAGTATGATAGACAGACTAAAGCAGAGTTTCTAACAAACAACCAAAGGTCTTCAGGAAAACGCCGGCCTGATCCCTGGCAAAAACTCCTGCAAAAAGAAAAAACACACCAGAAAACAAGCAAAAGCAAGATAGCAATGTACAGTCATAAGTCATATGATTAAGTACCAGGAGAACCCCTACAAAAAGGTTCTCCCCCCAAGCATCAAAAAGTTAAAAGTATCCTAGAGTGTATAATTGTTCAGGTTACAACCATATCAAAGTGGGTTAATGTTCAGAACTTACTGGGAGCCACCCCCAGACAAAGACTTCGGAGACGAGGGACCGCCAGGAGCAAATAGGGCTTTCAATTCATTGATGGATATCATGGGATGCTCCAGGATCTTCTCAAGAAGGGCCGGGGTCTTACTCCCAAACTCCTTGTCCAACTTAGACAACCGCTTCTTAGCTTTGGAATTGTAAAGTGGAGTTTCCTTCCTGTCCAAACCCTGAGCAGGATAAATATATCCATCCTTCAGCCCTGACTGATATCCAACATCCCGGTAAGCCCTATACACCTGCTCAAGACCACTCTTGAACTTCTCCGATTGAGAGACAACAGTAAGAAAGGCTCCGAAGCCTTCAGTAATCAACCAATGCTTCTCTTTAGCCAACCACTGGTTATCCTCAGACGTCATCCCATATTCAGCATACATCGCATCCAGATCTTTCTGAGAAACAGAGTCAAGTTCCTTTTGATGCTTCAGCTCAGCTGCTAGCTCCTCCTTCTTTTCTACCAAAGCTGCCATCTCCCTCTCCCAGGCTCGCTCCCTCCGCTCCAGCATAGCTCCGGCCCCCTGAGCAAAAGACATTGTAAAAAATCCAAAAGGAATCAAACAAAAAAAAGAGGGGGGGAAGGTCATGCACCTTTTCTTCTTGCAGTCTACGCTCAACCTCAACCACTTGACATCGGAGCTCAGCAGCAACAGACTGAGAAGCCTTCAGGTCATTCTTGAGGCCTTCATTTTCTCTCCTCAGATCATCAACCCGCTGTAACATGCCAGCTCCCCTGAAAAAACCCTCACAGAGTGACATGCTGTACTGATCGTCAAAAAGATCATCCCTCAAGGCAGAATTCATGAACCTATGGGAGGGAGGAACAACATGACTCAAAAAGTCTCGGGCAGTCTCAGGGGTCCCTACCACCGAAGACTGAGTAATCTTCCACTTAGGAACGTAGGGGAAAGGGAGGGCATCAGCAAACAGGGGAGCCAAAGGGGATCGATGAGAAAGACCTTCAAATTGAGAAGGTTTACTGGTCCCAGTAGCATGATGAGGAGAAACTTCAAAAGCTGAGGTAATACGAGCAATGCTTACTTCCGGAGTCTTGTCTCGAACACGAGAAGAGGAAGGGCCAGTAGGGATCTCTATTGGATCATGAGAACTTCCCTACTCAGACAAAGAAAGAAAAAAGAACATAAAAAATCTCCCCAAAACAAAGCAAATGTAAGGAAACAGGTAAAAGAAAAAATAAACTCACCAACAAGGGTGAACTCACACGGCTGGAGGACCGCAGGTGCTTAGACAAAGAACCCTTAACCCCAACAGGGGGAAGTTCGGAAGCAGCTTTTGTTGAAGGAGGGGGTTTCTGTCCGCTAGCACTCCGGAGCCTCAGCCGGATGTCACGAGGAACAGGGGCTGGCTTAGGGCTAACGGCTTTCCTCTTACTAGCCAAACGACTCTCCAGATCTTCATCATCGTCATGGCTAGAACGCTTAACGGGAAGGGGGTCAGGGGAACTCTCCTCCCCATCAGAAGAAGTCCCCTCACCTTCTTTCACAGCAACGGAGCCCCCGGCCTGAACAGACCCCCCAGTAACCTGCATTTCAACACCCCGGTTCAAACCCGGCTCAACCTTATCACCAACCACAAACTTAACATCTTTAGAATCCCCTTGGAGCAGCTTCCACAAAGTCAACTCTGCACAAGAGAAACAGTAAAGATGATTGCACAGATCCCAAAGAGTAAAAACAGATACAACAAATCCAGGGCAAAAAGATACCTTTTTTACCGAAAAAGGCCTTGGGGCGAACTGAGTAGGAAGGGCTCAACCCTCCCATGGCCAGGATTCCCTCAGTAAAAGTGAAAGCCCTCGTCGGATTGTGATACATACGCTTCCATTGGACAATCTCGTCAACAGACAAAATGGGAATACTATCTTCAATAGCAGCCTCAACATCCTTCGGTGGTGGAGACTCTGGTCTCATGGCAGCAGAAACGAAAATGAACCTACTCTTCCATTCTTTAGGGTAAGTGGAGGTCGGCATGAAGGTATAACAGGGTTTCGACACACTATCTTTGCGCTTGGCGAAGGTAAACCAATCCCCATCAGAAATCAGTTTATAAAACATGCAAAACAAGGGGACAGACGGCTCACCGGAGACAGCCACACAAGATAACTCGAAATGTACCACCCTCATAAACCCTAGAGGGTGAAATTGAGAGAAATGAACTCTGAAGTGTCGCAATAGGGCTATCTTGAAGGGAGAAAGGGGGTACCGAACTCCACAGGAGGAAAACGCCAAAGTATAAAGAACAATCCTATCGGGAGTGCATTCAGCCGGTTCATTAGGGTCTGGCAAGGTGGGAGAAAAACGCTCAGGAATCTTATAGGTCTCCACAAAGGACTCCAAGTCCTTCGCTGTCAAGACCGATCGAATCACAGAACGACCGGTACGGCTCATAGTTGAGGAAGAGATGGTGATCGGAGAAGTATGGGGGAAAGAAAGAAAGAACCAGAAGAAATTGAGGAGAAGTTTAAAGGAAAATGAGGGTATTTAAAGAAAATACCTGACCTGTATGGTGCAAACCGTCACATCACCTTCATTTCAAATTAAAACCGCCCGGCACGTGCTCCAACAAGATTGAACCCCAGCCGTCGATTACTGACGACTAATGACCCTCGAGAAAGAAAAAAGAAGGCACGTGATGATTACCTAGGGATGGGCCCACCTCCTTAGCCCAATGGAGCTGTTTTCGCGAACAATTATGACTCAGCACCGGATCATGAGATTTGAATCCCAGGACCAGGGACTAAAGATGACTTGACGACGGGCCTATGGGTTGCCCCATTTACCCGTCTTGGGCTATTATCGTATGGGCCCAACTGGCAAGGCCCAAAAGCAATTTACCTTGCCCACTAAGGTTTCCCTTATGCAAAAATGGGCGGGAAGAAGGAAATCAGAAAATGCAGGCAGCATTTAATGCATGACGTGAAGAGGATATATGGCTGGCACTGTACTTCTTCGCCGGAAACATTAAATGAGAAGGGAATCTTACCGTTAGGGGTCAGACACGTGTCTGAGGCCCCCGAAGACTAACATAACCCGTTGGATCACCTCGTTAACACCCACATGTGAGATAAGGTCTCTCAATTATATAAGGAAGGGAAGAAGAGCAATCAAGGGGCAGACACAAGGTATCGCATTAGTTGCTCTCTCATTTATTCCGACCAATATTCTCTACATTAAATACACACACATTAATTAGATTCACACCATAGAGAAACGTTCTGGTGATTAAACTCATCGGAATAAACTTCTCATACTCTCGGGCAAGCTTGCTTATCCTCACGCCGGAGCTTGGTTATAGATCCCCCCTCCCGGGCCCTCCGTAACGAGGCTAACGGTTTATTTTCTTGTAGCCACAGCAGCTGGGATATCTGGACGTCAGCGAAGACCCTCTGAACGTCATCAGGGATTTGGGTATTTGACAATACGTATATAAAAATATTTAGAAAGTTAAGAAGTTGCAAATGTCAATGCTATAAGTTGAGGGACAAAAGCATAAAAAAATACAAAAACACAAAAATAAAAGTGAAAGTCCCATTCAGAAAGTTGATAATTGTCAATTGTGATATTGTTAATTCTAACTAAGATAATTCATGTGACCCTAACATATATATATATATATATATATGACGACGGGCCAATGGGCAATCCCATTTCACCCGCTTTGGGCTTCCTTCATGCGGGCCCAACAGGACATGAGCCCAAGCAACAGTTTGCCTTGCCCATTAAGGTTCTCCTCATGAGAATGGGCGGGAAACTAGAATCAGAAAGTGCAGGCCACAATTAATGACTGATAAGAAGAGTATCTTGGCTGGCATCGTACTTCTCCAGTCGGAACATTAAATGAAGCTGCTAATCTAACCGTTAGGGGTCAGACACGTGTCTGAGCCCCTCGAAGACTTCCTAAATCCGTCGGATCATCTTAACAAAATATCTCACATGGGAGATAAGGACTCGAGGCTATATAAGAGCCGAAGAAGACGATCACAGGGCAGATGAGAGGTATCACATTAAAAGCTCCCTTATTTACTTCTCCTTCATTTATTCCGACCAATATTCTCATATATTAAACACACACATACATTTATTGGATTCACACCTTAGATGAAACATTCCGGTGATCATACTCATCGGAATAGGTTCCTCTCACTCTCCGGCAAGTTTACTTACTCTCACGCCGGAGCTTGGTCACGGATCCCCCTCCCAGGGTCCTCCGTGACGAGGCTAACGGTTTATTCTTTTGTAGCAACAAGGACCGGGATATCTAGACGTCAGCGAAGACCCATTGAACGTCAGCAGGGATTTGGGTATTCGACATTGGCGCCATCCGTGGGACGTCGGTTCGACTGGTGTTCCCACTCTGAAACTCCAACGTTAAGATAACCCGTTTGACAAGAAATAACATGGCTACCCCACCCAGCTCACGTACCATCCAGACGGTACAGAACGACCATGATAAGGTCACAGAGGAAGATATAACTCATGAGGAAGAGAATGAGAATCAAGTGGAAATTATGGAAAGAGAGGAACCTATTACTCCAGATTTCGTAGCCATGCACAGGGAAAAGTTAAAAAAGTGTCTTGAAGATTTAGAAAGACGAGAAAAGCTCGACAGCCTCAGGGCTAAGCTGTCCTTCGATACACCTTCCAACCAAGAAGGGGTGGACCCACAGAACAAAAGCAGTGGTAATGACCCACTTGAAACGTTCATGACGGCCCTCAGACAGATGTCCTCGGAGGAGAGGGAGGATCTCATAACGGGAAAGAAGCCGAAAGGGAAAGAAAAAGAAAAGGAAAGCCAAAGCGATGATGGTCTGGATCAACCCTACCTCCCACGGGACTTGGCCGAGATTTCAAAGTTCACCAGGAGGATTGTAGAAGCACCAATGCCCCCTAAAACGAAACTACCTCCAAACTTCGACAGGTATGACAGGACTAGAGACCCTGAGGATCATCTCCATGCCTTCCGGGGGGCAGGGCAGCTGGGGCGGTGGCCCATGCCGGTCTGGTGCCACATGTTCGTACAAATCCTAACGGAGGGGGCTAGGCTTTGGTTTGACAGCCTCCCCCCTGGCGGAATCGACATCTATGAAAAGTTAAGTGAAAAGTTTCTGAGGAACTTTGGCCAGCAGAGGAAAGTGGTCAAGAACCCAAATGAGATTCTGCACATAAGGCAGAGGGACAATGACCGAATAGACCAGTACATGGAGAGGTTTTTCAAGGAAAGCATGAACATCAAGGACGTCCCGGAGGTCATGAAGATCAGCAGTTTCATTAACGGGTTTAAACATGCACAGCTATGTGAGAAGCTGGGAGAAGAGTTCCCACATTCGTTTGACAACCTCATGGACAGAGTCAGAGCCTTCGTCAGGGGCAAAGACACGGTTAGTAAGGCCAGGGAGATGGACACCCCACCCCGGAGGGTCACTCCGGTGGCAAAGCCTCCTGAAAAAGGTACACCTTACTCAAGAAAACCAGCCTTTGATAGAATGATGCATGAAAGAACGAGGCCCTCGTATTCCCCATACAGACCTCGGTGAATACGAAGCCCATCCCCCTACTCCGACAGCTTCACCCCTCTCACCAAAACCCCAAGTGAAATACTGGCCACTGAGAGGGTGAAGAGCTCCTTCCCAAGGCCACCACCCATAAAACCCTGACCAAAGGCACAACCAAATGAGTACTGTGACTTTCACAAGGGGTTTGGCCACAAAACTGATGATTGCATGTACCTAAAAAGAGAAATAAAGGTCGCGGTGAAAACGGGGAAACTGGCCTATTTGGTTAGAGAAATTAAGGAAGGAGGGGGGATCGCAAAGGAAAAGATGCGAGGGAGCCTGGAAGGGCAGATGTAGATATGATTCGAAGGAGGGATGAACCTGATACCACCAGAAGTGTAAAGGCCAGAATTCTGGGCTCCCCGAACCGCATGAAATCTCCCATCCTGATGCCATACCTGGAAGAAAACGAAGTACAACGACTCCCACTCAACATCTCAGCCATAATAGCTGGACACAAGGTGGCCAGAATACATGTGGACAGAGGGTCTGGAGTGGAAGTTATATACGAGCATTGTTTCCTCAGATTTGACAGGGATGTAAGAGATATGCTCGAGGAAGACTCTATCCCCCTGGTAGGTTTCAACAACAGTGTGTCACACCCCTTGGGAAAGATCAGACTCCCATTTACAGTTGGGGTAGGGGATCGAGTCCGAACTATAAACCTAACCTTCACGGTGGTCCGGGAACCCTCAAAGTACAACACTATCCTGGGAAGACCTGGGATCGGAGATCTGCAAGCACAGGCATCAACCCCACATGGAGCCTTAGTGTTTCAAACGCCTAAAGGCTTCGCCTGGGAAAAATCTGCCTATGAAGTAGTTTCCTCCGTATCCGAGGACGAAACATCTGAGAAACCCCAAAAAGACGGGGTCGAAGAGTGGGTGCTTTGTGACAGGTTCCCGGAGCAGACGGTTAAAGTAGGAAGTCACCTGAGTGACAAGTGCAAGAGTGCTCTCAAGGAGCTGCTCCTCCTCAACATAGATGTGTTCGCATTTCAACATAGGGATATGACAGGAATCCCAAGAAGCTTAACTGAACATCGGCTCAATACGTACACCTGGGCAAAGCCAGTAAAACAGAAAAAACGAAGCATGGGGCCCAGTAAGAGGAGGGCCGCCTGTGAAGAAACCAGGAAGCTGCTTAGAGCCGGAATAGTAAGGGAAGTGAAGTACCCTTCTTGGGTTGCTAACCAAGTTATGGTCCAAAAGAAAGACGGAGGATGGAGGATGTGCATTGACTTTCAAGATTTGAACAAAGCATGTCCCAAGGACTGCTACCCTCTCCCAGAGATAGAAGTCCAAGTGGACTCCTTATCCCAGTATCCCCTGAAGTGCTTCTTGGATGCCTATAAAGGATACCATTAGATTCAGATGTCAATGGAAGACGAGGAAAAGACCGCCTTCATCACAGACGAAGGGACGTTTTGCTATACCAAAATTCCCTTCGGACTCAAGAACGCTGGTGCCACCTATCAAAGGTTCATGAATGCCCTTTTCAGGGAACAACGAGGACGAAACCTGGAGGTATATGTGGATGACATTGTTATCAAAAGCTTAACCGAAATGGCCATGATAAACGACATAGCCGAGACCATCCGAACCATGCAAGATGTAAATATGAAGTTGAACCCTGGGAAGTGCTGTTTTGGGGTAGAAGAGGGGAAATTCCTGGGGATAGTGGTTACCAAGGGCGGAATCAAAGCTAACCCGGAGAAAACCCAAGCCGTGGCTGAAATGCGATCCCCCAGGTCCCTGAAAGACATCTAATAGCTGAATGGAAGGCTAATCGCATTAAACCGCTTTTTATCAAAAGTAGCTGACAGGACCCTTCCCTTCATGAAGGTGCTGAAGGACTGCCTTCAAACCAACAGGTTTAAATGGACCTCTGAGGCAGAAACTGCCTTCCAAGAGATGAAGACTTACATCTGCAAGCTCCCGACCTTAGCCACCCCAGTGCCAGAGGAAGATCTGCTTCTGTATCTATCTGCTTCGAAGACTACCATAAGTGCGGTCATGATGGTGGAATGGGAAGGGAAGCAGATACCAATATACTTCATCAGCAGGACCCTTAAAGGCCACGAGGAACGTTACATGCCCCTTGAAAAGTTAGCTTTAGCCCTTGTTTTTGCATCCCGGAGGCTGAGGAGATACTTCCAAGGACACAAGGTCACCCTGATGACGGATCAGCCCCTCCAAAAGGTGTTAAGAAGGCCGGAACTGTCGGGACGACTGGCTAAGTGGGCAGTCGAGTTAGGGGAACACTCCTTGGAGTTCAAGGCCAGAACTTCAATGAAGGGGCAAATACTGGCCGACTTCTTGGCAGAAGTTCCCGAGGATGAAGAAAAAGAGCTCTTAAAATGGGAAGCTTTAGAAAAGGAGGAGAAGGAAAAGGAAGATGAAGCAGTATGGAAGTTGTTCACAGACGGGGCCTCCAGCGAAGAAGGTAGCGGAGCAGGCATTACACTAATAGCCCTGGGGGGTCGAGTTAACTTATGCCATCAGACTGGACTTTGAAAACACCAACAACACTGCAGAATACGAAGCCCTTTTAGCAGGGGTGAGGCTGGCCAAAAAGATGAAAGCGAAGCACGTGGAAGCTAGCACTGACTCACAGCTGGTGGCCAAGCAGTACCAAGGAGAGTATGAGGCTAAAGGCAACACCATGGCTCAGTACGTGGCAAAAGTAAAAGACACAGCCGAAGCGTTCAGAACCTTCAAGCTAGAATACATCCCCCGCGGGAGAAACAGAAAATCCGATGCCCTCAGTAAGCTGGCCTCAGTAGCATTTGACCACCTAGCAAGAGAAGTCAGAGTGGAAGTCCTGACATCCCCCTCCCTCGGTACAGAGGAGGTAGCTGCAGTTGAAAACGCACAAGAAACATGGATGACACCAATTGCAAAATTCCTGAGGGACGGAACCCTTACAATACCCGAGGGAGACTGGGTAGCCAGAAAGGCAAGAGTAAAAGCCTTACAATATGTGTTGATGCACAAGAATGTCTGTTGACTGCATCTTCATCAAGTCTTAAATCAAGAAAGTCAAGATTGGAACTTAAAAGTCAAGATTAGGGTTTTTATTGTTAATTTCTCTTTAATGTACATATTTTATAGGTGATTTCGCTTTTAGGGACACATGTGATTTCGCTTTAATGGACTTGACATATAAGCGAAATCAGTTTCATGTGATTTCGCTCATATGGTCATGACCATTGAAGCGAAATCAGCATTACTATAAATACCACACATGTGTTTCATTTGTTAGGATATTGGAGCGAAATCAGGTCTTGTTATAGGTGCTGAAACTCTGTCAAATTTGATTCAGAAAGCTAATAAAGTGAAGGAATTGAAAGGATAAGTTGTTGTTACGTTGCGTATACTGATTCCGCCTTTATACGTGATGATGAACTTACTCAACTGATCGTTTAGGGTCACGACACGGTCCAACAAGTGGTATCAGAGCTTCAGGACGAGGAGTTCATACTACTGCAGCTGAATCTACAAAAATCTCTCATTTCTACTCACTTTCTTTGATACTTTTTTTATTTGAGATAGTTCCTACGGTTAAAATTGTCTAAAATTCAAGTATAACGTGTAAAACCAACTAATAACAAACCCTAGAAAGTTTCAGGTTGTAAAACGAGTTAAAACATGGTGAAATTTGGTTAAAAGGTGATTCCGCTTTTGTGTACATCGAGAGTTAATCAACTGATTTCGCTTTTACGGACATAAATAATCTGATTTCGCTCTTACGGACAACGTTTGATTTCGCTTATACAGATATAAGAGATTTCGCTCAAGTGAACATTTTGATTTCGCTCGAGTGAACATTGTTCTTGATTTCGCTCATCTGTCACAAACTTGTGATTTCGCTTATACGTCATTGTTTGTTAAAATTTTGAAAATTTGTCTAAGTGTTTGCTGATTGATTTTTCAGGTACATTCACGATGGATGACATATTCTTAAACCCGTTCAGTGACATATACGCGTTTGCTGGAAACTCGAGAGATGTTTCATCTACAAGCAATGAGAACGAGAATCCCCGAAAGAGAAGAAAAAGGAAGCTTGGGAATCTGAAAGCGCATTCGGAACGTTCAATAAACCCCCAAAGCTAATGGCTATTGAGGAGTACAGTAGGTGGTCCAGAAAGTTTGAAGATTGGTTGATGGCATTCGCATTTCCTAGCTGGAAGAGTTTGAAAAACGGTTATGAACATGGAAAGAAATATGGTGAAACTTTAAGAGCAGCTGAGGAAATTGATTCGTTTGTAGCTGAACAAAAGTGTGTGGCATTGTTATTCCAGTCAGTCCGGGAAGACATTATTGCCTTGATTGATTATTCAAAGGCAAAAGATCTTTGGGAAAAGTTAGAAAAGAAATGTATAGGTAGTCAAGAAATTAAGAAAAACAAAAAGAAACTTCTTAGAAAAGAGTTTGATCTGTTTGGATGTCTAAAGAATGAGTCAGTTTGTAAAATGATAGAAAGATTTGGTCATCTGAAGCTGGAATTAGTAAGACATGATATCGACATTCCTGAAGAAGATCTTATCGACAAATTGTTCGATTCATTACCTGATGAGATGGATTGGAGATATTATGCGCTGATGCTGAAGAATACCATCAAAGAACCAGAAAAGTTGACATTAGATTTGCTGATTGAGAAACTCGAAAGTCATGAGTTGGAGTTGAAGAAGACGTACAAAGTCAATCACTCATCTTACCAGCAGAATTTAGATTTGTATTATCCAAAGAGCATGATGCCAAAAGCAACTTCTCCAAAAACTGCGTTTTCTGCTGAAAATGTTTTGACAGCCGGCAAAGAAAGTCAAAGTGGTCAAAGCAGTGGAAGTCACAGTGGTTATCACAGTGGATCTTCATCTTCTGGAGGTCATTCTGATGCAAAGAATCGTTTTCAATGCAACATCGCAATAGACTTGAAGAATGCTCAGAACTTTGATGAGGAATCGCCTAAGCAGCAGATGATCTTCCTAGCATCGGTGTTGGAATCGTATGAAGGGTTGGTAGCTGGGAAGATAGGCAACACAAATCTGACGAAAGAAGATTACGATCAGATTGATCCGGAGGAAATGGAACTGATTGAAATCCGTTGGGCTATGGCAAGTACTGTTCGTCGTGCACAAAGATTCATGGAAATTACCGGCAGAAAAACAATTGGTGGTGCATCTACCAAGCTGGGATTCGATAAATAGAAGGTGACTTGCTTCAAGTGTAAGCAGAAGGGTCATTTCAAACGAGAATGCAGAAATGCTTATGCTGATGAGTCAGAGAACCCTTTCAGAGATGATTACTACAAGAAGGCAATTTATCACCAGAATAAATACGAGTCGCCTAGATTGAAGCAGGTTGAAGACAACAAAGATAAATCTAGAGCTCTTGCAGTGATTTACGATGATGATGGTTATGATTGGAGTCAAGAGGTTCTACCAGAAGAAGATGCGGTTGGTTACGCATTCATGGCGAAAAACGATGAACCTATTCCGTGGAAAGACGATCGAACTGAAGAGCAAAAGTACAGATACAGAAAAATGATAGCTGAAAACAAAATCATTAGAATATCTCGTATATTTCTGGAAGCAAGGAGAGCCAATAGATGGGATCCAGATAGAGAGTGCTATCTTGATGAGTATGGAAATATTGCAATTGATGATAGCACACTTGATATTGAAGCCATAATTCAGCAATACAAAGAAGATGATGAGTATTGGCAACACAAATGGTGGGGAACTCCAACCGAGAAAATGAAAGAGGAAGCGAAGAAAGAAAAAGAAGAAAAAGAGATGAAAGAGAAAGAAGAGATCGAGAAAGTAATGAAGATTGATACTGGAGTTATTGACACAACTCAGGAGTTGACTACTGAAAATCTTGGAAGAATGGCTGACAAAGTGCTAGCTGCTAAGGCACTTGAGGTAGACTCTAACTCCGTGTCTGAGTCAAAAAGCCAGGTCAGTTCAGATGTGTCAACAAATGTGTCAGGTAAGAAAATAGATGGAAATGCTGATTGCAAAAATTGCAACAAAGAGTGCAAATTTTGTAGCACAGTCACGTATCTCAACGGAAAGAAAGTTGATGATCTGACAGCTAAGGTCAGAAGCGTTGAGAATCAGATTCTTGATCGTGACAAAACAGTTAAAGCTTCAACTGAACGGATAAGAGAATTAACTAAACAAATTGAAAATGATAAAATTGATCATGATAAAGTTAAAAATGAAAATGAAAAGTTGATTCTTGAAAACCGTCAGATTTCTGAAAAATTTGAAAAACTCAAAAGCACAATGAAAGATTGTGATGATCGAAATGGTATAACTTTTAAAGAAAATGAACATTTAAAAGCAGTGCTTAGAGTCAAAGAAGAATCAATCAACCAACAACTGGATGAAATCGCTAAATTGAAACTTAAAGTTCAAGAGGCTGTAATCGAAAACGAGCGAATCCAGTTGAAGCTTAATAGTTATAGCTCCGCAAGCTTTGTTTTGCAACATATCATTCCCAAACCCATTGGGAAAGACAAAGCGGGCGAAGATGTGTATTCTGATGGAACCGGGGTGGGTTTTCATCAAGTTCCACCACCTGTTCTGGCTAACTACACGAAAAAGCAATCTGGTTTGGTTGAAATTGAGGAAGAAAGTGTAGTTAAACTTCCTGAAAACATTGATGTTACTTTTACATCATCTGATGATAGTGTTCAGACAGAGATTGTTAAGAGCAAAGCCGAAAGTGTTTTGATGTCTGATTCAACTGAAGATGATGGGTGTTTCTTGGACAAATACATTCAGAAATCAAAGTCCAAAAACAACTTAAGTGATGAACCGGGTCTTGTGATGTATAAGATGGCTGGATCTGATAAGTTGTATTCGGATTCTGAATTTCCCATTGAGAATATTAATGTGAAAAAGTTGACAAATGTTTTCAAGTTGGTTGAAGTTGAGTTGTCAGAAGTGAGCAGTTTGAAACAAACAAAAAGGCAAATGAATTTTGAGAAAGATAAAGCTTACTACAAAAAACCTGTTGTTCCACCAAGGTTTTATAATAATAATCGAAACAACTGGTCGGGTGGTTATTAGGGTGGTAAGAGTTATCAGCAAAGAAGGTTTCAAAACAAAAGGTTTGCTGAAAAGAAGGTGTTTGTGAACAGTTCAAGTTCACTTTCTGATGAGGAAAATGAAATTTTTTCAAAATCAAATAAAGAGTTCTTTGAGAAAAGAGTTTCATAGTATCAGTCTGAAGGCACAAGTAGAGTTATTGATACTCGAACATGTTTCAGATGTAACCAAGTTGGTCACATTGCACGAAAGTGTACCAATGTGAAGCCTAAGACTGAAACTGTGAAGATTCAACAAAAGAAAGTTGATGTGAAGGGAAAAGCACCAATCGTTGTTGAGAAAAAGAATATGAAAAATGACAACATCAAAGTGAAAAATGAACCCGTAATGAAAGTGGTAACTAAAAATGACAAATTTTATAAGCGGGTTGCATTATCTCAACAAGTTTGGAAACCAAAAACTGAAATGAAAATTTCAACTTCTGAAGTGAAAAAGGCTGAAGAATCAATTTCGGTTGATTATGATGCAATTTTTCCACCTTTGAAGGCTGAAAATTTCAAAATTCAAATTGCTAGAGTCAAGGTTACACCTAAGGCTGATGAGGCCTGGGTGGACACCATGTTCGAATAAGCAGTTTGAATTGCCGGAGCTTCCTTGTTCGCGAAGCATGAATCGGCATCTTTATTATAGTTGGTTAAATTGAAGTGTGTTTTGTGCAGGATCTTTCACAACTTGTATCCAGATGGATTATGGATAGTGGCGCATCTCGACATATGACAGGAAAAACCGCGTTGTTGTATGATGTAAGAAACATTAATGGTGGTTATGTGGGATTTGCTGGTCATGAAGGAGGTAGAATTGTTGGTGAAGGAACGTTATCCAATGGGATTGTGACGTTTGAGAGAGTTAACTACATCACTGAGCTGGAGAACAATCTGCTTAGTATCTCGCAGATTTGTGACAACATGTATACTACTCACTTCACTGATAAAGAATGTTTGATTTTGAAACCTGGTTTTGTTATCCCTGAAGAATGGATTATCATGAGGGCACCTAGAGTGAATGATTTATATGTGTTAGATATGTCTGTTGCAACTACAACTACTGGTCAAGCACATTGTTTTGTGTCTAGAGCAACTGAGAAAGAATCAAGATTGTGGCACCGAAAGATGGGGCATATTCATCTTAGAAAAATGAATCACTTGGTGCACAATGATTTGGTATTGGGTGTTAATATTAAAGGTTTTCATCTGGAAGGGGAGTGCATTAGCTGCATCTAAGGCAAGCAGAAGAAAAAGTCACACCCTACAAAGCAAGTCAATTCAGTTTCGAGACCGCTGGAAAGACTTCACATGGATTTGTTTGGTCCTGTGAATGTCAAAAGTATTACAGGAGATTACTATTGTTTGGTCGTTACTAATGATTATTCCAGATTTTCGTGGGTTTCTTTCTTGAAGACGAAAGATGAAACATTTGACAGTTTGATGGGGCTGTTCAGGAAGATTGAGAATTTGTATCAAAGGCGTATTAAGAGAATTCGAAGTGATAATGGTACTGAATTCAAGAACAGCAAGATGGAAGAATTTTGTGATGAAAGAGGTATTTTGCATGAGTTTAGTGCTCCGTACACTCCGCAACAGAATGGAGTCGCAGAACGCAAAAACCGGACACTAATCGAGACGGCTAGAACTATGCTCGCAAATTCAAAGTTACCAATTAATTTTTGGGCTGAAGCTGTTTCCGCCGCATGCTATACTCTCAACAGGGTTCTCACTGTCAAGAAGTTCAACAAAACATGTTTTGAGCTAATCAATAACCGCAAACCGAATTTGAAGTATCTAGAACCGTTCGGGTTACCCTGTACAGTTATAGAGCCTTTTGGAAAGTTTGGTCCGAAGTGCATTGAGGGAATATTTGTTGGTTATGCAAATCTGTTGCGACGTGTCTTCGTTCCAAGTGAGAAGCGGATTATTGAAGCTGCAAATGTTGAATGTCAAGGTTATACTATGCCGCCGCAGAATCCTGGTGATTCATGGCGTTATCATTATGACAAACTTTGGGATTCGTTTGACATGAGAGAAGAATCAGAGGATGATGAAGATTTCTTTGATGAGTTGGATATTTTGCGTGAATATGAGTCACAGCTAAGGTTCCCAGCTGAGTATTCAAGGAGATCACGGGAAACTTCAAATGATGATGAAGCAGATCCAAGTAATGCTGGTGAACATGATGATATCCAACAGAATGAAGTTGCTCAAGATAATCAGTCGGCTCAGAATGATAATCTAGAAGCTGAAAACATGCCAGTATTTGATCATGGTGACTCAGATTCAGATTTTGAGGGGGAGCAAATTCAGATTTCAGGTCAAACAAACCAAGTTGGTGAACAAGATGCAGAGCAGAATGTTACTAATCTGGAGGGAAATGTAGATGTTCCGAGTGAAGTGATGCCGCGAACTTTTTCATATCATCCAGAGGAGTTGATCATAGGAGAATTGCAAGCTGGAGTTCGCACTCGAAATCAGATTGATAAAGGGCTTACATGTTTTTATACAAAAGTTGCTCCTTTGCAAACTGAATTCTCATTAAGTTGTTTTATCTCGCAGGTTGAGCCAAGAACTTACAAAGAGGCGCTTACTGAAGACTCTTGGGTCAATGCAATGCAGGAGGAACTTAGTCAATTTGAGAAATTGGAAGTGTGGAAGTTAGTTGATTTGCCGGATGGTCAAAGAAAGATTAACACTAAGCGGGTGTTTAAGTGTAAGAGGGACGATAGAGGAGTTGTTGTAAGGAACAAAGCTCGACTCGTTGTTCAGGGATTTAGTCAACAGGAGGGAATTGATTTTACCGAAGTCTATGCTCCTGTAGCACGACTAGAGGCAATCAGAATTTTCCTAGCATTTGCGTCTTGGAAGAACTTTAAAGTTTATCAGTTGGATGTTAAATCGGCGTTTCTCTATGGGAAGGTTAAAGAGGAGGTTTATGTCGGTCAGCCACCGGGCTTTACCGATCCAATCCACAAAAACAAGGTATACTTATTGGACAAAGCGCTGTATGGTTTACACCAGGCCCCGAGAGCTTGGTACGAGACTTTGTCTCAACACCTACTAGCCAACAAGTTCATTCGTGGAAAAGTGGATGCCACTCTCTTCACTAAAGAGGTCGATGGTCATCTTCTGATAGTTCAGATTTATGTGGACGATATAATCTTTGGGTCGACAAATGAAAATCTATGCAAATATTTTGAATCAGTGATGAAGCAGAAGTTTGAAATGTCATCAATGGGGGAGATGAAATTCTTTCTGGGATTACAAGTTGAACAACTTCCTGAGGGAATTTTCATTCATCAGTCAAAGTATGTTCATGATATTCTAGAGAAATTTGGGATGTCAAGTTCTACTCCAGCTGCTACCCCACTTGCAACAAATCATGGGATTCACCCAGATCTCAACGGAGACAGGGCTGATGAGACGTTTTACCGTTCCATGATAGGTTCTTTAATGTACCTAACTGCTTCACGTCCTGATATCATGTACCCAACGTGCCTCGCAGCAAGATTTCAGTCTAACCCGAGAGCATCGCATATGATTATTGTGAAGAGGATATTGCGCTACCTGAAAGGAACTCCTTCATTGGGGTTGTGGTATCCTAGACAAGGCGACTTTACGCTCGAAGGGTATTCCGATTCGGATTTCGGATGCTGCAAAGTCAATTCAAAATCAACAACTGCAGGATGCCAATTCTTTGGTCCTAGATTGGTTACCTGGCAGTGTAAGAAACAAACGTCTGTGGCGTTATCTACTTGTGAAGCGGAGTATGTTTCTGCTAGCAGTTGCTGCTCTCAGATCTTGTGGATACGGCAACAGATGCGCGACTACGGTTTCCAGTTTCTTAACACACCTCTTTTTGTTGATAATGAGGCCGCAATAAATATAACTAAAAATCCAGTACATCACGCTAAAACTAAACACATAGAAATTCGTCATCACTTTATTCGTGATTGCTTTGAGAAAAAGTTGATACGAATTGAGAAAATCCACACTGACGAACAGAAAGCTGATTTACATACCAAAGCTTTTGATAAAAACCGGTTTAAATATTTGTTAAAACTGAATGGTATGAAGCTTCTGTCGGTGTCGGATGGCATTTTTGGCGTTGATGAAAGTACTGTTGCGGATGAAGACGAGAAACAATCTGCAATGGTTTGTCGAATTTTTACTTGTTTTGGTATTTAGGGGGAGTACATAGTTATTTTTTCAGAAAATACAAAAACAGAAAAAAATGAAAAAAAATACAAAAACATGATAAAATCTGTAAAAGAGCTTGTGTATATAGGGAAAATGATGGTACATCAGCTAGACGATTACAGTATGCTAAAGATTTGTAAAGTATAAAAGAGTTAAACAGTCTCACTGATGATGTGTCGATAGGTTTTCACACATTTAGTAGATTTATTCGGGATATAAACCTAAAATTCAAACTTGTGAATTCGTGGGGAACACTACTTGGATATATAGGTAACCCCTGAAATCTCGTTTGAAAGGTCTCTTAATCTGATATACTAGGTCTTTATACTTAATGATGTCTGGGGTATTATTCCGGGACTTCTGCTGAACGGTGGTTCTGACCTAGTCCCTGGATAATACTTGCTGCAATGCTTGAAACACAGCATTAAACCCTCAGCATGCTGAAACAATAAAATTGATAAATGCTGCTGTTGTAAGCAAAAAGATCCTCTAAAGGGGACACACCGAAAAGTCGAAGCTGATATCTCTCTGCGTATACGGAAGTATCGACCTGGGATCCCTCGGCCCTCGCATACCTAAATTATATACATATATCATTGTAGTATTCTCACCTGTAAGACTGATTATTGAGATTCTGGATACGGGAGTATATTCAAGAGGTGGGACACATGAATGATCTAAGTTCATAATTCATCTAAATCGTATCCTGAGTAGATTGAAATTTGTGTGAGAATTTAAGATGGATCAGTATATCGACAATCGAGGTGAATTGTTTAAGTCTGAGTATGAAATGAAGCTTAACGGTACTTGTGATTTGTCTGAAAAGTTGATATGATTCCCTGACACGCTTACCAAAAATATGTTTGTAAATAGTTTACTTTGTTTACTTTCTGCAATTTAAGTTTTCTGTATTTCATTTCTTAGTTTAGAATACTTTGATAAAATCCAAAAAGATTTTATTTCTGCTTTATTTTCCGACAAACCAAAGTGGAGAGTTGATTGTTGGATTCTCAGATGTTTGAAGCAGATGCAGGAGATTCTGGACTAAAGAATGAGGAGAGCTTATTTTGATGAAGTTTAATTTGTTTGAAAAGTCAAAAACAAGTTCATTAATTTGATACTTGTTATTTTCAGAAATTATTTGAAAAATGTTTTCAAAATCAGTTTGATTCGTCAAATAATCAACCAGGGTCATTAAATTGGACTTGGTAGATTAATCAAGTGATCAGAGTCATTAACTTGAACCTGAATACTTGAGTGGATTTCTAAAGCTGATCAAGTTTATGAGTTATGTTTGAAAGATAGATTTGTAATGTTTATTGGTTGAGTAACAGGTTTTGGATTTCATTATTTCCAATGGAAGCTAAATGTCAAAGCTTGAACCAGATTTCTCAGATTCTAGTATATCGAGAGGGGGAGTCTGTGAAAGGGGGAGTCTGGATCAACAGTCAAAGGGAAGATGGAAGTTAGAGACAGGTTGTGTTTCTGAAGTTTGTAAAGACAGAGAGTTAGAGAAAAGACTAAGACTGAAGACTCAGGAGCTGAAGATTACGTCAACATCCAAGGGGGAGTCTGTTGATGCACAAGAATGTCTGTTGACTGCATCTTCATCAAGTCTTAAATCAAGAAAGTCAAGATTGGAACTTAAAAGTCAAGATTAGGGTTTTTATTGTTAATTTCGCTTTAATGTACATATTTTATAGGTGATTTCGCTTTTAGGGACACATGTGATTTCGCTTTAATAGACTTGACATATAAGCGAAATCAGTTTCATGTGATTTCGCTCATATGGTCATGACCATTGAAGCGAAATCAGCATTACTATAAATACCACACATGTGTTTCATTTGTTAGGATATTGGAGCGAAATCAGGTCTTGTTATAGGTGCTGAAACTCTGTCAAATTTGATTCAAAAAGCTAATAAAGTGAAGGAATTGAAAGGATAAGCTGTTGTTACGTTGCGTATACTGATTCCGCCTTTATACGTGATGATGAACTTACTCAACTGATCGTTTAGGGTCACGACACGGTCCAACAATATGAACTGGTTGACGGAGAACTTTACCGAAGATCATACCTGGGCCCATCCCTGAAGTGTGTTGACATGGAAGAAGCTAAGTATGTGATCAGAGAAATACATGAAGGGATTTGTGGGATGCATTCGGGGCCAAGAACGGTAGTAGCAAAGGCAATGAATGCGGGATTCTATTGGCCTCGAATGTACGAAACAGCATCCGAAGAGATTAAGAGATGTGACAATTGCCAGGTACATGCACCTATGACTCATCGACACAAACACCCGATGATACCCGTCTCAACGTCCTGGCCCTTCCAAAAATGGGCCATCGACATAATCGGGCCATTCCCGGAGGGTCCCGGAGGGGTCAAGTATGTGGTGGTCGCCATCGATTATTTTACCAAGTGGATAGAAGCAAGACCCTTGGCAAAAATAACCGGGGAACAGATGAGGCGATTTGTACTAGGCAACATCATCTGCAGGTACGGGGTCCCAAAGCAACTGGTAAGCGATAACGGTGTCCAACTCGCTGGAAGACCCTTCAAACCATGGTGCGAACAAATGCACATACACCAAGTGTTCACCTCCGTTACCTACGCCCAAAGCAATGGACTGGTGGAAAGAGCAAACCAAAGTATCATCAAAGGAATGAAGGGGAGACTTGGAAGAAAACAGAAAGGATGGTTGGAGGAGCTACCATTTGTGCTATGGGCATACAGGACCACCCCTAAGGACTGCAACGGGGAAACTCTTTTCAGCTTAACTTACGGGACGGAGGCAGTCATCCCGGCTGAAATAGGGTCCCCAACTGCCAGGATGAAGCTCAGGGAGGCAGAAAACGAACAAGACCTCCGGATGAACCTGAACTTGCTTGAAGAAAGGAGAGAAGTGGCAGCAGTCAGGGAGGCGAAGTACAAGAAGCAGCTCGAAAGCTATTATAATGCCAAAATGAAAAAACTTAGCCTCGTTCCGGGGGACCTGGTCCTCAGGGCCAACGAAGCCAGCCTACAAGAGAGCACCGGAAAGCTAGGACCTAATTGGGAAGGGCCCTACCGGGTCATATGGGCAAACGACAAAGGAAGTTGTAATCTGGAAACGCTCCAAGGCAAGGAGGTCCCCAGGACGTGGAACCTCATGCAGCTCAGGAAGTATCACATATGAGGGGTCTATCCCCAGGAAAAACGGCCAGGGAGCCACTTTTGTAATGATTAACTATTAATCAGGGGTATACCCCAAGAAAGAATCTTTTGTAAGAATTTGTACTGGGAAGTTTAGTCCCCAAGAAATGAATGACAAACGGACAAATAACTTGTCCTCTTTTGACAAGATAACAGGTATTGTATCCGGGCAGACGTGCCCAGAAATATTATAAGCCTAACCAATAAACAAACACACGTTTACAAGGTATATCAAACATACCAAAAGCCAAGCCGTGGGGAAAAATAGGGTCTAGCTAAACCAAAGAAAACAGACAAATAAGCCAAAAACATAGTCTCACAATCCGGGTTTGACAAACAAACCATAAGTATGACACACTTCTGTAAACAAACTACAAAAAGAAGTTTCTCTTTATTTATTTATTTGCAAAATAAACACACAAAGGGAAGCCTTACTGACTTTGGCAAAAACCACTAACATAAAAGGCAACAAACACAACAAAATTGACAAAAAAGACCAAAGCACGGCTTCTTGCAAAACAGCCCAAAGGTCTTCAGGGAAGCGCCGACTTGATCCTTGGCAAAGGCCCCTGCATCATGGAAAAGCACAACAAGAAAACAAGCAAAAGACAAGGTAGCAACATACAGTCATAAGTTATATGATTAAGTACCTAGGAGGACCCCTACACGAAAGTCCTCCTTCCAAACAACCAAAAGAGTTTAAAGTATCATAGGGTAAGCAATTATCCAGATTACAACCATATCGAAAGAGGTTAATGTTCAGAAATCACTGGGGACCATCCCCAGACAAAGACGGTGGAGACGAAGGACCAGCGGAGGAAAACAGGGCTTTCAATTCATCTATTGATATCATGGGATGCTCCAGGATCTTCTTGAGAATGGCCGGGGTCTTACTCCCAAACTCCTCATCCAGCTTGGATAGTCTCTTCTTAGATTTGGAGTTATAAAGCGGAGTCTCTTTTCTGCCCAGGCCCTGAGCAGAATAAGTATAGCCATCCTTCAGCCCAGCCTGGTAGCCAACATCCCGGTACGCCCTATACACCTCTTCCAAGCCACTTTTAAACTCCTCCGACTGGGAAACTGCAGTAAGGAAGGCTCCGAAACCTTCAGTAATTAACCAATGTTTCTCCTTAGCCAACTGCTGGTTATCATCAGAAGTTATCCCATAATCTGCATACATAGTATTCAACTGCTCCTGAGAAACGGAGCCAACTTCCTTCAGATGCTTTAACTCAGCGGCCAACTCTTCCTTCTCTTCCACCAGCACTGCCATCTCTCTTTCCCAGGCTCGTTCCTTCCGCTCCAACATGGCTTCAGCCCCCTGGGCAAGAAGCATCTTAAAAAATCCAAAAAACAGTTGACAAATAAAAAAAGGGGGGAAGGGGGGAGAAAGGCAATGTACCTTCTCCTCTTGCAACTTTCTCTCGGCCTCGACCACTTGACATCTAAGTTCGGCAGCAACAGACTGGGAGGTCTTGAGCTCACCCTTGAGTTCTTCATTCGCCCTCCTCAAATCGTCAATCCGCTGCAGCATGCCAGCACCCCTGAAAAAACTCTCACAGAAAGACATGCTATACTGGTCCTCAAAAAGATCATCCCTCAAAGCAGAATTCATGAATCTATGGGAGGGAGGAACAACATGACTCAAAAAATCCCTAGCAACCTCAGGGGTCCCTATCACCGAAGAATGAGTTATTTTCCATTTAGGGACATAGGTGAAAGGGATAGCATCAGCAAACAGGGGAGCCAAAGGGGACCGATGAGCAAAACCCTCAGGCTGAGTGGGTTTACTGGTCCCAGTAGCATGGTGAGGAGAGAGTTCAAAGGCTGGGGTAAAATGAGCCATGCTTACTTCCGGAGTCTTGTCCCGAACACGGGAAGAGGAGGGACCAGTAGGGATCTCTATTAGATCATGAGAACACCCCTATACAAAAAAGAAAAAGGAAAAAAGAACATCAAAAATCTCCCTAGAACGAAACAAATATAAGCCAAATAGGTAAGAGGAAAAAGGAGCTCACCAACAAAGGGGCACTCACAAGACTTGAAGACCTCAGGTGTTTGGACAAACAAACTTAACCCCAACAGGGGGAAGTTCGGAAGCAGCCTTCGATGAAGGAGGGGGCTTCTGTCCACTAGCACTCCGGAGCCTTTGCCGGATATCACGAGGAGCAGGGGTTGGCCTAGGACATGAAGCTTTCCTCTTACGAATTAAACGGACCTCCAGAGCTTCATCATCACTTTGATCAGAATGCTTAACAGGGGCGGGATCAGGGGAACTCTCCTCCCTATCAGAGGAGGTCTCCTCACCCCCTTCCACAGCAACGGAGCCCCCAACCTGGGCAGACCCCCCGGTGACCTGCATCCCTACACTCCGGTTCAAACCTGGATCAACCTCATCACCAACTATAAACTTGACATCCTTAGAATCCCCTTGAAGCAGTCTCCACAAGGTCAACTCTGCATAAGAAAAACACTAAAGATGACTGCACAAATACCAAGAAACAAAATCAAATGACAGCAAATCCAGGGCAAAAAGATACATTTTTTGCCGAAAAAAGCCTTGGGACGAACTGAGTAGGAAGGGCTCAATCCCCCCATGGCCAAGATTCCCTCAGAAAAAAGTAAAATCCCTCGTTGGGTTTTCATGCATGCGTTTCCACTGAACGGTCTCGTTAGCAGACAAAGTGGGAACAGTATCTTCAATAACGGCCTCAACATCTCTTGGCAGTGGGGACTCTGGCATCATGGCAGCGGAAACAAAAATGAACCTACTCTTCCAATCCTTCGGGTAAGTGGAAGTTGGCATAAAGGTATAACAGGGTTTCGACACACTGTTCTGTCGCTTGGCAAAAGTAAACCAATCTCCATCAGAGATCAGTTTATAGAACATACAGAACAAGGGGACATATGGCTCACCAGACACGGCCGCACAAGACAACTCAAAGTGCACCACTCTCATAAACCCTAGGGGATACAACTGAGAGAAGTGAACCCCGAAGTGGCGAAGCAAAGCAACTTTGAAAGGTGAAAGAGGATACCGGACTCCACAAGAAGAAAACGCCAATGTGTAAAGGGGAATTATGTCCGGTGTACACTCAGCCGATTCGTTAGGACCCGACAAGGTGGGAGAAAACCGCTCAGGGATGTTGTATGTCTCGACAAAAGACTTTAAGTCCTTCGCTGTCAAGACCGATCTAATTGCAGAGCGACCGGAACGACTCATATTCAAAACAGGGGCGGTGATCGGAGAAATATGACGGAAGGAGAGAAAGAACTAGAAGGGATAGAGAGGAAATTTAAAAGGTAATGGGGTATTTAAAGAGGGCAACTGACACACAGGAAACCGTCATGTCATTCGTCCCTTCAAAATTTAAAAAGATGCATGTGTATCTAGGGGATTAACTCCCGACGTTAGTATTCGGCGAAATGATGGGTCTTGTGAAAAGAAAGAATGATTAATAACCGATCAGAAACGGGCCCACATTCGAAGCCTAAAAAAGTTAACCTCCCTTTTGAGCAGTTATGATTCAGCCCCGGATCATGAGCATCGGGTCTCAGAACCAGGGACTAAAGATGACTTGACGACGGGCCAATGGGCAATCCCATTTCACCCGCTTTGGGCTGCCTTCATGCGGGCCCAACAGGACATGAGCCCAAGCAACAGTTTGCCTTGCCCATTAAGGTTCTCCTCATGAGAAATGGGCAGGAAACTAGAATCAGAAAGTGCAGGCCACAATTAATGACTGATAAGAAGAGTATCTTGGCTGGCATCGTACTTCTCCAGTCGGAACATTAAATGAAGCTGCTAATCTAACCATTAGGGGTCAGACACGTGTCTGAGCCCCTCGAAGACTTCCTAAATCCGTCGGATCATCTTAACAAAATATCTCACATGGGAGATAAGGACTCGAGGCTTTATAAGAGCCGAAGAAGACGATCACAGGGCAGATGAGAGGTATCACATTAAAAGCTCCCTCATTTACTTCCCCCTCATTTATTCCGACCAATATTCTCATATATTAAACACACACATACATTTATTGGATTCACACCTTAGAGGAAACATTCCGGTGATCATACTCTTCGGAATAGGCTCCTCTCACTCTCCGGCAAGTTTACTTACTCTCACGCCGGAGCTTGGTCACGGATCCCCCTCCCGAGGTCCTCCGTGACGAGGATAACGGTTTATTCTTTTGTAGCAACAAGGACCGGGATATCTGGACGTCAGCGAAGACCCATTGAACGTCAGCAGGGATTTGGGTATTCGACAATATATATATTCTATCCAATAACAATGGCTTGTTTGCCTATGATCATCCATATGACTTCTTAGGTTGGTAAACCATCTGAACGCGAGTTCTGAAATAATTTAGTATTTATAGAGATTTTGGCGGTATTAACTAACTGGCTGTGGATGTGACAATATGCAATATATGATAGTAAATGTTACCCAACTAATACATAATTAAATGTGTACCGGACTTAATAGGTGAACCATTTAATACTCACTAACTGGCATTACTATATCCATACATTCGCTCCTCTTTCTATTGCATATACTTGTGTGAATTGAAGGAAGACAATTCGTTCATATCATTATTGGAATCAAATCCAGAGATGCAAAGTATATAGCAATATATATACATATATATTTTGCAGTTACTAACCATGTCTGAGACGGCAAAGGTTCATTCATCTTCTCAATTTGCCTCAGTCTATGTTACACACACACTAGCGTATTTTACTCACCACTTTATGTCATCACTCATCGGAGTTTACTATGTTTAGGTGGTTTGGAGTAAGTTTTGAAATATGTTTGGCTTCTAGGTGATTCGCTAGCTAGTTGAATTACCGGATGTGAATACTCTTAATACATGTTTGCCAACTCATCATAGACTTTGTCAAACGTACTAGATCCTCATAAACACTATTTGCATCCGTTAGTACCAATCACTTAGAAGCCAAACACATTTCAAGGCTTCACGAAAAAAAATCGCCATTATACATTTTTTTTGCTTTCAAGTCTTGTTTGTTACATGGTGTCAGTCAGAAGATGAGTTAAGTTAACCATTTGTGTTTGCAGAAAACAGTTTTGTTAGTGGATCTACTTTGTTTAAAGTGCAGGAAGAAAGTAATGATGTTGATATCATCCATTAAGGGAATCGACTCGATAGTTCTTGATGTTTCAAAAAACACAGCAACCGTAATTGGTGAAGCTGATCCTGTATCCATCATTAGAAAGGTGAGAAAGTGTAGAAAATCTGCACACATAGTAAGCGTTGGACCTGCTAAAGAAGAAAAGAAAGTTGAAAAGAAAAAAGATGACAAAAAAGATGAGAAAAAAGACGAGAAGAAAGACGAGAAGAAAGACGAAAAGAAAGATGTTGTTGTTCCTCCAACTCCAAGAACATGCCACAGATGCGATGTTTGGTATGTCGTTGATCAAGATTACATTAATCCTTGTAACATTTTATAAGTACATCGTTTATATCTTCATAATAATCATAGGTTGTTCTTTGATGTTCATAATATTGTATATAACAATGGCATTTATGAATCGACAGTCCAATGTGCAACTCTTGATAATAATCATAGGTTGTTCTTTGATGTTTGGCATGGAGCTTTTAAGAGCTTTTAGGAGCTTCTATCTTTAAGCTTTTAAGAAAAACCTCATACTCAATAAAAAGTCTTGTTTGGTTGAAAGAGCTTTAAGCGTTTAGGTTAGGAGCTTGAAGCTTTTGGTTGAACGCTACTACTAGTAGCGTTTAGAAGGAGCTACAAGCTTTTAGGGAAAAAATGACTATTTTAACCTCCAAAAATAAGGAAATTTTTAATGCACCAACTTTCTAAATTTTTAGTTATGTCCATTTTTGTCATTTTATACATTTTATTAAAAGCTCAAACTACTTTACCAAACACCAAATATATCTAAAAAACTACAGCTACTAGCTACCAGCTACAGCTACCAGCTACCGGCATCTAGCTACCAGCCACCAGCTACTTTTGCCAAACATACCCCTAAACGACCTTCTAACTATGACCATTTAGAAATAATTGGCTTTCTATAGAAGCTAATTAGAAACTTGACATGTGTTGAAAAAAAATCACTTTTTAAAAGGACTTTGAAGTAAAAGTCACGATAATCACACTTCATTGTGAAATTTATGCGGCCACGATTGATTGAGCCAACAAAAATGTCACACGTCCATGGAATTTGATTTATGGCACTCGTCGCGTTTTTTTATTACATTTTGAGTGTAGTAAGGTGTTGCTTATTCCCCCACCCACTCCAAGTGGTGTGAGTTCTTATACCGTAGTAGACATTGATGTAATTATCTTGATGTGACCCGATGTTTTGACAATCGCATTTGCATTTACTACTCAACATTAACAAGACATTTCCTTAAAAATTAAAATAGATGTCTAGGACAATTTAATGAGTACTTCTAAATACTAAGGGAAACAAAAAAACGACCAATCATAGTGCGCAATGTCAATCAGTCAAAATTGTTTAAACTTTGCTGAATAGTGTTGGCAATGGTTTAAACACTTGCTAAGTGGCAAACTTTTTTTTATTTTCTGATTTTTTTTTAAATTTAAGATAATATAGAAAAAAACATCAAACTTTTATAAATAAAAATAAAGCATTACATTTTTAATTAAAATATAAGTTTAAAAAAACAAAAAATCACAAGGCCATCCATATTTTTTTGCGATCTCACGTTTTCTAGCGAGTGTGATTTCCAACATCGCAGGGTGAACATTGTCGATAGCCCGATTAAACGTCTCCAAGTCCTTGTCGAACATTGTTTGTCGCAACGCCTCTCGTTGCTCATCCTCCAAGGTCAAGTATTTTTCTTCCCGTATACGTTTAATTTCCATTATCTCTTTTTTCATGGCCTTGTACTCTTCGAATTTGTGTGTTATATCTCTTAGATCTTCGTTTCTTGAAGACGGCCCTTTGTCCTTTCTCTCCTTTCTCGTTTGTCGTCTTGGCGAGGGATCCTCGTTTATGTCGGGAATACCGAATCCGCTCGAGATTTCGACATTCGGTGATCCTCGTCTATAATTTCCCGAATCCGAATACTTTCTTTTTACCCGATCCGGAGCTTTCTTCACCCAACAAAGGTACCGGCGACCACTTTTGATTTGTTCTAACAATCTCCTAAGCCGCAATATGAGCAAAATCAATTTTTTCTTTGCTTTTGTAATCCTTTAGCGCTTGCTTCATTACATAAGCATCGTCATTCCTGCTAGGACGTAAACGATCCTAAAATAATAAATTATCAACAACTTAATCCAAATATTTCGTTAAAAAATAAACCGTATAAAAAAATTACCGCTTGATGATATAGACCGTTGAATGTGTTCAATTTTGTTTGCATCGTCATCCATTTTGATCGAACTTGGTGGTGGGTTCGGTTACTTCCTCCGACCGTTTGATTGTAGTGGTTTAGAACTTTCTTCCAAAACCCATCCGCCTTTTGTTGATTGTCTTTCTTTTTATTCAAAGTGCAATGAACAAAAGCCTTTGCCAACGCCTCTTCTTGTCTAGGCGTCCAAGTTTCCCGTTTTGCTTTTCCTTTACTTTCCGGTGCGGCTACATTTTCGTTCACGGGATTTTCTTCAACTGCAACATCTTCATCCTCATCTAACTCTAGTTCTTGGGTTTCCGGCACGAACTCCTCATTGGAGTCATCTTGTACGTCTCTCGGTGATTGTGACCTTGGGGTTTGAAAAGGTCTTGGTGATAGTGAGCTTGGGGTTTGAAAAGCGAACGGGTCAAAAGCATTTTGGGATTCTAGGGAGCAATCATAATAACCGGGTCGAGTCATCGTCGGACCGTGTTGCATCCAATTTTGGATGGGTTGGGTATCATAACCGAAAGGTTGATGCATGGGTTGATTAAAATAAAATGGAGGTTGGATTTGATTCGCAAACCCAAGGTGCGGATGAAACGGGACACTAGAACCACCCGAACCACGTCTATCTTGAGCCTTCGACTTCGAACCGGACCCTACCATTTTTTTCTTGCATTCACCTTTGTTTGAGCCTTCCATTTTTTTTTTGAAAAGATTTGAAAAAAAGAGAGTGAAATGTAGTAAAAATGGATTAGAGTGATGTTTGGTGAAAATGGATTTGAAATAGTTAATTTATAAAAGGTAAAAATGAATTTTTTTTTAATACCCAACGGCATTATAGCCGTTTGAACTTTGGTCCCCGCGTCGGCATGCACTCCCCGATCCACGCTATTCTCGGCATCGGCAAAGGGTTGGCGGCGGTGTTTGCCGCGCGACAACCCGCTTTGCCGCACCCTTTGCCGACTCCACTCCTAACACCCTAAGTTATGGGATGTACTCTAAGACCAAGGGCCACCCCCATCCTGGATTGTCGCACACCGCCCCCCGCAGGCTCGTCGCGGCGCCTGCGTCTCCAAGGTGACGTTGGAGACGGGGTGAGTTGTTGAAATTGTGGGGCCCCCTACAACGGCTACATGCCAAATTTAAAAAAAAAACACCCCCACCACTATATATTCAACCTTTTCACCCAATTTTTTTTTACCAAAAACCTCCACTTTTCATCCAATTTTTATAAAAAATTCTCTCCCAACCTTAAAAAAAAAAATATGGATCCCTACAACCCAAATAATCCCAACTCAAGTTCACTCCCATTTTCGTCACCCGGCTACACACCCGTCATGGAAAACTCTTTTGCGGGTTACCAACAAATGCCGAACGCTTTCAACCAACGAAACCAATACCCTATGCAACAACCCACCATTCCGTTCAACCAAATGCAAATGCAACCAAACCTACAAACATTCAACATGCCATATCAAATGCAGCAGCTAATGCAAAACCCGCTAAATATGCCATATCAACCACCTCCACAAGCACGTCCAACACAAATCGAGGAAGAAGATGACGACGTAGAGGTTGTGCCAGAAACGCAACCTCAACCTTCAAAAAAGAAAAATACAAAGGGAAATGGTAAAAAAGAAGACGCAGCAGCCAAACAACAACAACGACCATGGTCAAAAATTGAGGAAGAGGCGTTAACGAAGGCATATATTGGGTCGTCAAAGAATCCAATACTCGGTAAAAAGTAATTTTTTTGTACATTATATTATTATTGTTATTAAATATTATTTGTACATTATATTATTATTGTTATTAAATATTATTTTTACATTATATTTTTGTTAGAAAATATTTTTATTGTTACTAACATTTATTTGTACACTATATTTTTCTAACAAAATATTATTATTGTTACTAACTTGTAGGTAACTATTAAGCAAGCGATGGGTTTTGGCAAGAAACCCTTGATATATTCCACGCGATTACGGAACAAGGCGAGTACAGAACCGTTGATTCTATCGGCTCCAAGTGGCGCAAGATGAATACCGTGATCCAACGCTTTTGTGGGTTTTATAACAAAACGCTCACCAACAAACCGAGTGGGTGGAACAACGAAAATTTTTCAATGAAGTGTTGCGTTTATACGAAAATGAACATAAAACTTCTTTCCCACATGTCCGTGTGTGGCAAATTGTAAAGGATAATCCAAAATGGGCGGTAACTCCAAATGAGGTTGCAAGCGCGAAACGAGCAACCAAACGGTCTAAAACTTCCGAGTCAGGAAGTTATAGCGTTAGAGGCTCAACAGGTCGTTGCTAAATAAATATCAACGACGAGCCCGAGCATGACGAGGAGCCGATTGGAGAGGAAGAACGTCCCCAGGAAGGGACAAAAGTAAAAAGATAGCGGCTGAAAAAAGGAAACAAGCCGCATCAGGAAGTGGTGGTGGTTCGAAGTTGGAAGGTATTATGACCGAGTTGAAAGCATTCAACCAAACCTTTACCGAGACGCAAACCGAGAAGGTAAAGGTGAAGAAACGACAAGCCGATGAGAAGCAAAGGATGCAAGAAAAAGCGCAGCAGTTGGAGGAATGGAAAATAATGACCACCGACCTTAGCGAATATCCTGAGGAAGACCGTCCCATTTTACAAATGATGAAGAAACAAATTAGAAAAAAAAATGGAGTGGGGGAGTGTAGTTTTTTTTAAATGTAACTTTAGGTTTTTTTAAGTGTGTTGTTTTTTTTAGTTTTTATTTAAATGTAACTTTAGGTTTTTTTAAGTGTGTTGTTTTTTTTATTTTTTATTTAATTGTAACTTTAGGTTTTTATTTAAATGTAAGTTTTTTTTTATTTTTATTTAGTTTGTTTTAATTAATTAATTAAATAAAAAAATAATAATAAAGGGGGGGAGGGGGAGGACTATCCACTACACCCTTGGGTAGTCCCCAAGGGGATGGTCCTCCACCCTTGCTTAGGTAGGGCCTACGTGGCGAATGATCCCTTTGGGAACTATCCTAATCATACCTCATGGTCTAATATTTGAGGGGTTAACAGTCACATCGCATATTAACTGATATTGCAAATCATTCCCTCATTGTGTTAAAGGGTATTAAAGGGGTTATATGTTAATATGTTAACCGAATGTTAAGAGATTTAATAAAGAGTTAACTTCCATTTTGCTCCCTATGATTTGGTCATTTTAACGGTTTTGCCTCAATAGTTTAAAAATAACCATTTTCCTCGCTGATTTTTCGAACTTATCGTCATTTTGCTCCCTACTTCTAACTCCATCCAAAAAATCCATTAACTAGAAGGGTATTTTGGTAATTTTATAGATAAAAGGAAGGGCATGTAAGTCTTTTCATCTAAATAAACTTATAACTTGTTTATTTACATGTATATAAGTAATTCTTTTCTGATTCTCCATCTTTCTAACCACTCTTTCTACCGGCCACCACCATCCACCACCACCACCTGCAACTACCACATGCCGACCACGACTACCGCGATTTTTAACTAAATGTTTTAATTGAGTTAGAGTCAGGGAGTAAACATCCGAAATACCCGTACTTTTAATTGAACGTTTTAACTGAGTTAGAGCCAGGGAGCAAACTGGCGACAAACTCGAAGGATCAGGGAGGAAAATGGCTATTTTTAAACTATTGGAGCAAAACCGTTAAAATGACCAAACCACAGGGAGCAAAACGAAAGTTAACTCTTGACCAAACCAAAAACCACTAAAAGATAGGGTTAGATGAAGTTAATGGGGTAAACCATTTTTTTTAAAGTGAGACAGAGTGAAATAGGGAAGAAATGTTGATGTGACACGTAGGTGAAGTTAAGATAGGTTAAAGTACACCCACTTGATAAAAACACTTTCCTTTTAAAGAGAAGGTATCAGGTTCAAACCTCTCAATATGAATAATTTAATATAATTATAATAGAATAGTAATTGTCACTTGCCATTAAAAAAAATTAGTGGTCTGACTCGACCTGACCTGATCTGATAAAAGAATTCGAGTACATCCGGATCAGTACATCTTATGTACCCGTTTTGCATATAAATTAGTTAATAAATATGTTGATAGAATAAACTAAAAACAAAAGAACTAGAAAACGAATGAGACAAATAGATGATAATGGCTCAAACTTCAAACTGTTTTGTTTCACCTCCTAAAGTACAGGCTACAACATATGTATGTGATGAAAACTGCTTATCGGACTTGGCTATACTAGCTTTAATAACTGGACTTTAATAGTGGGCAAAATAACTAATCATACACTATTTACTCCACCCAATTAAGCAAGAGTGTACCTATCCACACACTCATATCACTATCTACACACTCAAAAAGGTGATTTTTGTCTTTACATGCACACCCTGCAGTGTCGAACTGTGACCAAAACGGGGCGTTTTGGTCGGATTAACCAGACAAAGACTGACGGGTGTCTGACGGGTCTGTTGACCGGACCAAAACGCCGAGCTTTGGCCGCGATTTGGTCCTGTCAAGCAGACAAAAGACTGATACCCGGTCTGGTTGACGGGACCAAAACGCGGCCAAAGCTCGGCGTTTTGGTCCGGACAACAGACCCGTCAGACACCCGTCAGTCTTTGTCTGGTTAATCGGACCAAAACGCCCCGTTTTGGCCACAGTTCGACACTGCAGGGTGTGCATGTAAAGACAAAAATCACCTTTTAGTTGTGTAGATAGACAAAATTGGTGTGTGGATAGTTTGGCCCTAAGCAAAGCTACAACTTCTTCGGTTCAACTTTGTTTCTGTCCTTTTTTCCCGACATTTTTTAATATTAAATACAATTGATAAATTCCTCAAATATAATCATTCACACATGTTTAATACATAAATTCCATTTCTTATCAACCAATTGATATATTTCTCAAATAAGTAATAAAGTCATTTCCTAGATGTGTTTGAACAAATGTACAATATTAGAATATAATAGGAAGTTTATTTGGGTAGGAAGACTAGAAAGTAATCTTGACTATCAATTTATTTAATCAAGGGCTAAGATTAAATGAGTGAATTTGAAGGAAAAAAAAAAAAAAAAAGAGGCGCGTGGGGTTTGTCTAGGGGCATTCTAGTCAATCCAAGGCAATAGTTTCTCTCTCCTCCAATTCCCCCTATTTTTTAAACGTTAATAACTCTTTCACACGACATTATTTTTTTTTATAAAAATTGCACCAAAAAAACGAGCGTTTTTTTTATCTTTAAAACGAGTATACTATTGCTATATTTTCTACAAAAAATTTCGAAACCCCAGTTGCGTAAAACGCAATGGAAAAAAACCCGGTTGCGTAAAACGCAATGGAAAAAAAACCTAAAAAATGACGTTTTTCTAAAACGCAATGCACAAAAAACACAAAGAAATGTCATATTTGTAAAACGCAATGGCCAGAAAACACAAAGAAATGTCTTATTTCTAAAACGCAATAGCATAAAAACACAAAAAAGTGTACTTTCTAAAACGCAATGGACTGAAAGCACATAAAAATGTGTTTTACCTAAAACGCAATTCACAAAAAACACAAACAAATGTCTTATTTCTAAAACGCAATGGCCAGAAAACACTTAAAATATATGTTTTCTAAAACGCAATGGACTGAAAACACATAAAAATGTGTCTTACCTAAAACGCAATGCACAAAAAACACAAAGAAATGTCTTATGTATAAAACGCAATTGCCAGAAAACACTTAAAAATGTCTCATTTCTAAAACACTTAAAAAACAAAAGAAAATGTTCTCTCTAAAACGCAATGGACTGAAAACACCTAAAAATGTGTTTTTTTCTAACACGCAATGACTAAAAACACTTCAAAAATGTGTTTTTCTAAAACGCAATGGCCAAAAAACACATAAAAATGTCTTAGTTCTAAAACGCAATGGCATAAAAACACCAAAGAAACTGTTCTCTCTAAAACGCATTGAACCAGGACAATAGCTTTGTCTGTGAATTGTCTGAACCAGGAATGCAGTTCTAAAACGCAATGGCATAAAACTGTCTACGAATGCAGTTTTCTAGACCCAGATCGTAAAAATGAAATTAAAGAATTTCTTACATGGATCAAAGGCGATTTCTTCAACGATTGACGAAATTTGAATGATAGAAACACTTATCAGCGATCGAATCGAACGGATCGAGTGATTATCTTCAAAATCACGTGAAAAAAACGAGATTTTGAATGAAATTAAACTGGGTTTTCTTCAAAAAAAAAAGCTGAAGAACACGTTGATCGGGTGTTTGAATCATTGATTGATGACGAAAATCGCACTATAATGTAGTGATTATTGAGATAGAAAGTGAAGAAAAGGTTGAAGATGGTGGGTTTTGAAAATGGTGGGTTTTGAAGTTACTGGGGAAAAGAAGGAAGAAGAAAGGATATGATTGACTAAAATACCTTTTCTCTTCATTTTAAAATTTTCCACATGTCATAATCCTATTACTTTCTATCCTAAAATAAACTTCCTATTTGATCCCCACCCTTATAACCTAATCATGTGTTAGGTTTTCTTACTTTTATATTCTCCGGTGAATAAGATTCAAAGAGCCCAACAAATGGTTTGTGTACCATATGTATATAACTTTATGGCTGGGCCTGGGTTGATCTTGACTTAAAACCGAACCTTAACCAAGAAGTTCGGTTATTTGAATGTGTAAACCAAGCAACTTCGTTAACTTGGTTTGTTTTGTAATTTCTTTCGGCTATGAGTTGGCTAACCATTTTCTATTGTTATAAACTTGGGCCAAATTGGCCCAACAGAGAACAAAATTAACAAAACTGGCCCAACAACATTCAAAAATTCTTAAATATATAAAATGTGGCCTACTTGCAAAACAAAAACAGAAGCATTGGCTTTCTAATAAAGAAAGTAGTAATGAGATATCTTGAATTCTTGATTTCCAGTTACAGAACCAAATACATAGAATACATAGCTGGACGAAATATATACTTTTAATGACATACAATGGTTAAGTGGTAATTTTAACCATCAAAAGATTATTGATACCCCGATTGTATATATTTACAATTTCTAATACTTACATTCAACCGGACCAAGGTGATCGCTTACCAAAGTAGTCGATTTGGATAAATGATTTCTATGTACAAATGCACCTTCCTGTAGTGCATAAAAATCAGCGTAAATATAATAAACCGTTCGGTTTGACTATTTAATATTTCTTTTTATGACTTGGTTTTATGACTATTTAATATAAGACACTAAGATGGTACCGATGAGGAACACCGTCCAGTATCATGTATTATTCCTTCCCTATTTGACTCAAGTCTTGAAATGCAGTCTTTTGTTTTGCCACTTGAAATAACCTGAATTTAAGACCATATCACATGAGGTTTGCAAACATAAACAAGATCATAAATTTACTGTTTATAAAATGAATCTTTATTCAGTTTACCTTCATAATATGAGGGTCTTTCCAAGGTCCTTTATCTGATCGCATGCAACCTCCTTTTTCTGCACAATTACAACAACCACCGAGAAATTCTGGCAGCTCGCTGGCACGTTAAAAAGACGTATCAGCATCAAGTTTAATGCATAACCTTCAACCACTCAATCATGTATATCTTACAAAGGTTTACCTGGCATCAATTACTTCAAGCAATGTGCTTTTATATTTGGTTCCCAGGACCTGAGGATGTGAATTATTAGAGGAAAAAAACATGGTGACATGAGCTTAATATTATGCACAAAACATATTGTAAACTTACATGAATCTTGGATTTTCCTTTGGGTTCAAGAAATGATTGAATCATGTTCCATAGCATCTTAAACCCCTGACCAGCATTTATGATGAACATCTGGCAAAGTGTCTGCATAGTTCATGTCCCAAATTATAGTATGTATGTAAACAACATACTTTACGTTGAAAAAGCGATAAACTTAGAGTCATTATGTAAACAACATACATCGGGATAGTTGGTGTTAATTTGTTGCAGCCTCCTAATGAGTTCAATCACTGGTTTTGTTAAGTTCCATACGCCCTAAAGATATAAACATATCACAGAGTTACAGAAACAGTTTTAGCTCCAAAGATTAAACTTACATCACTTAGATAATTCATGTCATACCACGCCTTGAACATCTATAATTGTCGTATTGGAATCAACACGTCTTCCTGTAGCAATTGAACAGGCGGGAAACCGTATGGATAAAGTTCTCTCATACTCCTGGACATAGTATTTCACATACCGTTCAATAGTTGTTACTCTCAGAAGCTTCTTTGGGTCCACTTGTCCCAATATTTCTATGTAAACAGGTCTTCCTTCTTTGTCAATACCATGAAAACCTTGGGGAACATACTGTAGGACTTCATTCAACTCATGGAATTTGTAATCCTGCCAAAAACAAACTTTTTTTTTTTACAAGATTTAAGTAAGAGGAATTTGCAAATAGGTGAAGTTTATTAGTGAATTACCTCCAAAATGGTGTCGGCTCCAAAGTCTTTCCTCCACTCAAGCATGTTGATCCACATGTTCTTGGTGTCTTCAATATTAAAGTTCATGGCTTTCAGGTATCTACAAGAATGCGACGCGAAACTTATCAACAAGGCTATAAAGAATAACATTCCATTGTAACAATGTGGTTGAGATAATAATAATTACTTTAAGATCATATGATAGTCATCTAGTATTGATGGTAACAAGTTTTCGGTAATTAGTGTTTGTCGAAGAGCATTGACTACTTCAGTCTCTTCAGGGTCTTGAGCTTCCCCTAATGTGCAAGAATCCGGATAAATGGTTGTCTTTCTGATTTTCTTATCTCGAGAATATTGGCTGATTTTGGAAGAGGTATTTCCTACGTTCTTTTTACATGTTCCGCGTGTGCTTTCTTCATCTACAAGATCTTTAACCCATATAGAGGTGAAAAGAATAAGGTTTATATATTAGAAGAGTTTTTAACCTGAATATTATACCATCTTAAAAAGTTCTCATGATTGTAAAGCTTGCATACAAAAATGTCCAACTGCCATAGAGCCAAGTTATTTGGATACAAGAGACAAAGATTGATAACCTTATGTTTGTTTATTCAAAAATTTTATTTTGTGGGTTCTACTACCCACAACATGATGCAATTTTCTTGTTTTTCATCATGTTTTTGTACCCTTTCTATTTTATATTTTTTTGGTTCTCATTTCTTATCACATCAGTTCAAATAATTGAGGACCAATAATGTCATCTATATTTCGTTTAAACCATATAATAAGACCCATAAAATAAAAAATGTTCCGCAAGCAGAATTAACCATTACACATTTTTTATTAGATTAGAGGGCCATCATGTACGCCACTTATATAAACTTACAAGTTACATCACATAAGCAAGTATAGGCAACTTTGGAATGTTAACTGCCAATTATCACATAGATATGAACCCAGAATGCAAAATTTTCTTCTTTTTTTCAAGAATAAAATAACATTTCCAAACAAATCAAAATACAAAACAACACAAGGTGCAAATTGCATACATAAATTTGCCCAATATTATATTATTGCCCTCAAAGTGAATGACAAGTATGCCTTGTTTTTGTTAAACAATAACCAAATCTGTTCATTTTAATTATTAGACCCCGATAGAAATCTAAAATCCAGTTTATCGTAACCATGAACACAATAGACAAACGAAAGAAAAAAAACTGAACACATTTTTGTAAACTCTTCATTCTGATTAATCTACTAATACAAATTACAAAGTAATAAACATCCATTCTAGCAACAACATTTAATAAAACAAAAACTACGCGGATGAGCTTACCAGGCAGCGAATTGCGTTGAATCGCTCCAAACATGCCGATATGGGTCTGTTAAAGGTCAGTTTTAATCAAAACTAAAAAAAGTTTACAAATAAAGAACGTATTAGACTTGGAATCAAGTGTTACCAGCAGTGATTGATTGATTGGATGCAGAGAAAGATACGGTACGGTGAAGAAAGCTGGAAGAGTTCCGTTATGGTATGGTGCAGGTTTGTGTGTTTTGTTTGGCAACGTCTTTATTTTACGTCTTATAGGAGAATATGCCGATTTACAAGAATAACATCTTTCATTACTCAAATGTTCAATTACAATACTACCCTTCAACTCTCTACTATTTAATTATATGGTGTGTGTTTATAAGTATTTGAGGCTCCAAATTCAGCAGCTGTTATTGTCCATTGGTTTATATTTTATAATAAATACATTTATTTAACAATTTTGTTATGATGGATTGATGTCACAAGAAAAACTTGTTAAACTTTTATAGTAAGATAATGAAACGAAATATTATATATATATGGTATAAAGTCAATTAGTTTCCTAAAAAGTTACAGCTTAATCTATTCTTTCATATAAACATATAATCAATCAGTAAGTTATGATAAATTTGATAAAATTCGTGTAAAAGTATATTATGTTATCTCGAAGTGGTTCTCGCTAGGACATTTCTTTGAAAGAATTGTGTAGTTGTTCAAATTGCTTTATGGTGTAAAAGGCAGTTTAAGTGCAAAGTTACGTGAGGATGGAAAGGAAAATATTATAAAGATAAAGATGAAGAGAAAACTTTGTAAAAGTTGGTGTAAAAAAGGTTGTGTAGTTCTATCTTGTCTATTGTCAAAGGAAGAAAAAAACAGAAGACGTACTAGTCATTTTCTAGTTGCTAAGTGGTTAAATAGTAATCACACATTAATTAAGAAAAAAATAAAGAAAATATGCGGTTGGGGAAAAGCTACGGAAAAAATGTTTAAGAAAGTGGGTTTCTAATAACGGGCCAACCTTTAGAATGTTTAAAAAAGTGGGTTTCTAGCCATATGGCCCATATTGATTTTTGTTTGGATTTGGAACTGGGTTTGGTTTTTAACCGACTTTTGGTTTGGTTTGGACAGTTGGACCAGATGTTGTTTACCTGGGTTCAAACAAAAAAGATGACGTGTTAAAATAATAAGTTATTGTATTTAAAATCGGAGTAAACGTCAGTTTACAACTCTGTGATCGGAACCCCAAAATCACTGTTGGCCACGTTAAGAAACCTTTAGACATCTACATCCACATCATTTCCAAATTGCTACACTTCACAACATTCCGTCAGTTGATCAGACATTGACCAGTAGTTCTTTAAAAGGCTCAAGGGCATTATGGTCATTTACCCAACCCAAACCCTAGCTTATTAAACAAGACCCCCTAATTTACCCACCTAATCAAACAACACCACCACCATTTCCCTAAAACCCAATCCTGATCGTCTTAATCTTCTCCGGCGGCGACAACCTAGGAACAATGGTGATCCTTATTCAAGCTTTATTTCAACACGAAACAGTAGTATGTTTGTTTAAACACCACGATTACACATCACGATGATCAGGTCACTGTACAAGACCACCACGGCTTCACTGTCACACGGTCACACGCCCCATTAACTGATTCAATGTCACACACACCATGTATGTGATATATATCTTATGTTTTATGTGTTTGGTATATGGTGGTATACATTTGTGTATATGTGTAAGTATACGGATGGTGATGTTGGTGTTGACAAACGGTTTTGATAAATATAAAATAATATAAGATATATTATTTTCCGACTATTTATCGTGTTTTGAAAAGTATATATTTATTATAAAAAATACTTTGGCGTATTCGGTTTATGTGGACCGTGGAATGTTATTTGACTATATATATATATATATATATATATAGGGAGAAGATCATGCGAGAACCACCTCTTATTGCGAGAATCGCGAGAACCAATGTGAACACAACCAAAAATGCCTAAAAATAGCTAAAAATCACACAATTTTTTTTTTAGATTTTTTTAGGTTTTTTGAGGGTTTAGTTTTTAGCATTTTAGCTTGGGGGGGGGGGGGTTAGTTTTTTTTTGGGGGTTTTAGTTTTTAGCATTTAGCTTGGGGGGGGGGGGGGTGGGGGTTAGGTTTTTTAAGGTTTTTTTTAGGTTCTTTTAGCTATTTTAGGTTGTGTTCACATTGGTTCTCGCGGTTCTCGCAATAAGAGTGGTTCTCGCATGAACTCCTCCCTATATATATATATATATATATATATATATATATATATATATATATATATATATATATATATATATATATATAAAATAGAAGTATTTATAAAAAAACCCTTATTTTAGAAAACTTGGGAAACTCTAACCTCCCGAATTTAAATTTTTTTTACACATGTTATATACATGTTTTTAAGGGTTTTGGACAAAAAAAATCAAAAACACGCCAAGTGGATATTTAAAAAAAATAAACAAATTTCTGGGGTAACATATGTCAAACGAATGTAACATATGTTACACCAAAACTTGTTTATTTTTTAAAAAAAAATATCTACTCTGCGCTTTTTTGATTTTTTTTTTTGCCCAAAACCCCTTAAAAACAAGTATATAACATGAGTAAATTTTTCAAAAAAAAATCGGGAGCTTTGAGTTTCCCGGGTTTTCTAACCACAAGTGGTTTTTCTATACATCCTTCCCCTATATATATATCAAACAAATTTTTTTTTTTTAATTTTTTTAATATTGCGAGAACCAATGTGAACACAACCAAAAATGCCTAAAAATAGCTAAAAAACAAACAAAATTTTTTTTTTTTTTTTTAATATTTTTTAGGTTAAAATCGCTACTTTTCGAAGCCATAAAAAAATTAATGGCTTCGAAAAGTAGCTATTTTAACCTAAAAAATATTAAAAAAATCAAAAAAAAAAATTTAGATTTATTTTTTTATTTTTTTAGATTTTTTTAGGTTTTTTGGGGGGTTTAGTTTTTAGCATTTTAGCTTGGGGGGTGGGGGTGGGGGTGGGGGAGGGGGGTTTAGGTTTTTTTTGGGGGGGGGGGGGTTAGGTTTTTTTAGGTTTTTTGGGGGTTTTAGTTTTTAGCATTTAGCTTGGGGGGGGGGTAGCTTTTTTTTTGGGGGGGGGGGGGGGGGGTGGGGGTTAGGTTTTTTTAGCTATTTTAGGTTGTGTTCACATTGGTTCTCATGGTTCTCACAATAAATGGAGTTCTCGCATGAGCCCCTCCCTATATATATATATATGTCGCACCCCGGTATTTCTACACGTCATCCGAGGGGCTCGGATTGGGGTACGTGACTAGATTGATAACAAATACACAGATAGCACAACGGAAGTTTTGGATTTAAATTACTATTACAAATAAAATTGTCCGAGTGTTCAAAATATTATACAGACGGATATGATATCAAAGATCCACATGAGGATCGTAAATTACAAAATGAAGTAACAGACTATTAGACTCTTATGCAAAGGAGTTGCAAATTCCTCTTAAAGCATTACCGGCACTTCCAGCCTATTTCGTAACCTTGCAACCTGTCACTTAGTCTTTTGAAGATATGTCAATTTACATTGTTAAATACAAATAACCGACACATTTTGAAAATATTTCACAATTGTTTTAAGTGCACAAAGGCACAAGTATTTTATAAATAACTTGGGACAATTATAATATTCTTGTATAATGTTTTACATGCCTGTCAATACATATGGGGTCCGGTGCAGAAACCGAATAACATGATTAACCGACACGTCACTTTAACCCACAAAGGGGTATCCCCAATATGGGTTGAAAAACATTTTATAATAGCATTAGCATCTGTCAGGTGTATGCCTACACCTCCTGCTTAAGTCGTGGTCATTAGCAACCTAAATGAGCCGAGGATATCCAGGATACGGTCGCGTTAACCTCCAATGTTTAAGTTATCAGGTAAAACAGATTAAAACTGGTTATGCGGATTTTCTAGTCACAATCTGACATATGATCCTATACCGGACCAAGCGGTAATAATTTACCATATCCCAAGCGCGTATAGGAAAAATAGGTTAAGAGTACTTACCTGGCTTAAACAAGTCTTACAATGCAAGAAATTATAATAAGCACAACTGTAATCAATTAACTAGGCTTGGTTGCAATCTACTAGAATGCCTTAGTCTGGAATGAAAGGTATAATAACCAATTAGAATGTTAACGGGTCTCATTCAAGTCATAGACTTGGACCGTTAACTTAAACTAACGAAAACTGTACGATACGCTTGATTAAGCGATGACCGGATAGAATGTAGTTTAAACCCCACAAGTACTAAGACTTGTATAATATGGGTAAACAATATACATTCTGGAATTTGAAATAAAATTGTGAAGATTTGACCGTTTCGGTAAACTTACGTAAACTAGTTACATAACCTCAACCGTACGCGTATAAGTGATATCGGGTAACCGGATGAGTCATAAACAAGTTCCATATGCCAAATAATTTAATTAAGTTGTAACATTAGTAGGTTATCAACATATATGACCATTATAGTTTTAAAATCAAACTATGCAGCATAAGGGCATTTTAGTCATTATGTGACATATTTTAAGAACTTGCATAAAATCTAAGTTATGAACAAGTTCATTATGTTAAAATACTTTAATTATGGTCAGTAGGTAATTAAATGTATATGACATTTCTGGTTTAAAACCAAATTATGCACCATAAGGGCATTTTAGTCATAATATAACATAATTCATGAACTTGAAATAAAACTCATGTTATGAACATATTTAATATACCAAAATATGTTAATTATAATGACATATCAGTAGATTATTCATTTTACAAGTTCATCGTTGATTAAAACCAAGTTTTATACAAAAGGGCATTTTGGTCATAAATAGGCATATTATAAGAACTTGTGTAAAAACTCATAATATGATTATGCTGAAGTAGCATAACCACATAGGGTTATTCTACATTATAATATGATCATAATGCAACTAAAATTCAGTGGCTAAAGTTGCTAAATCGAGTCAGAATCAAAAGTCAAAGCAGAAGTCAAACTGCTTGACTTTCGGTTGCGAACTGGCACTTAAACTGGAAATGACAGGCTGAACATGTTCATACATATTTTAATATTAATTACCAACTGATTTAATGTCAAAAACATGAGTTATAACAATTACAAGTTCATTTTATAAAGTTTTCGAAAATCTGTCGTTTGACTTTTAACTTAATTTTGACCTGTCATTTGACCAACTTAACTTGATTTCCAGGAGGTGCCTCTTTGAGGGATTAACACCTACCTTATTACGATCACGTAGCCATGTTCGACGTGAACAATGGTTGGACCATAATGGTATAAACCGAAAGTCAAAGCAAAAGTCAATTTGCTTGACTTCCGGCTTACAAAAGCCTATAAAACGAAAAGAACTGGAAAGGAACACTTACAAGTGATCCTTGGAATGTTTGAAACTCAGTGGGATGCTCCTATATGATCAGGAACTTCCAGAGAGGGAGAAGAAATGAAAATTGAAAAAGGTGCAAGTATGAAGCTTGAACTAAGCACCTATTTATTTATAATTGAAGGAGTTGGATTAGGATCAAAACAGGTGTATGGGGTGGTCTAGGATCCTTCCAGGTGTTCAAGGACGTTTTACAAGTAGCTAGAAGGTGGCATGGTGCGAGAAAGGTGGCAGAGTTGCAGAGTTTCTTGGCCTCCAAACAAAACTGCCACTGGCAGTCGCTTGCGGACCGTATGACCCTCTGGCTTACTGTCTGTAAGCCTTGTAGGCGAACATGGTTTTCAACATCCTTACGGACCGTAAGCTTTATTGCTTTGCGGCCCGACTCCGACTCTCAGTATAAAAATAAAAATGTGCTCGCGGTTCGTAAGCATTAAGGTTTATGGTCTGTAAAGGGTCACTTAGAGGCAATATTTTGGCATGTTGACACCTTTAGTCCCTCCACATTCAAACTTTCAAAAGTTGTCAAAATTAGTCACTCTCGTCCAATTTAATAGACATATTTGAGAGTATGGACACGAGTCATTATATTACTCAACACGAATTTACGAGGTGTTACAATATATATATATATATATATATATATATATATATATATATATATATATATATATATAGGGTGAGAATTGGCTACAAAGTCCATTTTTCCTAAAAAGTGTACAAAGTCATAAAACACCACAATTTCAGCCATAAAACACACTCAAAACCCACAAATAACAAAGTGAAGATTACTAAAACACAATATTTGTGGGTTTTGTGTTGTGTTTTGGATGATAAGACTTTGATTATCGAATAGCTAAAATTAGTGTATTTTATGTTGATTATCAGGTTGTGTTTTACATTCATAATTCTACGATGGTGTATTTAAAGTTTTTATGGGCAGTTAGGCTTTGGGTATTGTGTTTTAGTGATTTTCACTATGTTATTTGTGGGTTTCGAGTGTGTTTTATGGTTAAAATTGTGGTATTTTATTACTTTGTACACTTTGTAGGAAAAATAGACTTTGTAGCCGAACCCCACCCTATATATATATATATATATATATATAATATAGGAGAGGATCATGAGAAAACTACATCTAAATGAGAAAACTAGAAAACTAACTAAAAAAACCTAAAAAAACATACCCAATTTTTTTTTACAATTTTTTATAACAAAATCGCTAGTTTTTATGTTTGGAAAAAAATTTTCAATAAAGAAAAGAAAAAAATTTCGTTGTATTACACATGTGCAATATATGTGTACTACACATGTGCACTATATCCGTAATAGTGCACATGTGTAATACAACGAAATTTTTTTTTCCATGCATAAAAAGTAGCACTTTTGTATTAAAATTAAAAAAAAATTGGTATGTTTTTTAGGCTTTTTTATTTAGTTTTTTGGTTTTCTCATTTAAACTAGTTTTCTCATGATCCATCCCCTATATTTATATATATATATATATATATATATAGTGGAGGGTTCAAATGAGAAGAATTTTTTTGTAAGAATAAAAAAGAACAAACTTCAACCAATAAGAATGCTTCATTTTACTTCATTTAATTTTTGTATTTAATATTGGTGTAAGGGTATATTGCTAAAATTAGATAGATCATTAATTGTTAGTCTTCTTTTTTAATAGCTAACTAAATTAAATTTGTAACTTATTTTCAAAAAAAAATATATCTTTTCAAAGAAGAAAAAAATAATGTAAAGTGTAGGATAAATTATGAGGTGTGTAGGATGAATTACGAGTTGTGTAGGATAAATTTCAGTATGTGTAGGATAAATTTAAAAAACGTGTAGGATAAATTTTGATGTGTCTAGGCAAAAATTTTAGTGTGGAGGATGATAGTCTTTATGACTAATTAATTAGTAAAAAATAATAATAAATGAGATGAGAGAAAAACTATTTAATATTTTACAATTGTACCATTTGTTCTTTTTCTTCTTAATTTAATTTTCTTCTCAAATGAACCTCCCCCCATATATATATATATATATATATATATATATATATATATATATATATATATATATACATATAGAAAAAGTATATCGTACATTACGGCTTAACGTACTTCACGTACAACAACGTGCGTGATTTGTTCTATAACATGCGTGATTAATGTTTTCTGTTGATGCACTTTGTGTGGACGCGACTCGGCTCGGTTCGACTCGGCCTTGAAGACTTGAAGACACGAAGATCGAGACAAAGCTACAGCCAAGGGGGGTGTTTGTTGGTGCACTTGTGTCTGTACTTTGTCTGTATTTCGTCATGACACAAAACGATGTCTTGTGTTAGTCTGAGTTACGTCTTAGGTTTGTTTTTATGTGCATTCGATGTAAGTTTGACCAAGTCAACCATCCTCCTGGTTTGACTTGACCAAACAGTTAGCACATGGTGGAAAGATGTTTGAGTCGAAGGATGGTCATCGAAGGATTACTTATATCCTTCGATGATGATGAGCTCGAAAGATGGACCTCGATAGATGAGTTCGAAACATAACCTTCGATGGATGAACTCGAAGGATAGACCACGAAGGATATCATCCTTCGTGGTGAATGTGATCTTTCGATGGGCTTTCTGGTCGACAGATGATCTTTCGATCAATCTGTCTGATCCTTCGACCAGACCTGCTGTGTCGGGTATAAATACCCATGTAGTGTGTTGTGTTCAGCAGAGGTGTGAGAGAGAGGCAACAGAAGTGAGATAAGGCAGAGAGAGACAGGAGCACACACACACACTTTGAGAGTTTATAGAACATATCTGTAAACATTGAGCTTGTAACCGGACCCTTCATTCGTATTAATACATGTGGTGTTAATCGGTGAATCTTGCGTGTTGTGTTTGTGCTTGTTCTCGTATAAATTCTCGGTTGCATGCTAGCTTGGATTCCGCACTCGCTAGTGTGTTTGATATAACAAGGAAAAGGTTTAATCTCATCCTCGAGAGGGACCTACAAGTGGTATCAGAGCCTTGGCTCTTCTCCTTGTTCGGAAGTTTGTAGTTTTACCGGAAAACCCTTTGTGTTCATAATATCTTCAAGTGTTCTTCAAAGTTTACATATTTTGATCTTGTTTAGGTTATTTTCGAAAGTTGTTGGTGTATTGGATAGGGTGAGCTGATTAAAATAATCATACAAAATCTGTTTTTGCAGAAAAGCATGGTCTGACCATACTTTCTGCCGAAAGATTTACCAACCCATCACCTTTTTCACCAACCTGTCACCCGTTGTCAACCGTGTCAGAGCTGTTCGAAAGATATCCTTCGAAGTCGAAAGATCATCTTTCGACCAAAGGAGGTTCGACAGATAGTCATCCTTCGAGCATCCTTCGAAGTGTGAGACTTATCTTTCGGTCCAAGGAATACTTTCGAAACATATATCTTTCGGTCTACAGTACGTTTTCGAAGGATAAGGATCCTTCGTTGGAGAATCTTTCGAAAACATTGTTCGAAACTCAACAGTGATCTTTCGAACCCTGTTGATCTTTCGAACAGGTGTTGATCTTTCGATCCTTTGTCTGTTTGTGTCTAACAAGTTTGTGTTTCAGGTCTTTCGATTCTTGATCCTTCGGCTGGTTGTTATCCTTCGAGATATTAACATAGTTTGTGAAAATTAATTTTTTTTTTAAGGAGAAAACTTATTTTTCAAATTTTAAATCAATTTTCATTTAATATATTAATTATCTTAAAATGGGAACAAACGGTCAGTGGGATCCAACCGCGTGGACTCAAATAACTTCGACTCCACAATCATCAGCTATGCAATCTACGCAATCTACGTCAGATTTCGACAAAACTGCATGGATGCGAGCTATTGCCCCACCTCAAGCTGCAATGATAACTGCAAATCAATGGGCTTTGGTCACAAATCAAAGCAACAGCATTCAATCTATGATGCAGAACGACAGTGAAACTGGTACAAGCACAAAACCGCCAAAGTTAAATCACATCAATGATTGGGGATGGTGGAAAGAAAGGCTGAGAACTTATGTTCAGGGACAAGGTCAAGATCTATGGATGTGCTTCTTCACAGCTTTTGAAAATGAGTTGTAAATTGCAGGATCTAATCCACAAACTTACAGCACTTTGTCTGAAGAAGATAAAAAGAAGTTTGAGTTAGAAAAGAAAGCATTCATGATTCTCACACAAGCTCTTCATAAAGACATTTACCACCAGTTTGTTTACTGCACGACTACTAAAAGCTTGTGGGATATGCTCACATTACGGTGTGAAGGAAATGCTCAATCTAGAAAGATCAAGCAAGAATTACTGAAGAAAGAGTTTGAAGGATTCACGTGCTTGGAGAATGAGACTTTGGCAGACTTATCTACAAGGTTCCATCACTTGTTGAGCGAGATGTTTGCTTTTAAAGTTACTGCCACTCCACAAGAATTGGTGAAGAGATTCGCTGATAGCTTACCAGAAAAGTGGAGCAGTTATCTTGAAATTCTCAAAGAAAATGGTGTTTTAGAAACAATCACCGTTTATGAATTAATTCAAAGATTGGAGAATAAGGATGTAGAAGAAAAGCTGAAGGCAAAAAGAACACAAACTCCTCAAAATCCAGAAATGTACTTTGGGATTGCAGGAGGTATCAGTGGAGAAAGACCAGCTTCTCAACACGCGAAGCTTCAAACAGCCTTCGTCTCTAACACCGGACCTTCAACAACAGATCAATTTGATCCTTCAGCTTACACGATGTTTTCAAGACCGAATGTGCAACCGAACGCTCAGCAGCAACAACCGCAACAGCAAGGGTTTTATGGAAGTTCTTCAAATTTTCAAGCCACTTCCAATCCTAACACAGTCAGATTAGACACTTCCAACTTTTCCAAAGTCAGTGTCGAAGTAGCCAAGGAGCATATGGAGATGTTGAATACCTTGGTTAGTGCTTATTGTGGATTAGTTGCAGGTCAGATTGGGAATATCAATCTAACCAATGAAGATTATCAGCAAGTGGATAAAGAAGAGTTTGAAATGATGGATATCAAATGGGCTCTTGCTAGTGCAATTCGAAGAGCAAAGGAGTTTATGGAAAGGACGGGGAGAACCAACTTGGAAAACAAGAAAGACACCAAGTATGGGTTCGACAAGCAAGCTGTCAAGTGCTTTAACTGTGGCGAACGGGGTCATTTCAAAAGGGAATGCACAAGACCAGCTCAGCATGGAAATCAAAATCCGTTCAGAAATCAAGGCAACCAGCAGAACCAGAACGGGAACAATGTTCGTACATTGATACCTGTCAACAACCAAGGCCAAGCAGGGTCATCAAATGCAAACCGGGGGCTGGTGGTTCAAATAGATGAGGGTTGTGATTGGTCGCTTCAGCTTGGAGAAGGAGGAAATGGTGGAACAGCATGTTTTGCTGAAGTAGTAAAGGATTTAAAGCACGCCAGTGGTGGAGAATCTTCCACCAATGGTGTTGCATCTTCTGGAGATGAAGACAGTTCTGGTTATAGTGGAAGCTCAGATGAAGAATCCTCCACTTCAGGAAATGATCATGTGGATGAGACATCAAGTGCGTCAGTCGATGCAGATATTGATGAGCTTTTGGAAGAAGCTGCAGCAGGAACTGAAAGAAGATCTAATTTGATGGATCAAGCTGCTTACTCTTCGTCTTCTCTCCATTCAGCCTTTATGGCTAATGTCGACAGTTCATCAGGTCAGGTATGTGTCGATGAACCCACTGTAGTTAGCTGTGAAAATTGTGATAGTTTAAATGTTAAATATGCTGAACAGGAAAGTCAGATTGAAATCCTATCCAAACACAATCAAGAATTGATTGTAGATCTTTCTAAAGCAGCTGAAGCTAACGTGTTTTTAACCAGAAATGAAAAGGAATTTAAAACAACAATTGCGTCATTAAGACATGATGTTTCAGAATTACAAAAAGCTGTGTTGCGAAAACAACATGCTAACAATGATCTTATAGACACAATTGAAAAGCAGATGGTAGAATTGGCAACCGCTCGATGTGAATGTGAAACAATCAAGCAGAAATTGGAAAGTTATTCCAATTCCCGCTATGTATTGGATCACATTATTGATGTTCAAAAGAAAAAGGGGGATAAGAAGTGTATGGGATTCAAATCATGTCCTCCCCCAATGAATCACAATTACTCCAAATTGCCTGATGACGAGGATATGCCCCGTTTTGAACCTACTGTGCCACTCGGACTAGATGACTTTGCAGCAGGCCTCGGGTTCACAACTGGTACATCATCCTCGGGTCAATCTGAAACTGAATCTGAATCTGAGAATGTGACAGATTCATCATGTGTTAAGGAACTGAGTCCTCCCATTGTTGAGGATGCTGATTCTTCGGATGATGAATCTGAAGTAATTGTGAAACAACAGTCTAACTCGGTTACAACAGATATTCCAATCGAGAATCACATCCTGTGTGATCCATCAGTGAAACCGAGTAAGACTGAAATGTCAAAACCAATGGAGTCCCTTGTATCTAGCAGTGAAGAGAATAACTTGTTGTACACGCTCAAAGGAGATAGCAAAATCTACTCTAACAAAGATTTTCCAATTAAAAATGTAAATCAAGATTTAATTGAGCAAATTTTTGAAGGATGCACTGATAAGTTTTTGGGGAACAAAAGTGGCAAAGTTACTGTCACTCAATGTGATCCAATTCCGTGTGAACAAATTAGAAAACAGTACGGAAACCAAAAACTACAAGTTGAGCGAAAACAACAAGTCAACTCCGGAAAGGGTAAGGTACAGGGAAAGAAGGCTCAGAACAAGAATGTTCAAGCACCTAAGGTTCAACAACAATGGGTGCAAAACAAAAGAGCTCCTGTTAAGAAAAGAGAACCGAAAGTGAACTTTGTCGGATCCACGGGTTCAGACAAACTTGAAACATTTCAGGATAAATCTAACCTTGATTTTATAAAACAAGTTAGAATTTTAAAACGAAATGATCAGAATAATTACACCCAACACACCAACGGATGTGATTTAGGTCCAAGCACGTCTAGATCACAAAGTTCATTGTCTGGTTCTCAGTCTGGTCATCAACGTGTTTCTCCGAGGTTTGTAGAGCGGAGAATGTGCTTTGAGTGTGGCACAATTGGGCATATTGTAAGATACTGCCCATACCTGCAAAAGTTGAAGGCAAAAACAAGTGCTCCCCAAGAAACCAATTATCAAAAACGATCATTTTCCCCGAAACAAGACCCTCGTGTCTTGAAAGAAAGGGAAAAGAAGTTAAAACAAAAGAATCAAAAGGTAATTGAAAGGGCCTTAAAATCAGAGGTCAAAGAAGAAAAACTTGTTCAAGCAAAACCTAAAACTGTAAAACCAGTAAATGCTAAAACAATTAATGCAAATACTGGTAAAGAACAAACAGCTTGGAAACAAAAACAGGTAATTCAGTCAGGGGGAGCACCACAGGTTCTTTTTCCTAATCATCAAATGATTGAAATCACTTTTCTTGATAATCAAGGACGACCCAAGTCCACAAAGGCTTGGGTCCCTCTCTCCAACTAATTTTTGAGTAAGCGTGTAGGATATTCCAGGAGGAACTTTCGATAGTCGTAAGATTGTTGATAGTGGAGCATCCTTGCACAAAATAGGCAACAGAAGAAATTGATGCCTTTGATGGAGAGAAAAAGTAAAAGGAAACAGAAATGTCTGTTGAAAGAGATTGAAAAGCTTCGACAAAATGAAAATCATTTCAAAATGTGAATGTTCAAGGCTTTGATCGGGTCCCCGGGATAGATTCAAATCAAAATGTACGCACCTGCAGCACGTCTGAAGTTCAACAATCTACAAGATGAACGTGCAGTGTACATTTCTTCGTGGTGTGTTTGAAGAAAATGTGTTTGTTGAACAAACCATCCAGGTGTGCGGATGCCTTGGTATGGGTTGAACAACCGCACACTACTTCTGAAAGAGAAAGACAAAGACCTTCGCTGGTGCAATGTGGAAGACCAGCCGGACCCGGAGGTTTATGATCTTGTTGCTGTGAAGGGATTTCAGTAGCTACAAATCGATCTTGAAATCCACACCAGGTGGATATTCAGTTTGGGAGAGCACTCAGATTCCTTGCAATGCACGATGCAGTTGCAGGATACGGTTTTAAATTTCTAATCTCTCCTATACTTGTCGATATTTAAGCTGCTTTGTGAATTATTATCTCGTTCAGCACTCTTTGACCAGACAATGCTGTCATGGTCCGCACCGCTTACCGACATGCCAACTGATTTTTCCAAAATTCACTAAATCATTTCTGATTAAAACTTAATTTTGGTAAACGGCATTGAGGTAAAACATGAGTTAACCAACATCGGAAAATCATTTTGGTAAATACCTTTGTGTTTTAAATTTATTTTAGTTTGTTGATTTTAGGGGGAGTAATCCAAAATTTGAAAATCCAAAAACATTGAAAATTTCAAAAAACACAAAAACAATAGAAAAGCAAAAATGAGTTTCCTGGCGAGCAAAAGAGAATATGATAGTACATCAGTGGTCTGTCTAAACCTCTTTAAACCTTAAATGAAAAACGATAAGCAGCTCTATATAAGATGTATCGGTAGGCTCACAATCATTTTAAAGTGTGCAGGGTGATATAAACTTAAATCGACTGAAGACTGGGTGGGAACCATTCATTGGCATATGGTCTTAGTACCGAAATTTCGTTTGAGAGATTGCCGAGGTTCTGAGATATTCGGTCTTTATGCTGCTTATCATCTGGGTATCATGGTTGTATCTTTTACCGAAAAATAACGGGGACGCAAGTCTAGATCTTCCATGATACTATACATACGTGTACATACTGCATACGACCTCAATAAGTGATCAACAATCACATGTCCATCAAAATAAGTGATAATATATCACAAATTCTTTCCGGGAGTCAAGTTCGTCTCTCTGCTGTACGAAAGTACTGACCTGTTCACGGACTTGCTCCTGTGCCCTCATGCATCGAAAATCAAGTTCCTCATCAATAAGTGATTATATCACATAGGGCTTGTTTTCAAATCAAATAAGTGAGTTTCTCACATCATATTCGGTCAAACAGATGATAATCGGTATACTCACCGGTAAGATGAACCCTCGTGCATACCTTGATACGGGAATGTGTCGTGATGTGGATGAACACCGGTCGGTAAGTATAAATTATACCTTAATACCTTAACGTATCCCCTCGCCATGATTACATCTGATAAGCTGAGCTTAAGTGGACAACAATACCGATAATCGTTATAGGATGCTTATCTTAATGTTAACTAAAAGAACAACAAGAGCGTTTTGGCATGACCGTACACTGATATGATTCTCTTACCCTCGAAACTCGCAAAAAGAATGTCTGTAAATATTTATTTAATGTTTCCTGTTTATGCATCCTTGTATATATTTATTTATTGCTTTCCATCTTTACATTTGAAAAATGAAAATTTCAAAAAAATTTTAGGTGTGTTTTAATTTAAACTTTATAAAATCCAAAAAGATTTTGCTTCTAGTTTATTTTTGATTGACTGATGTTGGAACTCGAGTCTATCCTATCCAAAATCCTGATCTTAAGCTGGAAAACAATTGCATCTTCATAAACAGTCGAAGTTAACGAGTTTTGAAAGTTAAAGGATCAAAATGAATATTTTTCTAAACTTTCAAACTGCTGTCGGTTGGTGTTTGATTGAGATTTGATCTCATAATGTGTCGTTAGTCTAAATGTTAACTATATTCCAAGCAGTTGTTCTCATTATGCGTTTAGCTTTCTTGCATGTGCAGATGCTAAAGGCGAGGAGAACATGTTCGATGAAAAGCTTTGGAATGAAGACACGAAGTGGAGGCACTCAAAGGATAAGATGATCGAGTTGCCGCTGTCCCTTCATCAACACCACAAGGATCTGAAGAATTGACAAGTCAAAAGATTCACGAGGATGACTCAATGGAGAGTTCAATTTAAGGGGGAGTTTGTCCACACACTTTCTACATTAAACGGGGAGTTTGTTGATACACTTTCTGCTTACGACGCGTGAAAACTTTGAAGATCCTCCGACATGAAAGACATAGAAGACGAACCATCACGAGTAGCGTCCAAGGGGGAGTTTGTTGATGCACTTTGTGTGGACGCGACTCGGCTCGGTTCGACTCGGCCTTGAAGACTTGAAGACACGAAGATCGAGACAAAGCTACAGCCAAGGGGGAGTTTGTTGGTGCACTTGTGTCTGTACTTTGTCTGTATTTCGTCATGATACAAAACGATGTCTTGTGTTAGTCTGAGTTACGTCTTAGGTTTGTTTTTATGTGCATTCGATGTAAGTTTGACCAAGTCAACCATCCTCCTGGTTTGACTTGACCAAACAGTTAGCACATGGTGGAAAGATGTTTGAGTCGAAGGATGGTCATCGAAGGATTACTTATATCCTTCGATGATGATGAGCTCGAAAGATGGACCTCGATAGATGAGTTCGAAACATAACCTTCGATGGATGAACTCGAAGGATAGACCACGAAGGATATCATCCTTCGTGGTGAATGTGATCTTTCGATGGGCTTTCTGGTCGACAGATGATCTTTCGATCAATCTGTCTGATCCTTCGACCAGACCTGCTGTGTCGGGTATAAATACCCATGTAGTGTGTTGTGTTCAGCAGAGGTGTGAGAGAGAGGCAACAGAAGTGAGATAAGGCAGAGAGAGACAGGAGCACACACACACACTTTGAGAGTTTATAGAACATATCTGTAAACATTGAGCTTGTAACCGGACCCTTCATTCGTATTAATACATGTGGTGTTAATCGGTGAATCTTGCGTGTTGTGTTTGTGCTTGTTCTCGTATAAATTCTCGGTTGCATGCTAGCTTGGATTCCGCACTCGCTAGTGTGTTTGATATAACAAGGAAAAGGTTTAATCTCATCCTCGAGAGGGACCTACATTTTCAATATGCGTAATTATTGTGTTTCAACATGCGTGATTTTGGATTTTTGAGTTATAACGTGCGTGATTTTAAAATGAGCGTGCATAATTACCTGTCGTACGTGAAGTACGTTAAGCCGTAATGTACGTTAACCTTCCTCTCCCTCTCTCTCTCTCTCTCTGTGTATATATATATATATATATATATATATATATATATATATATAGAGAGAGAGAGAGAGAGTTAGGTTCATTTGTGAACAACCCCTTGATAGTGCACTGTGTGAACTAATCTTAGCTCTTGATTATCAATACACAAATGTAAATCAACGGATATGATTTGTTCACTCAGTTCATAAATACAATAGTGTTCACTCTATAATCCAACCCTATATATATATATATATATATATATATTAGACGTTTGGTCTTGTGTTGACACGGATTGTTAAATGAGGTTTCGGGATGGTATCTCGGTGTTTTGTGAAGTTTTGTGTTATTACATATATTTGTGTGTTACGGATCATTAAGTTTAATGTTTTATTTAAAATGTTAACATCTCATTCGGTCTAAGCCAGTTTGGTGAACAACTTGTCGAGTAGACATGTGTTTAGGCCTTAGTGTCTTATATGGTTTAGATACTTGTAGGTCGGTTTCCTTTTCGGAAATCATTTATTTGCTAGCATTGTGCATGGATCTTAGATGAGTTTTCACGGCCCCTTATATTAAACGGGGGAAATGCATGCTTGGTTTTGGGGTATGGTAGTTTGACATGAAATCCATCATATACATTATGTGTGCATAAGTTCGGTTGATATTGAGCTCGGAAACCCTCATATTGGTATTTTTATAGTAACCATTAGTCTGTTGGGATCACGTATAGTCGAGTTGTTTTATTGGGATTGACAATCTCCGTTCTTAGTCGGTTGGGACCCTTGGTAGTGCAATTGTGTCCTACGTGTTAGACATCATCATGGATGTACAATGTAACGAGGCAAATGTTAGTGTTATGGTTTGGTTTGGTTACAAGCTTATGTTGGTACATACGCCATTATTTTGCAAGACGCGTGAACTATGCATACTAGTTTTTCAAATGATAAAAGTTTCCTTTGTGTCTTTCAAACCTGTAAATTATGTTTGTGTTGACGTTGTAAGCATGTTTTTCAAGTAAGTAAATGGTAGTTCATGTCGTTGGAGTTACTTATATGCATCTTAGACGACACCATTTTGTAGGGTTTTGTCTTGTATTTTCCATTTGCACATGGGTTATATTTGCTAAATCCTTGGTTTTATAAACAATGTCTTTTGTTTGGTGTTTTTCGGCAAGTTGTCTTCTTTTGGTTATGTAAACCTAAACACTTTCAGTTTGTAACTTTTAAACACTTGGTATCGATATAATGTTTTTTCATCATTTAGATGTTTACTAACCGGTTGTTATGAAAACCTTTCGTGTCACGCCTCTTGTTTCCTCCTTTAGTGGGATGTGACAACAAAATTTTTACTTTTTTAGCAAATGCTGAGCACGGATGTATATATTTTATTTTTGGTGTAGGGGTATTTTGGTAGGTAGCTTTCCCAACGACCTTTGTTTTTAAGGTATAGTAAATGCAAAGAAAGTTTATGATGGATAGAAATCTACTTAACATGAAATAGCAAAATGTTAAATATGGTGTTGCATTCTTTTTCAGACACATTAAGGTCAATATAGGTTTAGCCATTTCTCTTTCTCACAACAAATTTCCTTCTTGTTGCATTCACTATTGTAACTACGTTATTCGAAGCACTTGGCCTCCAAACGTAGGCCTAACAAAACAACCATAAGTACGCACAAGAAGTCAACACAATGCTTCCCTCGCCTCATGACAAGCATCCGCACAACCTTTTCTTTCTAAGGATATATAAAAAGCTTGTGTGGAAGTTATACATGTTATTAAAGAAGAATTGTATGAAGTTCATCTATACGATATAGGTTGTGCTTGTGGCTGTAAAGCATAAACACTAAGGGGGTGTTTGTTTTTTGTAAAAAGCTCTTCAGAACCTCTTATGTCTGCGCCAGGCAGACCACGCATAGACGTTTGAGTCTGCAGTGTGTTTGTTTTCTCGAAGACCTTTCATTAAAAAAGGTCTGCGAGACCTCTTCTTGGGGCAGATGTGGACACCCATCTTCAAGCCTCTTCTCTTCTCCTCTCCTCTCCTCTCCTCTCCTCTGCCATTTCATAACACAAATCCTCAACCCTACAGCTTCTTCTCTTCCACCCCTTCCTCCTCCCAACCGCCACCACCACATCTTCGCCAACACCACGTCGCCGCCGTCACCTCCCAGCCATCTTCTTCACAGTGCTGCCTTTTTCCCCCAATTTTGTTACCCACAACAGCTTCTCCAACTCGAATCTTTTCATCCTTCTTTCCAAATATCGGTTACACGAGTCTAAACAAGCTACCGCAGCTCAATTGGTTGTGGATTTTTAGTATCCGGTTAAAGATCACCGGTGCACACCAAGTGTTTGTGAAATGTCCCCTGTGAAGTCGCCTGGAGAGTTTGGTGATCTGGGTGTTGGGAAACAAGATAAGGTGAGTCTCTTTAAGGTTTTTGAAGTTATTTTTTGTTTTTATAGTTGGGTATTTATTATCAATTTTAGTTTTTTAATAGGTTGCTTGAAAGCCCCAAATTTGTTGATGAAATTAGGGTTTATCTTTAGTAGTTTTTGTTGGTTAAATTGAGGAATCCTAAATCTTGTTCATAAAATTTGGGCATGCATCATCAATTTAATATCTATAATAACCTGCTAGAAAACCCTGAATCTTGTTGTTCAAATTGAGGAGTTTAGTTGGTCATATGTGAATGATTTGAGCTGAAATCTTGAAGATGAAAAAACAATCAGTCATCTTCTTGCAGACTGTAGAGGTTTGGTCTAACTCTTCTCATGCAGACGTTTGCAGATGTGGTCAGCAGACTGCAGACCTTTTGCATCTGAAAAAACAAACACCACCTAAGAGAACTAAATAATGTGATATCAATAATAACTTCGACAAGAGGCTAACATTTATGAAAAACAAAGTTGGTTAAACTTATAGGAATGCTTAGCATCCATGTGAAACAAGTGCAACATACTGTTTCATTTTGTTAAGCTTTGATTGGGCTTGTCTTTACAACACACATACCCTATTTTTAAGTTTGATGCCCTCTATCTATTCATATTAGCATATAAGAAAAATTACAAGTGTCAACATGCTAAAGCAGAAGATGGGGTGGAAAGTGAGATCTTTTTTTTATATAGCATCAAGCAGATTGTGTAGGAATTATGTCTTATCAAATAAATGTAATAACAAGGATTACGACTAAAATGAAAATAAGGCCTTTGGGTATACTTTAACCTATGTTAACTCCATCTAAGTACCACATCAATCTTTTTTCCCCATTTCACTTTGCCACACTCCAAGGAAATGGTTTAATCCCATTAACTTCATCTAACCCTATCTTTTAGTGGTTTTTAATCTAAAAAAGAAAAAAAATAATTAATTCAATCTCTTTATATTGGGTTAACATGTTAACACATAACTCATTTAATGTCCTTTAACACAAGGAGGGAGTGGCTTGCAATGTTAGTTAACATGCCATGTCATTATTAACACTCTAAATGTTAGAGTACACCACATGGCCTAACTAAAATGTTAAAACACCAACAACAAACATTTCTAAATAAAAGTAACAAAACATTAGTATAGGTACAAGCAATGTATACGTGTCATACAAGTAGTAATAGGTAAGACCCCACACTTGGAGACCTCACAGTTGACAGTATTAAATCATAGTTCTAAAAATGATAGATGCCATAAAATCACAGCAGAAACATCAAGTATTCAAAATATCAGACGTCCAAGTTTGAACATAGCAATCAAAGTCATAATAAGTCAATTATGTTCCAAAGGATACCAGACTTCAGGGTAGGGTAGCATTCATTCTATGTTGAGTGACTTCTTTTCAAGTATCAATAGTTGTTCAACATGACATGCATTCTAAGAACACTCAAGCTACATCGAGTAAGTTATAATTCTGGTTAAATATATAGAGTTATCATTTTGAGTAACAACACTTGAAAAGTAGTGTTAAATCATACTACATATCAATCATGCACGTAAAAGCAATCATTAATGTAGACATCTAATTGTGAAACAAACTTCACATACCAATATCAGACTTTCATTCCTGCTATGTCGTCGCGCTCACACTACCCACCAGTACTTAGTAACTGATAGTGACATCAATAAGTTAGCAATGATTGCTAGACTTCACATAACATCAATCATAAACATGTAACATCAAGCATAAGCGTGTAAGGGCTAATCGTCACCAGATACAGTTCCAATCATGAACATACACTTGTGTACTAGTTTTTTTTTACTTTATATAGGGTAGAATTCATATCACTCTATAATATGCAACTATGTCACTTTTTCTCATGCAACAAACCCTTCAACTATTCGTGTACATCTACTTTTTGCACTCATACATTTCGTGTAACATTACTGCGAAAACTAGGCTTATCGCACGAAAATTAGAAGTGTTTGTGTGAGTAGAATTTGTGCAATCTTTCACTTTTCATGTGAAAGGTTCAAACGAAATGAAAACATACATTATTCTCGCCCAAAACCTGAAAGATAGGAGCTTTTAGATCTGATCTTGTTCCCTGTCAAGATTCCTACTTTAACGTTGGAAATTCAATAAAATCTTCATATTAACCATTTTTTATCATGAACAAACATAAACATGGTGACTTTTATGCAATTCTTACTTGATTTAGCGATACCCTCGAACAGGGCTAGAACCCTCTGTCACACCCCAATCGATGGCGGAAACATCGGAGTGAGACGAAATAGATTGCAAGAGACATCATAACACTAATAATTGTGACAAGTATTTAAATAATAAATTTCATTCCATTACTAAAGAGTCATTTACATAATTTGGAATCAAATTATAACAAACTTGAGATACATGAATAACATTACAAAATTATAGAAAATTTAAAGTGAGTATCTAAGCATCCTACTATGTTCCATGCGTCATCAACTTTAACTCAAAACCTGCAATATGTTTTAAAAAGCATAGTTCAATACAAAAGTATTGGCGAGTACACTAGTTTTAGACTCGTGACATATGTATAAAAGTATTTTCAATCCAACATAGCAATTTGGTATACAAGGTCAAACTATCATGCATAACAATATGTCAACTCTAGTGTCCACTAGTTTTTAGCATCCCTCGACATAAAAGTGACGAGACCGTTATAGAATAAAGACCTAACAAAACCCCGTCGGGTGGTGTGCTACTCCTATAGCGCTATAATTATTAAGCCGAGTTAACAAGTAGTATGTAATCTAGCATGATCTTAAGCATAACAAAGCATGTTTATGGATTGAATGAATAAAAGCATGTTTGTGATATGTGCATTTTAACAAGTAAACATGTTGCACCCAAAGTGTATTAAAAGGAAAATGAGTCAAGTGTACTCGCATTGGTTGCGTATGAGAATTCATTGAAGTACGCACGAGTAGAGATTGAGAATTCCAAAAGAACGAATAGAATTACCCTAAATATTAAAATTCAACATAAGCGATCTAGTTATTATTTATGGGTTAAATAGATTAATTATTTAGATATTTCATCTAAACCTTTAATGTTATAAAAAAAATCATAACAAATTGTTATTATCTAATTTTAAAGTTAAATAATAAAGAAAGTGAATTTCTCTAAAGAAAATAAAACTGTTAAAAGAAAGGAAAGAAAAAAAAGAAAAGAATATGAACTTTAAAAAAAGAAACAACGGTTAACAATTTAAAGAAAATAAAAAATGGTTTTTATTTTTTATTTTTGGCATTAACTAAAAGAAGCATTCTAAAAAAATATAATTTTAGAATAATTTATTTATTTTGTATAAAAAAATCTGACTTTTCTAAATGACTAATCATTTATAATTAAATGTCACAATATCACTTTAAGTAAAATACCGATTCTAATTTTTTTTGTATAACATAAATAAGTTCAGGGGTGATTATGTAACTATTATCAAAATTAATTGTTCCCTTCATCTTCTTGGTTGAATCATACGCATGCCAACACCATTCAAACAAATTAGTAGATTTTAATTTTTAATTAAAAGAGTAAATGCACAATTATGTGAAGCAAGTTAATGCTTCATTATTATTATTATAATAAATAAATGTGCTGTTTTTTTAAGGTTATAACCACCTTTGATATTCGGTAATTAAAGAATTTATGATAAGCTGTTTTGATTCCTATTGAAATTTTAAATCTGTATGATCAATAGGATAGTTTAAGTAAGATTAGTGTTCTAAGTTTATAAAAGAATGGAGATATATTTCACACTAGTTAAAATAACACATGAACGTAAACTGTGGTTATGAAACTTAAAGGTTTTGTTGTTTGAGTGATGAAACAAAAGGCCAAAATTTATTATATATCAACAGGGGTTAAAACGAGTAACAAATGGAGTAAGAAATCGTATACCAAAGACGTAGAAGAACCGCCGCGGGTTTCTCCGGTCGTCTTCCCGAGCTTCGGTGAGTTTGGTATTCCGGCGAGCGTGTGGGTGATCAGAGAGTTTGAGGGTGTGTAATTTCGCTTTGACAGAGGGATTCGTATAAAGGTTATGAACTTTCTGTTTGAGTTTCATCGTGGTGTGAGAGTGTCGAGATGGAGGATCTTCGCTATTGTTTATATAAGAACGGAAGGTTTACTAGGGTGGTCGTGTGGGTATTGTCGTCAGTTATGGAAAGGTTTAAAACAGGGAGGTGTCAAGGCGGGATCATGGCTATGGTTCATGATTGCTTGTAGAAAGAAAACGCAAAAACTAAGATTTAATCACGAAAACTCACTAAGAAATCACAAAATAAGGAGTTGTCTTCGGTCGACAGTCATGGCGGCAAATTGGTACCAAAACAAGGCTCAAATTTACACTTTAGTCCCTAAGGTTTTATGTATATATTTCTTTTTTTGTTTTCCTTCTTGTTTTGTTTTTAAGTTAAGGCATATTAACTTAGTTTGTTACTTTCTTTACTACAACTAACTAGGTTAAATGAAAACTAACTTAGTTTTATTTTATATATCTAATTTATAAAATGAATTGATAAATAAATGAACTAAATAACAACAATTTCAGACGCGCTCATTTATTTAAAGTTTTGTTAAAAACGGTTCAGATACAATTTTTCAAAACGGGTCGAATTTAGGAAACCTGTTTTGACGGATATTACACCCTTGAAGAACTAACTGAAAACAACTTCCACAACCACCGCGATACTTTGAGGTGATGAGGTTGATCTCATACTTGTTTCCTCCTATTTCACGATGCTATCACAACTTGATTTTTTTACTTTCTCTCTCTAAACTTGGTGTTAACGTTTTAAAATGAGGGGGCTGATCTACCCCCCCCCCCCCCCCTCCTAATTGGGTTTTGCATTAAATATTTACCTTCGTATGAGTCTTGCCATGTTAGTTTCCCTTTGGGCTTTTAAAATCATGATCCATTTTGCATATCCAATTTGGATTTTAAATTAAAAATACAATTTTTTGAAATATTGGGGTGTTATATATTATAGTTTATACATATGTTCCTATCACGCCCTTATAATAAGGAGTAAGATCAAATACAAACCATATTTCGTATACAAACTGTAAGAACCATTTAAAATGTGACATGTAGCATCCAACCAATTATAGAGAAATGGTAAAATGATAACCTAAATAATATCAATTATCTTGAATTCTTTATAATTATGCTAACAAGCAATTAATTCTTTATTTTGATCTTCCTTTTGTTTTCAATGTGCTGATAAAGAAAGTGCTGATATCATTTCACATATGTGCTAAAATCAATTATCTTGATTAATTTTCATGTGCTAATATAATTTAGAAGTGCTACTTTTGTGTATGTATTGTTTTAGTATGTGCTAATTTAACTTTTTTAAGTGCTATGATCTGTTCTTACAGTTTGTAGGATAAATATGGTTTGTACCAGAACCAATAAACAGATACATTACAAGTCATATATATATGTGTATATATATATATATATATATATATATAGAGAGAGAGAGAAAGTATAATGTACTTCAGGGCTTATCCTACATTAACATACATGACAAAAAATATAACGTGCGTTATTATCATAGAACGTGCGTGATTATAGTCCCATGCGTGATTATGTGGTCCCATGCGTGATTATTTGGTCACATGCGTGATTATACCCCTGATCCAACGGTTACCATTGTCTCCTACGTGATGTATGATAAGGCTTTTTATATGTTAACCTTACTCTATATATATATATATATATATATATAGGGAGCCGCTCAAATGAAAACCATCCCCAGTTACGAGAATCGTGAGAAGCACTCTCCACCAATCAGATTCTGCCACCTTAAAGGGTAGTTTGGTCATTTACTCCATATGTCAACATCTCTGTCACTGTCTCTTTTTAAGAGACTTGTCTTTATGTCTCTCATCTCTCTCTTTCTTCACATCAAGAAATCACCAAAATCTTCTCTCATCTCTCTCTTTCTTCATATGAAGAAATCACCAAATCTTCAACCGATTTCCAGGAGTTCAAGTTGCCGCCACCACACCCCTACACCGGCGACCCCCAAACACCATACCCAGTCCGGTGGCCCTCTCGTTTCTCCGTCGTCCCCCTCGTTTCTCCGGCGACCCTCAGTTCTGCAACCCATATCCGGTGACCCTCAGATCTGCAACCCATCTCTCATCTCCTCCAAACCCCTCAGATCTGCAAAAGTGATGGTGGCTGCAACTGTTCGGAAACGACCATAATGAAGATCGGAGTCTCGTGCACACCATCCATCTCCGGTGAGAGGTAGTACAACAGGTGGTGGGTGGTGGGTAGAGGTGGTGCTGGATTTGGGTTTTTCGACGTTTTTTCGGTGGTTCGACGGTAGGTGGGGGCGTGTGACAATTACCATTTCTTCTTGTGTTTGTTCTACATTTTTTTTGGTTTCTAAAAATGGGTGATAGAAATGTTGCCGGAGTCACCAACTGTTGATTTGTTAAAGTGATTAGTTTTTTTTCTTGATTCTGTTGATAGGTTGGGAATCAGCTTTGTGTTGATACTGAAATTTTGAAGTGTGGTTTTGTTGCAGGTGGGGTTCTGGGGGTTTCTGGGAAAGTGTGTTTTTTTGTAGTCGATGATAAGTTTCAATCTATTTTGGGGGGTTGATTTGTGTTCTTGGATTGGGGCGGTGATGATACAAAAAAAAAATGGCGCGGCAAGGATGGTGGAGGGTAGGTTTTTGAACGTGCAACCCCACTTTGCAGCCTTTGATTATCGGAAAATCTGAGCCAAACCCCGTTTTTTCAGGAATCCACTCATTGTTTTGATTTTTGTTAGTTGGTTTTTTAGATTTTTTTACCCAGTATTTGATGATCACAATCTATCTGAGACACCTACCGAGTTGCGATTTCTAGGTGGGTTCGTTTTGCGTAAAAAAGTTTTTGTAAAGAAAAATGTTAAAACCGTAATTTTTTTAACGTAAACCGTAAACTTTTTAACATAAAACGTAAAACGTAAAGTTTTTAACGTAAAACGTAAATTTTTAACGTAAAACGTAAAAAGTTTAACGTAAAACATAAAAAGTTTAACATAAAACGTAAAACGTAAAAACATAAAACGTAAAAAGTTCAACGTAAAACGTAAAAAGTTTAAAAAATCTGAATTTAAATGCTTTTAATAAAATAATTCTGTTTAAAAAATAAAAATTAATATAATAATACAAAAAAGTAATAAAAAATAATAAAGACAAAAAGACAAAAAAATTATTTTTACTAAACTGCTCTTTTGCATTAAAATATTAAGAAAATAATAAGACAAAAAATACTTTATATTATTTTTAACTACTTTTAATCTTGTCCATCCATCTTAAAGATCTAATGGTTGTAAAATTGTTCTTTCGGTTCTCACAACTGGGGGTGATTTTCATTTTAGCGGCCCCACATATATATATAGAGAGAGAGAGAAACGGGATCGGGAGAAAACGCTCAAAAGTGTGAGAACGGTGAAAACGCTTCCTGGCCTAACACGTGTCACGCCGCTTAGAAAAGGGCGGATGGGTTTTTTTGTCCTTTCATCTTCTGCTTTTCCAGTTCCGCTTTTTCCCAATGTTGTTTTAATTTTTGGTTTTTAAATTTTTTGGCGTTAACCAAATTCAATAATTGATGGCGTTTTAATAGTTTCATTCTATCAACATTTTGGCGTTTATGGCTTTTATGGCGTTTATTCACATCGTATGACATTGGAACCCAGGGGGTAGGAAATCTTTTTGAATGACGTTTTCCAAGGGGTTTTAAACAAGATGACCTATTGTTCTATTATTTTTTATAAACATTTTGGCGTTTGTGGTATCTTGGCATTTTTCTATTGTTAATTATATTTCAACCAAAGGAAAAAAAAAATACAAGGGAAGGAAATAAATTAAAAATCCTAATCGGATCTCTTTTCCCAATCTTCACTGTCATCAGTCTCTCTTTTTTTTAATAGTACAAGAACGGTCACAAAATATATGGCGTTTTATGTAAAACTTAACAAACCCATCGGTTTGATTTTTTTTTTTTTTTGCCTGCTCGTCTGTTGAACTGGCTTTTTTGTGGATGTTTGGGGACATAGATCTATTGCGTGTGAGTGGGTTTCTCGCTTTTTCTTTATCTGGATCTTCATCTTTTATAGTGAACCCACTCTTCAGTGTTATTGATCTCTTCTCCTCATTTAAACCTTCTTCAAGAACAAAAAATACAAATGTCATATGACTGGCATCAGTATCTTTTTCTTGAAATTTTGTCCATCTCATGCAGCAAAATCTTTCTGAGTTACTCCCCTCTGATCACAATTCATTTAGTTTATTTGTTGGCATTTTACAGTGGGTGTTATTTAGTAGTTTTGGCGTTTGTTTTTTTGGTTTGACCAAATGGAAGTTGCTGAGACGTTTCATTTTATAGGATGTCTTTTTGGCGTCTAAATTATGCGGTGCATTATTATAATAAAGTATTCGTTTTTTCAGTTACTGTTTTGTAATTAATGTTTTTGATAAGCTTTATCTCTGAAGTCTGTAACGCGTCCCATCTTTCAAGTTTGGCGTTTTAGATTCTTTAGTATTACCGATTTTTGTATTTACTGTTTTCTAGTTACATTTTCAAGTTTGCTATTTTTATTAGTATTATTGTTATTATTTTTTTTGTGTTTTTTTTATAATAATTTTTCAAAGTAATTTTATTATAGTTTGGGAGTTTTTGGTGGCGTTTAACGGAATGATATCGTTTAAACAAGCATTTTGGCTGTTTTGGCGTTTTTATTATATATGGCGTTTTTATTATATAACAATCAACTGAAAAGGAAAATAAAAAAAAATACATAAACAATTGATCTTTCAAATCTTCACTGTCACCGGTCTCTTTCTTCTTTTTTGAATCATGTTAAATGGCTGGTTCGACTTTCGTATGATTCATTTTGTTTTTTAGTTTTTCAAGTAGTTTTATGTGTCGGTGTTTGGAAGCACACAGTCTGACATCAGCATCTTTTTCTTTAAGATTTGTCCTTCTCATGCAGCAAAATGTTATTGAGTTTATACCCTTTCATCCAATAATCTTGAGTTTTTACAATCAAAGATGTTTGATTTTTTAACTTTTTTGGCGTTTTACTGATAAAAAGATCGCCACAAAATAAGATCACCTTAAACCTCAAATTTTAATCATGCTAAAATCAATAATGTTTTGCTGTATGAGATGGACAACATTGTTAATCCTCGGTTAAGAAAGATATCTGACAATGTTGTCCACCCCATACAGCTAAACTTTATTGTCAACAAACCTCAATAATTTTTTTGTATGTTTTGACGTTATAAAATGGAAGTTTAGGATAAGTCAATAATATTTTACTCAATGAAATGTACAATATCCTCACATAATGATATTGTCCATTTCATTGAGTGAAATATCTACCGACAGGCAAACTGAATTTAAAAAAAAAATATGTTTTGGGGTAGGAAGATATTTGATGTTTGGTTTTTTTAGCTTTTCTGAGGATAATGGGTTATATAAAATATGGCGTTTGGGTTTTTGTGTGTGTTTTTACTTGAAGGTCTGAAATGTTGTATATATAGGATTTTTTTGGCGGTTTTTTAGGCGGGATTTTACTATAAGTTTGGCGTTTTATATTTAATAACGTTTTACTTAGAATGGTCTGTGATTTTTGTTTTTGGCGTTTTATTTCTTGAGATAGCGTTTTGTGTGGAGTAGTCAAAATGTTAATGCATTCATCTGTCGACTTCGTCTTACATCGAGTCTCGGGTTCGTTGCGGTTATGGTCAAGCATGATGTCATGATGACATCATCAAGATGATATCATCAATGACATCACCTCACAAAAAGACAAAGAAATTAAAGTCAGATTGTTATAATTTGTGATTTCGCTTATTTGAACTTTGTAATTTCGCTTTTATGTCAAGGTGATTTCGCTTTTATGGACATCATGTCCATATGAGCGAAATCCCCTACCCTATATATAGACTCATAAGCGAAATCAGTTGTAAGAGATCTTGTTTCCGGTAACGAACTGCTGCCGAAGTGCCGATTGACTTGTAATCAGTGTAAAATCAATATACAAGGCAAGTTTTAGTAGAACAAGCTGTTTTCGTGTTCGTTTCTTGTTATTCCGCACCTGAAACGAATTAGAACGCCTCCGATTGACTCGTTCGGGTCAGCACGCGATCCTACACAAAAAACCCTTTTACCCTTAATGAAGCGCGTCCACGTAATAAAATTGATGTTATTTACGAAAACGTCACCGCGCCAATCTAGTCCATAGATTGTTTTGATCGGACGATCGTTAAGCGTTCTCACCGTTCTCACACTTTCTACCGTTTTCTCTAAATCCCGACCATATATATATATATATATATATATATATATATATATATATATATAGTGAAGAGTTCAAATGAGAATAAATTACAATTTAAGAATAAAAAGAAAAAAAGGTACAAAGGTAATTTGAATAAATTATTAGACCACTCGTAGTGGAACTATCATCCGGCGTGATCCCCCCAAACACGCCCAAAAACGCCGCCCTTCCCACCCCCCGCTGACGTGATCCGGCAAAATCCCCCGCAGGCGTTTTTTGAAACACGCTTGGATCAAGTTGCTTTGGCCAATCAAAGCTTTTCTTCCTTTTTCATTTATTTAATCTTCCAATAGGCTTTTTTTTGTTTTTTTATTTTTATTTAATTCTTACCCTTTTATCATAAATCATAATGCCTACATCCCCACTACACCCATTTTAGAAAAATGTCCAATAATGCCCATTGCTGACTGGGCTGTCACATGGCGCAAAACGCCCAAGGGTGGATCTTGCCCACTACGCATGGTCTTAAATGAATCTTTCCTTTAGTTTTGCTATTCAAATTAATAAACCTAGTCATTTAATCGGTATATCGTATAAAATAGTTGTTCACTTACACAATAAAAATAACCATCATATGATCCTACATATTCAACGTTTCCTACAGCATAAAAACAATGCTCCTTACACCATAAAAACAATATTTTGGTGTAGAGTACAAAATGTATAGGACCCAAACGCCTTTAAATAATTACACGGTTCATAACAAAATATGTGTAGTACACAACACTTGTAAATAATATTGCCACTCTTAGCGAAATTGGTGTAGGACCCAATACATTAATGGTAGTGAAGGAGAAAATTATGGTGACATAATGAGACTTGAGTAATTTTTTAAAATATTTATTAGTATTCTACATCAAATTGTCTATTCTATCCTTATTAATTAAAGCATTAATTAAAAGTGAACAAAAATGATATCTTGATTCACAATCATTGATCAAAAAAATATAGGGGCAAGATTAATTTATTTTCTTCTTGAAAGAAGATTCTTCTTAAATAAACATCCCATATATATATATATATATATATATATATATATATATAAACAAAACCAATATTAGTGTTACACTGTTACACATATAGATATATTCCTTCTACAATCCGAAAACAAATGCATATCAGACATTCAGACAAAGAACGGAGCAAACATATAGTGTGTAAATATGTTTCTTTTACGTCCCCCATACACAGCAAATGCATATATACACACACTCATTCTCCTTGTATTATCAGTTTAAGCTATATCTTAAAATTTACTTTTACATTATGCTAGTACGATAATTAAGAAAAAGATATACTTCAATTCACAAATGCTAAACACTTACACAGCAATTTTATAGCTTAGGTATTATAAATTGTTTTTGATTTCGTATAAGAATAGAGAGCTTATAAATATCATCATAGTGAAGCCAAATCAACCAAGATCATCAACTCTACTTAATTGGCTAGTTCAAGTATAGCAACCATTACAATTATAAAACATCAACTCACTAATGGATCAAATATGGTCCATACTTGACAACATCTTCTACAAGATGACCAAATTTGCTCCACTCTTTTACATTGTAAAAAAAGTGAGACTAATTAAACTGATGGGAAGGAAAACGAGATATAATCCTATTATCTGAAGATCAAATACCATCAAGCTAAGTAATTGTTCAAGAGACTGACTAGACTTTAATAAGTAACCCTCCTGAAGTTACTTGTTTGTAGCCTTGGCCTTCAAGACTTGACTGTAACCTAGCTTCATTTCAGTGAAATTTACATCAAACCACTCATCATTCAGCTTCTTTAGAGCCATCATGCACGTTAAGTTGATCAGGGTGCTGGCCAGATGCCTTCACACCCGTCTGTAACGTACGACAAGCACGACACTGGCACCAAACACAATCCTCGACTTCGAAGATCTCTCTTCACCCTTGTATGTCCATCATCCACTTGCCCCTGAAAGAAACCAAACCGTAGGCGTTCAATCACACCCGCACGCACACATATATGGATATATGTAATTATAGTAAATTGTAATTAACTGGGATTAAAAACTTGAAGTGTTCTTACCCCTTGTGATGATATTCCGCCAATCTCGTTAGTTGACTTCATGTATGGCACACTTAACGTCTACAAAATCAATAGTGTTTTGAAGTCAAATCAATGTACAACTTAGATGTATAGTTTCTACCCGTGTAGCCTGGGAAGCTATGATCAATATTGGACAGCAGACACGTTTAGATTCTCAAGTACGTCATTATCTTGTTTCCCTAAATATGGATGCTTGTCCTAGGTTAGGACTTCTTGTATCCTATATTTTTAGAAAATAAATTTGGCAACACGCATGTTATTTATTGTCACTATTTGATGCAATCATTTCCATTATTTTACACCTATGTTGCTTTTATCAAAGTCTTGTATATGTGTGGAAAAGTTAGACAACATGTATATTCAATCACTTGTTTTGTAAATTTTTTGTTTAAAACCTATACATCTAAACATTTTTTTTAAATGTTGCATAATTGAATTTTTTTTTTACAGCATTTGAGTGTTATTTCACTTTTAAGATTAAGAACGAAATTAAAGTGTGTTTTGAAAAATGAAAGGTACAACATGCACCTACCAAAGACAAAATGTTTGCATTAAATTTGCTAAAAGCAATCTCTTTTGCTTTTGGAAATCTTAAATTTGGTAAAAATGAGCCAAGGATTTTAAATAACACTACCGTGTATTTTGTTTTTGTTATTGCGATTTCTAAATTAACATAATAATAATAATAATAATAATAATATACAATGAAAGGATTTTAAGTTTTTTCTCAGTATTATAAAGTATTTGTATTATTTCAATGTATGGGGGAATAAAAAACGTAACCCAAGAAGAATGTTTTGATAGATGAACAGAATGTATATGCACCTCGACTTGGGTTTGTAGAAATTTGATATATCCAATAGCCTCCAGTAGCACCGAAGCTGTATCAGTCTGCAAACATTAATCCAAGACCTAACCCTAGTTAGTTATTGATAATTTACAGATTTTATTTTTTATATCTCATACCACTAATGTCCAGTATGGGTAAAATGAAATTAAAATATATCTGATAAAACTAGAACCAAAGAAAAAAAATTAAATAGCAGAGACAAGATCTACTTATACTAAAAGTTTGGATTCTTATGGGGACAAATGGGGCAAATTTATATTTAGATGATGTGTAGTCATAAAGTCTTTTAGGGGGTGTTATGTGAAACGTGGCAAAAAGTGCGTGGTTTTGTGAGGATTTATACAATAAGATGGTGTGGTCATAAAGCCTCATATTCATCATTACTCAATTATTAATTTTCTATTTTTTTAACTAATTTCCGACTTTATAAAATTAAAAACCATAAAAAAGTAAAAAAACTATTTCATTAAATTAAAAAACATTACAATAAAATAAAAAAACTTAAAGATTATATTTTTTCGATTTGCTCCTTTTGTCGTATCGCCATCTTCAGCGCTTTTCCGGTTAGGTGGGCGTGCGGTTTCGAGTAGAATTCAAAGTCTTTTTCCCATTGTCTATCCCGCATAATCTCGGTCACTTCCCGGTTCTCTTCCATGCGTTGAGCCCCTAGGTCGTGATTTTGATTGTACTCGATAAAACCGGATCCGTAGGGGGTGGGTCGAGTGGGAACCGGAGAAACGGGATGGCTAGGATTGGTCGTTTGGTTCATGTCCGCACTAGAACGCGGAGGAAAAACCGCGGTTATAGGGATGCATTGTATAAAAATCTAGATTTATAAAATAAAGATAGAGAGAAGATGGTTGTTGAGTGTGTAGGTTTAAAAAAATGAGTTGAAAGGGTGATTATATATAGAAATTTAAAAGAACTAATTTTTTTTAATTAACATGACCGTTCAATGGTATTTTTTGAAAACATACAATCTCTCCGGTGTTATCACTTTCGCGAGGACACAAAAAATCAACCTATAGCGCCGGCCGTAGCGATGTGACCGGCCGCTATGGGGCGCTATGTTACCCTCCACCGCGGTATACTAACCCACTACGCGTGGCCTTAGAGGAAAGAACCTTGCTATCATTCTTGAAGGTTACGATACTTTATGAAGATCACTAATTCAATGGTCTAGATTATTTTGAAATCTAAAACAAAATAATAACTTTTTTCTGTAGTGAAAGAAAGAAAGAAAGTATACCTTTTTTTCTATATTTTCTCTTATTTTTTTAGTTGTTTTAGGGGAAAAAAAGATAAGAAAATACACATTACCTTGCCAAAAGGTGCCACCAGCTGCTGAATAGCTGCAATTCTGTCCCCTAGTTTCTCCTTGCGGACCTGATTCAATATAGGCAATTAACAAATAATTCAAAAGTTTTTTTTTTTTTAAAGAAGATTAAAATGCTTAGATAATTAAACCTGAAAGGGTGTAGAAGAAGAGCGTGGTTCAGATTTCGATTTCTTTGGTGCTACAGATTTAGTCTCCTTTGCATCGACATATTTGCTAGCTGGCCGCTTTGTGCTTCCAGTGGTGTAGACTGATGATATCTTTAATAAGTTGGAAACAGATATAAAGTTTAGTTTTTCATGAACTTTAATTGTATTATATGATCATCATGATATATCAATATATCATTAACCTTGTCAAAAGGTAATAATTAAAGAACTGATCATTTCTTGTCTATCAAATTAAACATGATTGTCATAATGCATAAAGCTGTAAGTCTCATTTTTAAAGGGAGAAAATGAGAAAAAAAAAATGGAACCCAATAATTCATTTTCAAGAGAGAGAGAGAGAGAGAGACTATAATGAAAATCACCTTACTAGGGTAAACGGTTGGCCTGTGATTCGGCATACGATCAAAACCATAAGATACGCCACGAAGATTTTGCGTGCTGAGCGACGAATGATGACTGAATTTCCCATCAAATCTTGGAGAGCCAAAGGGGTCCAAAGCTGGTAAGCAGTTCATATCAAAAGAGCTTGGAGATATTGCTGAAGATGATGTTGAAGATGAGGATGATGAGGTGGTGGTGGATTGATTCAAACTAGAAACGCTTATAGATGGGAAAATTTGGCTAAAAATTCCACTAGAACAGTTTTGATCATTTAAAAGCTGGCCACCTTTGATTTGACATCCATTAGAATAATTTGTAGGCAAGAGATCCTGATTATTATTTGAGTAGCTAATTTGTTGATGATCATCTTCATTCTTCAAGTAGGTAGTAGAGTAAGGGTTCAAGTGTAAATCTTGGATGCAAGATGTTGGGTTGCAGTTTAAAAGCTCTAGGAACTTTGGGTATGATTCCACAACAGAAAATTCATCTTTAATTCTTGCAAGACTTTGCAAATCTTGAGTCATGAAGTTCTCTATCGGATACCCCATACCGTTGCAAGGAAATTTGAAGTCTTGAATGATGGAACTTATGTTGTTATTCGGTCCGTTCCTGCATAGTTAAAAAAAATCAGTTATAACATGTTACTAAAGCAAAACCCTAGCTAGAAAACATTAAGGATGATATGAAGAAACATAGTGATAAGTTAATGATCAAAGAAAGAAATAATTTAATCCATAAATAAAGAGGCTTATGGATAATTCAAGCGTATATATGACTTGTATGTGATGCTTTTAGTACATATATAATTATGAATCTCAAGAAAAAGCATCATGTCAAAACCTAAGCTGGAAAAAAGTTTGTAAAAGCAAACTGAGAGAGAGAAAGAGGGGTTACAAGATGGGATTTTGGGACCAAGAAAAAGAAGAAGAATCCACATGAAGTTGATGATGATCTTCTTGTTGAAAATTTGCAGACTCCATTATTATATATATATGAATGACTGGTTGTGCAGCTGATCTTGTTATATGCACTTTCCTTTTTTCTTATTTGTGAAAAGAAATTGAAAACGAAAGGGTTAAAGGAGAACAAAATTAGCAAAGAATCTTTATCTCAGGTGACACCCTCATACATACATGGGCATGAACATGGACATTGACTCATCTTGGTGCGTGTGGGTGCGCGCAGAGGGGCTTTTAGTGATTTTTTTCATTGTTTCTGATGCAATCTTTCTCTTTCAAACTCTGCTCTTAAAGTAACCCATTGAAAAGAAAGAAAGCAAGAAAGAGGTACCAACAATAATTTAATAGATATTTTTTATATATTAATTTGAAACATGTTCTATGTATATTGCGGTGTGATTTAAATACATGTGTGTTATCATTGTTTTTTTAAGGCATCATAGAAACTAGAAAACACTAATAAGACGCTACAAACTCACTAAAAAATATGCTAAGAAAAGGAAAGCGAGAATGACTTCGGTACTCTAATCAATTCAGGCTACTAATTTTAGACCTATTCTTAATCCAATTAAACAAGGGTCGTATTATTGGCACACCTGATCTTCTAAATCAACAACCCCAATACGGTCGTATTACTTTTTCAATTTCCAATAAAGACTGATGTGTGAGATCTTGTCTTTTTTACTAGGCCTATACGATATACTGGTTGTATTGGTTAAGGGTTTTTTTTTATACAGTTGTTTATGGTTTTAACAAAGTTTTCTAAAAAAATATTTAAAAAAAAAACTTCCTTAATTTTTTTTAAGAATACCATTTACAATGTAGTATAGTATAGATAAGGTATAGGTCATGTATGAGCATGAGTCGTATTGGTTAAGTCTTTTTGTTGGTGCACTTATGTCTGTACTTTGTCTGTATTTCGTCATGATTCAAAACGATGTCTTGTGTTAGTCTGAGTTTCGTCTTAGGTTTGTTTTTATGTGCATTCGATGTAAGTTTGACCAAGTCAACCATCATTGTAGGACCGTGTTTCGTGACCGAAACCGTGATTCGTGTGAGATCGGTTCAAGACGGGAGAGATTAGAGATGATAAACAACTTCTTTGTATTAATCCGGTAGTATAACATTACAAATCGGCCCGATTACAAGATAACCGAACTAATACCAAAGGAGTACACATCCGGGGAGAGACCAAGTGGTGATCTCTCCCGGTGAGGTCTCAAACCTCCTAAACTCTCCTTGTGTTGCAAATGGCAAGGGTTTTCTATTTATAGTCACACCCCTTGTCTTGCAAACACACACGGTCAAACAAATAACCCTCTCGTTTGACCACTTCAAACGAGCGGGTCAATACACGTTCGTTTGACCGTTTCACTAACTATTACAAATTCAGCGTAAAATAATAACTAATCTATTCGACAAGCATCGGACACAAAATCTGCATCAACAAATTCCCCCTTGTCCGTTGCTGTCGAATACTGAAAATGCAACTGCAATCGATCTTCAGTCAAGTATTCATCTTCTCTGTGTTAACAAATTCCCCCTTGACCTATGATCCAGGTAAGTAGTATCTTGACGCTCCTTGTAAAATATTTCCCCCTTAAAGTACGCGTATCCGTGTTGGGTGTTGTGCAATTTCCTCAATTGACCGATCTTCCGCTGATCTTCCAATACTCCAACCGGCATTTGATAAGGGTTCCAATCTTTAAGAACTGCATCAAGTCTTGATCTTGTCATAAGAACTCTGTTTCATACAAGCATACTACATTGATAGAGATTTCTGGTGAACTGTCTTCTGTAAACCGTCTTTGTGGAATCGACCAAGTAATGCACTTTAATCTTCAGCATCAACACTCAGGAAAGTCAGCTAGACCAAGTGTATCCCTTGCAAGCTCAACCAGCATGCTTAGTTGAACTACATCCAGATCTCATTGTCTCGCCTTTGTGAAGTTGACCACGTAATGCACTACGGATCTTCAGCATCAGTACTCAGGAAGTCAGCTTGACCAAGTACATCGTTTGCAAACTCAAAGAATTGAGTTACCCCCAGATCCCTGTAAAATCCCAAAGAAACATCAAACTCAAAACCGAATCCTGCAGGTCTTCAGTCTTGAACTATCAGCTTTCAGAAAGATTCCCCAGGTCTTCAGTGAACAGCGCTTTTGTAACTACTGTAGACTTTAGAAACCTGTATTTTTCCGTGCAAAACCCTTCACGCTGGCTGGAGAATTAATTAAAATCCTCAAATATGTGTCTGTGCAAAACATTCCACGCCGAACCGTTAGTATCACCAGAAAATCACAAACTCTACCACCTGTGATTGCGTTTAGAAATTTACCGAAGAAATTCAACATACGAAATTTTTATTCCCCCTATTTCTTTGGTAAGATTTCTAAACCTTAACAGATTCTCTCCACTTCAAAGAAACTGTCGTCAAATGTTCACCAATTCCCTCCACTGAGCGGAACTGTCGTCAATCTTCGTTGAATGTTCTTGGTTTTTCGAAAAATCACGAAAACGAATTTCTTCTTTGCATATGCTAGTTGAATAAGAACGTCCCCTAGTACCCCGTTGGATCCGACTTGTATCCCTCCAAAGACTTTGTGAACTCGTTAGGACCGGTATTGACATTCTAGGTTCATTCATTCGTTACCAAATGCGAGAATATGACAATAAACAAAAAGATTTCTTCGTTGCATATTCTAGTTGATAAGGAAATTTCGCCTAGTACCCCGTAGGATCCGACTTGTATCCCTCCAAAGACTTTGTGAACTCGTTAGGACCGGTATTGACATTCTAGGTTCATACGTTCGTCTTCAAATGCGAGAATATGACAATAAACAAAATGCTTTCGAACATTTTCGAATAACCGATAACAATCATAAACATTGACGTGCGGAAGTGAACATACCGTTTTGTTTTTGGTTTTTGGCCCATAATAGTCGCGTCACCATTTTTGACATTTGCATCGGTAACCGTGACTACCCCACATTTTTCAACAATCAAGTTTTCATCATCTCTTGTTTTCATCATGCCGCAACATCCCGCGTGCTCCCGAACCCGTACGAATTTCGACATTGAAGCTCGATTCAAATAACCTTCGCGAACACCCGACCCCAAATAAACCATAGTAATCATGCATTTAGGCCCAGTTAATTAGATACCATCTAATTAATACCCAAAAGTGAACAACCCCAATATTTTTTTTTTTTTTTTTAAATGCTCCTACTATCTCGATACACAGCATCAACATCCCAACTTCAATATTACCCAAAAGTCAATATAAACAAACCCTTTTTTTTTTTTTTAAATAACTTTATCCTCATGTCTGATGAACAACAGTAGTCATTATCATCTTTCAAATCCCTCTCTTTCTCATCCATAGATAAACTCCAAACAATCAAAATCCCCAAAAACCCCTGTTCAATTTGAGCTACCAACCTCTAGAAATCTTCATCCTCATATCTCCATCTGAAATATTACCTTAAACAACCTTGGGCCCTACCAGCACAATTTTTTTTTTAAACGAGACACACACAAAGCCCAAAAGATACCACTATGGCCCAACTTCTAATTTTGTGTTGTTGACTTTGATCACGGTAATGCACAATCACATGATAGGGTCCATTAAAATATTAGGGCACATTTTTATATTTCCACTAACCTCATCTTCTTGACAAACATCCTTATCCAGCCACCAACAGACTTTTTCATCGTGCACCTCCCTGTACTCATAACCAGCAATCCCCATCTTCATTTAGTGCATTAAATCTCAGCTGACAAAAGCCATACACCAGCCGACATCATCTTCTCATTTTCCCCAAAGAAAAATCAACATACAGCCGCTAATCAACATCAGAATCCAGTGCGTAAATCACCCAAATCATCTAATTTCTCTGCTAGTCTTCTTATTCAGGTGATTAAGGTGATTAACGAAACATCCAAAACCCATCGACATCCTCCTTGATTCTGTATCGACATCCAGAACTCCCAACCGCCTTCATCTTCTTCGATACATCTGGTATCTCTCGAGGATCATCTTTCGAAGGATCGAAGGATCATCTTTCGAATGATCATCTTTCGAAAACACACATCCATACTTTCGAAGGATCATCTTTCGAAACACACATCCATACTTTCGAAGGATCATCTTTCGAAGTTGTTGAGGGTTCCCACAAAATATCTGATATCTTTCTAAAAACTTTTTTAGAAAACTGATTAAAATATTGGACATTACCTGTTTGGTGAAACCTGCATGTTCAGAAGATATGGTCTGAACATACTTTCTGCCGAAAGTTCTCACCAACCCGTCAACTTTTCACCAACCTGTCACATTTGTCAACCGTGTCAGAGCTGTTCGAAAGATATCCTTCGAAGTCGAAAGATCATCTTTCGACCAAAGGAGGTTCGACAGATAGTCATCCTTCGAGCATCCTTCGAAGTCTGAGACTTATCTTTCGTTCCAAGGAATATTTTCGAAACATACATCTTTCGGTCTACAGTTCATTTTCGAAAGATAAGGATCCTTCGATTGGAGAATCTTTCGAAAACATTGTTCGAAACTCAACAGTGATCTTTCGAACACTGTTGATCATTCGAACAGGTGTTAATCTTTCGATCCTTGTCTGTTTTTAAGTTTAACAGGTTGTGCTTTTCAGGTCTTTCGATTCTTGATCCTTCGGCTGGTTGTTATCCTTCGAGATTTTAACATAGTTTGTGAAAATTAAATTTTTAAAAGGAGAAAACTTTTTTTTCAATTTTTAAATCAATTTTCACTTAATATATTAATTTTCATAAAATGGGAACAAACGGTCAGTGGGATCCAACCGCGTGGACTCAAATAACTTCGACTCCACAATCATCAGCTACGCAATCGGCGTCAGATTTCAACAAAACTGCATGGATGCAAGCTATTGCCCCACCTCAAGCTGCAATGATCACTGCAAATCAATGGGCATTGGTCACAAATCAAAACAGCAGCATTCAATCTATGATGCAGAACGACAGTGAAACTGGTACAAGCACAAAACCGCCAAAGCTAAATCACATCAATGATTGGGGATGGTGGAAAGAAAGGCTGAGAACTTATGTTCAGGGGCAAGGTCAAGACCTATGGATGTGCTTCTTCACCGCATTTGAACATGATTTGGAAGTTGCAGGATCTAATCCAGAAACTTACAGCACTTTGTCTGAAGATGATAAGAAGAAATTTGAGTTAGAAAAGAAAGCATTCATGATTCTCACACAAGCTCTTCACAGAGACATATACCACCAATTTGTTTACTGCACGACTACTAAAAGCTTGTGGGATATGCTCACGTTACGATGTGAAGGAAATGCTCAATCTAGAAAGATTAAGCAAGAATTACTGAAGAAAGAGTTTGAAGGATTCACGTGTATGGAGAATGAGACTTTGGCAGATTTATCTACAAGGTTCCATCACTTGTTGAGTGAGATGTTTGCTTTTAAAGTCACTGCCACTCCACAAGAAATGGTGAAGAGATTCGCTGACAGCTTACCAGCAAAGTGGAGCAGTTATCTTGAAATTCTCAAAGAAAATGGTGTTCTAGACACAATCACCGTTTATGAGTTGATTCAAAGATTGGAGAACAAGGATGTAGAAGAAAAGCTTAAGGCAAAAAGAACATTGACTCCTCAAAATCCAGAGATGTACTTTGGGATTGCAGGAGGTATCAGTGGAGAAAAACCAGTCTCTCAACATGCAAAGCTTCAAACAGCCTTCATCTCAAACACTGGTCCTTCCACAACAAGTCAGTTTGATCCTTCAGCATACACGATGATGTATTCAAGACCAGATTCTTCTTCTTCTTCAGCTCAGCAGCAACAACCACAACAGCAAGGGTTTTATGGAAGCTCTTCAAACTTTCAAGCCACTTCCAATCCAAACACAGTCAGATTAGACACTTCCAACTTTTCTAAAGTCAGTGTCGAAATAGCCAAGGAGCATATGGAGATGTTGAATACCTTGGTTAGTGCTTATAGTGGATTGATCGCAGGTCAGATTGGGAATATCAATCTAACCAATGAAGATTATCAGCAAGTGGATATAGAAGAGTTTGAAATGATGGATATCAAATGGGCTCTTGCTAGTGCAATTCGAAGAGCAAAGGAGTTTATGGAAAGGACGGGGAGATCCAACTTGGAAAACAAGAAAGACACCAAGTATGGGTTCGACAAGCAAGCTGTCAAGTGCTTTAACTGTGGCGAACGGGGTCATTTCAAAAGGGAATGCACAAGACCAGCTCAGCATGGAAATCAAAATCCGTTCAGAAATCAAGGCAACCAGCAGAACCAGAACGGGAACAATGTTCGTACGTTGATACCTGTCAACAACCAAGGCCAAGCAGGGTCATCAAATGCCAACCGGGGGCTGGTGGTTCAAATAGATGAGGGTTGTGATTGGTCGCTTCAGCTTGGAGAAGGAGGAAATGGTGGAACAACATGTTTTGCTGAAGTCGTAAAGGATTTAAAGCACGCCAGTGGTGGAGAATCTTCCACCAATGGTGTTGCATCTTCTGAAGATGAAGACAGTTCTGGTTATAGTGGAAGCTCAGATGAAGAATCCTCCACTTCAGGAAATGATCATGTGGATGAGACATCAAGTGCGTCAGTCGAGGCAGATATTGATGAGCTTTTGGAAGAAGCTGCAGCAGGAACTGAAAGAAGTTCTAATTTAATGGATCAAGCTGCTTACTCTTCGTCTTCTCTCCATTCAGCCTTTATGGCTAATGTCGACAGTTCATCAGGTCAGGTATGTGTCGATGAACCCACTGTAGTTAGCTGTGAAAATTGTGATAGTTTAAATGTTAAATATGCTGAACAGGAAAGTCAGTTAGAAATCATATCCAAACACAATCAAGAATTGATTGTAGATCTTTCTAAAGCAGCTGAAGCTAACTCGTTTTTAACCAGAAATGAAAAAGAATTTAAAGCAACAATTGCGTCATTAAGACATGATGTTTCAGAATTACAAAAGGCTGTTTTGCGAAAACAACATGCTAACAATAATCTTATTGACACAATTGAAAAGCAAATGGTAGAGTTGGCAACAGCTCGATGTGAATGTGAGACAATTAAGCAGAAACTGGAAAGCTATTCCAATTCCCGCTATGTATTGGATCACATTATTGATGTTCAAAAGAAAAAGGGGGATAAACAATGTATCGGATTCAAATCATGTCCTCCCCCAATGAATCACAATTACTCCAAATTGCCTGATGACGAGGATATGCCCCGTTTTGAACCTACTGTGCCACTCAATCTAGACGATTTTGCAGCAGGCCTCGGGTTCACAACTGGTACATCATCCTCGGGTCAATCTGAAACTGAATCTGAGAATGTGACAGATTCATCATGTGTTAAGGAACAGAGTCCTCCCATTGTTGAGGATGCTGATTCTTCGGATGATGAATCTGAAGTAATTGTGAAACAACAGTCTAACTCGGTTACAACAGATATTCCAATCGAGAATCACATCCTGTGTGATCCACCAGTGAAACCGAGTAAGACTGAAATGTCAAAACCAATGGAGTCCCTTGTATCTAGCAGTGAAGAGAATAACTTGTTGTACACGCTCAAAGGAGATAGCAAAATCTACTCTAACAAAGATTTTCCAATTAAAAATGTAAATCAAGATTTAATTGAGCAAATTTTTGAAGGATGTACTGATAAGTTTTTGGGGAACAAAAGTGGCAAAATTACCGTCACTCAATGTGATCCAATTCCGTGTGAACAAATTCGAAAACAATACGGAAACCAAAAACTACCAATTGAGCGAAAACAACAAGTCAACTCAGGAAAGGTTAAAGTACAGGGAAAGAAGGCTCAGAACAAGAAGGTTCAAGCACCTAAAGTTCAGCAGGCTAAGACTGAACAACCAAAGGTTCAACAACAAAAGGTGCAGAACAAAAGAGCTTCTGTTAAGAAACGAGAACCGAAAATGAACTTTGTTGGATCCACGGGTTCAGATAAAATTGAAACATTTCAAGAAAAATCTAACGTTGATTTTGTAAAACAAGTTAGAATTTTAAAACGAAATAATCAGAATAATTACACCCAACACACCAACGGATGTGATTTAGGTCCAAGCACGTCTAGATCACAAAGTTCATTGTCTGGTTCTCCGTCTGATCATCAACATGTTTCTCCGAGGTTTGTAGAGCGGAGAATGTGTTTTGAGTGTGGCACAATTGGGCATATTGTAAGATACTGCCCATACCTGCAAAAGTTGAAGGCAAAAACAAGTGCTCCCCAAGAAACCAATTACCAAAAACGATCATTTTCCCCGAAACAAGACCCACGTGTCTTGAAAGAAAGGGAAAAGAAGTTAAAACAAAAGAATCAAAAGGTAATTGAAAAGGCCTTAAATCAGAGGTCAAAGAAGAAAAACCTGTTCAAGCAAAACCTAAAACTGTAACACCAGTAAATGCTAAAACAATTAATACAAATACTGGTAAAGGACAAACAGCTTGGAAACAAAAACAGGTAATTCAGTCAGGGGGGGCACCACAGGTTCTTTTTCCTAATCATCAAGTGATTGAAATCACTTTTCTTGATGATCAAGGACGACCCAAGTCCACAAAGGCTTGGGTCCCCCTCTCCGACTAATCTCTGAGTGAGTGTGTAGGATATTCCAGGAGGAACTTTCGATAGTCGTAAGATTGTTGATAGTGGAGCGTCCTTGCACAAGATAGGCGACAGAAGAAATTGTTGCCTTTGATGGAGAGGAAGAGAAAAGGGAAAAAGAAATGTCTGATGAAAGAAATTGGAAGCTTCGACAAAATGAAAATCATTTCAAAATGTGAATGTTCAAGGCTTTGATCGGGTCCCCGGGATAGATTCAAATCAAAATGTACGCACCTGCAGCACGTCTGAAGTTCAACAATCTACAAGATGAACGTGCAGTGTACATTTCTTCGTGGTGTGATTGAAGAAAATGTGTTTGTTGAACAAACCATCCAGGTGTGCGGATGCCTTGGCATGGATTGAACAACCGCACACTACTTCTGAAAGAGAAAGACAAAGACCTTCGCTGGTGCAATGTGGAAGACCAGCCGGACCCGGAGGTTTATAATCTTGTTGCTGTGAAGGGATTTCAGTAGCTACAAATCGACCTTGAAATCCACACCGGGTGGATATTCAGTTTGGGAGAGCACTCAGATTCCTTGCAATGCACGATGCAGTTGCAGGATACGGTTTTAAATTTCTAATCTCTCCTATACTTGTCGATATTTAAGCTGCTTTGTGAATTATTATCTCGTTCAGCACTCTTTGGCCAGACAATGCTGTCATGGTCCGCACCGCTTACCGACATGTCAACTGATTTTTCCGAAATTCGTTCAAAATTAATTTTGGTAAACGGCATTGAGGTAAAACATGAGTTAACCAACATCGGAAAATCTTTTTTTTTTTGTAAATACCTTTGTATTTTAAATTTGTCTTAGTTTATTGATTTTAGGGGGAGTAAATTATTTGAAAAATCTGAAAATCCAAAAACATCGAAAAATTTCAAAAACACAAAAACAATAGAAAAGCAAAAATGAGTTTCCTGGCGAGAAAAAGAGAATATGATAGTACATCAGTGGTCTGTCTAAACCTCTTTAAACCTTAAATGAAAAACGATAAGCAGCTCTATATAAGATGTATCGGTAGGCTCACAATCATTTTAAAGTGTGCAGGGTGATATAAACTTAAATCGACTGAAGACTGGGTGGGAACCATTCATTGGCATATGGTCTTAGTACCGAAATTTCGTTTGAGAGATTGCCGAGGTTCTGAGATATTCGGTCTTTATGCTGCTTATCATCTGGGTATCATGGTTGTATCTTTTACCGAAAAATAACGGGGACGCAAGTCTAGATCTTCCATGATACCATACATACGTGTACATACTGCATACGACCTCAATAAGTGATCAACAATCACATGTCCAAACCAATAAGTGATTAAATATCACATTCATCCGGGAGTCAAGTTCGTCTCTCTGCTGTACGAAAGTACTGACCTGTTCACGGACTTGCTCCTGTGCCCTCATGCATCTGAAAATCAAGTTCCTCATCAATAAGTGATTCTATCACATAGGGCTTGTTTTCAAATCAAATAAGTGAGAATCTCACATCATATACGGTCAAACAGATGATAATCGGTATACTCACCGGTAAGATGAATCCTCGTGCATACCTTGATACGGGAATGTGTCGTGATGTGGATGAACACCGGTCGGTAAGTATAAATTATACCTTAACGTATCCCCTCGCCATGATTACAAATGATAAGCTGAGCTTAAGTGGACAACAATACCGATAATCGTTATAGGATGCTTATCTTAATGTTAACTAAAAGAACAACAAGAGCGTTTTGGCATGACCGTACACTGATATGATTCTCTTACCCTCGAAACTCGCAAAAAGAATGTCTGTAAATATTTATTTAATGTTTCCTGTTTATGCATCTTTGTATATATTTATTTATTGCTTTCCATCTTTACATTTGAAAAATGAAAATTTCAAAAAGATTTTAGGTGTGTTTTAATATAAACTTTATAAAATCCAAAAAGATTTTGCTTCTAGTTTATTTTTGATTGGCTGATGTTGGAACTCGAGTCTATCCTTCCCAAGATCCTGATTATAAGCTGGAAAATAATTGCATCTTCATAAACAGTCGAAGTTAACGAGTTTTGAAAGTTAAAGGATTAAAATGAATATTTTTCTAAACTTTCAAACTGCTGTCGGTTGGTGTTTGATTGAGATTTGATCTCATATGTGTCGTTAGTTTAAATGTTAACTATATTCCAAGCGGTTGTTCTCATTATGCGTTTAGCTTTCTTGCATGTGCAGATGCTAAAGGCGAGGAGAACATGTTCGATGAAAAGCTTTGGAATGAAGACACGAAGTGGAGGCACTCAAAGGATAAAATGATCGAGTTGCCGCTGTCCCTTCATCAACACCACAAGGATCTGAAGAATTGTCAAGTCAACGATTCACGAGCATGACTCAATGGAGAGTTCAATCTAAGGGGGAGTTTGTCAACACACTTTCTACATGAAACGGGGAGTTTGTTGATACACTTTCTACTTTCAAGACGTGAAGACTTTGAAGATCATCCGACATTGAAGACGTGAAAAGAAGTCAAAGACTTGAAGACACGAAGACCTACAAGAACGAAAATCGAGACAAAGCTACAGCCAAGGGGGAGTTTGTTGGTGCACTTATGTCTGTACTTTGTCTGTATTTCGTCATGATTCAAAACGATGTCTTGTGTTAGTCTGAGTTACGTCTTAGGTTTGTTTTTATGTGCATTCGATGTAAGTTTGACCCAGTCAACCATCCTCCTGGTTTGACTTGACCAAACAGTTAGCACATGGTTGAAAGATGTTTGAGACGAAGGATGGTCATCGAAGGATTACTTATATCCTTCGATGATGATGAGCTCGAAAGATATCCTTCGAAGTCGAAGGATGGACCACGAAAGATCACATCTTTCGTGGTACATGTTGATCCTTCGAGCTGTTTCTGGTCGACAGATGATCTTTCGATCAGTCTGTCTGATCCTTCGACCAGACGATCTGTGTCGGGTATAAGTACCCGTGTGTTGTGTTCACTTCAGTAGTAGACATAAGAGGAAGACAGAGAGAGACAGGAGCACACACACACACACTTTGAGAGTTTATAGAATACTTCTGTAAACATTGAGCTTGTAACCGGACCCTTCATTCGTATTAATACAAGTGGTGTTAATCGGTGAATCTTGCGTGTTGTGTTTGTGCTTGTTCTCGTATAAAGTCTCGGTTGCATGCTAGCTTGGATTCCGCACTCGCTAGTGTGTTTGATATAACAAGGATAAGGTTTTATCTCATCCTCGAGAGGGACCTACACTTTTTTTACAATTTTTTATCCATTTGTTTATGGTTTTAACAAAGTTTTCTAAAAAATATTTATTTTTTAAATAAAAACTTCTTTAATTTTTTTAAAGAATACCATGTATAATGTAGTATAGTATAGTATAGATAGATGAGGTATAGTTCCTGATGCGTGTGAAGTGTCGTATATTTTAGGTGTATATTTTAAGCCCTTTTTAACACTTATTTTAGCCAAGTTTTAAATTTATAAAACACGATATTTCACTAACACTAAACACACATATGGGCAAGTGCACCCATCGTTGAGTGTAGTATAGCGTTGGTAAGATACCGAGGTCGTCCAAGGACACAAGAGCTTTTAGTACCGGTTTATCCTCAACGTCTAACCAAAATAAAAGTTTAGAAAAATGTTTTAAACTAAGAAAAATAAAAACTAACTAAAATGCTGAAAATAAAAATAAAATAAAAACAGATAGACAAGATGAATCACTTGGTTCCGACTCGTATCTAGTATAACCTTTGATTATTTCCGCACTTTTGCACATAATTAAGAGATTATCTTAGTTATTGTAGTAGGCCCCTCTTTTGAAGGTGACGTTACCCTCACCCCAGTAGTTTGAGTCAGCAGGGATACAATCCTAAAGGGGTGGATTATTGGAAGATAATGAATTAAGTTATTAATGCAGTATTGTGGTAGGCCCCGCTTTTGGCGGTGACGTTACCCTCGACTAAGTAGTCTGAGTCAGCAGGGATACAGTCCTAAATAGCCGGGTTATAGTATTAATAGTAGTTAACTTATGAGGGGATCAAAGAGTTTGGACCCCCGCCATCCAATACCGTGAAGTATTGAAGGAGGTCCTACTAAATTTGACCCAGGTCCATTGCAGGACCTCTAAACGCTGAACAATGGCAAGACCTTTACCAAACCGTTCCCTTAACCCCCGACCAGGTAGCCAACATACCTCCATATAGACCGTGGAGATATGAATGGTGAAAATCCTTTATTTTATATAGACAGTAAAATAATGCCAAGACACCACGGACAAACGATAAGGAAAGATCACCTTCAACATAAGTAACTAGTTATTAAAGTCATTAATACAAAACCAAATAAAAAGTGCAAAAGATTAGAAATAAAAAGTATTATACTAGACACTTTGTCTTCACCAAGTGATGTAAGAGACTTAGGCAAACATGGCCTTGATTGTCAAGAACTCTTACGATCAATCTTGGATCCCGAGACGACTCACACACTCTATGATGGACAATGGATGATGGTGGTGGATGATGGTGTTGTGATGGTGGTGGGTGGTGGATGAAGTGTGAGAGAGGTGGTGTGCCAAGGGATGAGTTGCAATGAAACCAAGCACTCCTATTTATAGGCTGAACAGAGGCCTGGGCACGGCCCCGTGTTCGCTGGGCACGGCCCCGTGCCTGTCTGACACTCTCTCTCTTCATTAATTGTAATTCGCAATTACAATTAATGCGCCTGCAGTACTTTCGGCACGCCCCCGTGTCCGCTGAGCACGGCCCCCGTGGTGGGCAATAGAAGCTTCTATAGGTTTGTCTTTTCTGCTGCTTCTTGGGCACGACCCCGTGCTGGCTGAGCACGGGGCGTGTTCAGCCTTCTGCTTTCTCTATTTTGCTTTGGAAGGTGCCGTTGAGGGTTCGGGCAATCCACTAATGTTCCTTTTCTTGTATTTATGTTGGATTTAGCTGTCTTTTTGCTTCTTTTGCGTTTTTGAGCTCATTTAATCCTGAAAATACAAAAGGAAGACAAAAACACTCTTTTTCCAATATTAGTACTAAAAAAGGGTTAGTTTTATGCCTCATTTGATGTAATTTATATGTTGCATTTTACACACATCAGTTCCTCTATGAGCACGGGTCATATTGGTTAAGTATTTTTTTTACAGTTTTTTTATACATTTGTTTATGGTTTTAACAAAGTTTTCAAAAATAATATTTTTTTAAATAAAAACTTCTTTAATTTTTTTTTTAAATACCATGTACAATGTAGTATAGTATAGATGAGGAATAGGTCCTGTATGAGCATATATAGGTGTAGTAAATGTCCCGTATATTTCTTTTAATTATTTTTAAAAATACCATGTACAACGTGTAATCCAGAGATCGGTCTTGGGTGGGCATAAGATCCGTTGGCCCTATTATCGGATCAGTGACTCCATGGAACATGTGATTAAGGTAAGTCTGTCGTAAAGTTGCAGCTTATTAAAAGTATAAATCACCTCCAATCCTTTACTGGTCAAATCACACACTATAAAGTTTAAACTTATCGTGTGTTGTAGTTTGGAAAGATGACCAAATAGAGATCTGAATAGCAAATTGTGGAGAACTTGTTTGCGTTATCCTTCAACATAAGCTAAAATACTCTAAAATACGCTAAAATACGCTAAAATACGTTAAAATACGAAGAAATACATGAAAATATATTAAAATACGCTACAATATGTTAATATACATCATATTACGAAAAAATACATGAAAATACGTTAAAATACGCCGAAATACGTAAAAATACCCTAAAATATGTTAAAATAAGCTAAAATACGTTAGAATACGCTCAAATACGTCAAAAATACTATCAAATACGCAACAATATTTTAGAATACGTCAAAATACGCAAAAATACGTTAAAGTACGCGACTAGCGATATTTCCACACACGTATACATATAACACGACACTATGGAGTACAAGTGGATTTCAAACAAAACTGTACGTAATCATAGAATATGATATTCGCACGCAACCGAACGACACCGAAACGACGTATGTTGAAGGTATACGTCATAAAACGACGAAATATGCGAAAGTTCGGCAAAAAACGAGACGTATACGCGTCGAACCAAGGGAAACACGATAAAACTAAATTTGAAATAATGTCATATACGATCGTATAGGCCTATGTCGTATCGTATATAGGCTTAATATGCATCGTATAGGCCTATACGATGCGTATTAAACTTTGAATATTCTTAAAAATACCCATGAATTTATCAGAAAAACAAGGGTATTTCAGTAAATTCGTCGATTAATACGCATCGTATAGGCCTATACGATGCGTATTAAACTATAAATTTCTCAAAAATGTGTTTCACATCAAGGGTTCCATCATTACAACCACTTGTTTTCAATGGGGATGTAATGCAATGATTCCTCTCAATTGAATAGACAGACACTTGAATCGTCTCGAAAGTACTGAACAACAGAAATAACAGCTTCGGTTTCATCAGCTGCATCGTTTACCGTGGAATGCATCCTTATTTCTGTAAATCGCACCAACAAGCATGCCTTGAACGAGTCTAGAACACTTGTAATCCTCAACGGGCTTTGAACCCGGACGGAATCTATTAAGAAACTGTTCGATTTCACGGTGAGTGGAGAAATTAGCGACGGAGAAACTGTTCGAGACAGACATGCATCAGGAAAGAAGCATATAATGATTCCTCTCAATTGAATAGACAGACACTTGCTTCATAGGACTCACTTGAATCGTCTCGGAAATACTGAACAACAGAAAAATAGCTTCGGTTTCATCAATTGCATCGTTTACCGTGGAATGCATCCTTATTTCTGTAATACGTATCGTATAGACCTATACCTCATCTATCTATACTATACTACATTATACATGGTATTTTTAAAAAAATTAAGGAAGTTTTTATTTAAACAAATAAATATTTTTTAGAAAACTTTGTTAAAAACATATGCATGATAAATTTTAAAAAATGTTTTTTGTTTAAAAAAATAAAAGAATTCTTTTATTAAACTTTGTTAAAACTATGATTAAATGTTTACAAAATTATGTAAAAAAGTGTAGTATATAATACGGTTATAACATAGATAGTATAGTATTTTAAAAATGTTTTTTGTTTAAAAAATAAAAGAATTCTTTTATTAAACTTTGTTAAAACTATGATTAAATGTTTACAAAAATATGTAAAAAAGTGTAGTATATAATACGGTTATAAATAGATAGTATAGTATAATAAACATGTACCAAACCTATACAATATGATAAATTTTTAAAAATGTTTTTTGTTTAAAAAATAAAAGAATTCTTTTATTAAACTTTGTTAAAACTATGATTAAATATATACAAAAATTTGTAAAAAAACAACTAAAGCAATACGACCAGTATAGGCCTATACGATGCGTATTGAAAAAGTCAGCCACCAGACAAGAACTGACACATGCAGATTTGACTTTTGAACCAATACGACCCGTATAGGCCTATACGATGTGTATTGAAAAAGTGTGTAGATAGACAAAGGAGGTGTGCCATTAGCCATCCCCTTAAACAAATTGCAAGTTTGGCGTCCTCTGTCGTCTCCATAGGGGAGCATGTATCCATTTTAAAGACTAATTAGGTATTCCTAGCTTTCCAAATCGACTAGATAACCACGTAGATAAGGGCAAGCCTAAACTCCTTGCAACATTTAGGCTCTGAAGCGCTTGCTATGAAAGGGAGAAGGTCCAACGTATTGAGTGGAGATAAGTACACTAGACCACTCTAAGGGGCTGTTTGACAACTTATGAATGGATAATTGCTGAATAGGATATAGTTAGAGGCCTGAATCATTAAGTGATGAACCAGAAAGAGGTCTAAACCATTCAGACTTTATATAATACTTACCCATTCAGAGGAAAATCTTTGACCGATTCAGACACCTGATCGCAAAACAAATAGTCTGAATGAAATACCTCTAACCGAATCAGAGGTTTGGTCCCACTAAGAGCTCAAACAAACAACCCCTAACGCTATGGGGTGTGGTTCACTCTTCTCCCTTCTTCACCCTTGTACACCTCAGCATCACATCACACTCTCCTTCCACCTCAGTATCCTTCCTCAAGTATGGGTGTGGTTCCTCTACTTTCCCCTTCCCCATCCATTTTTTAATTTTTTTAAAATACTTAAATGAATATATATATATATATATATATATATATATATATATATATATATATATATATAGGGAGCTGCTAGAATGAGAACCACTCCCAGTTATGAGAACCATGAGAACCACTCTCAACCAATAAGATCATGACAACTCAAAGGGTAGTTTAGTCTTTTCCCCCAAATGTCTAATCCTCTTATCTCTCTTCATTTAAAGCTTTCTCTCTCCCATTTCTCTCTCATTTTATCATCTGGTCAGTATCATCTTCTTCTTCCATCTATGGAGAAACCCAAAATCAAAACTCAAATGCTTTGTTTGATCCTTCATATGGAGAAACCCAAATCAAAACTCAAAAAACAATCAGCCACACACCCTCATCTCCGCCCCCTCCGCCCCCCTAGCCAATGTTTCCGGCGACCACCACTAGCCAAACACCCCTGCCCTCCCGTCTCCACAGTAATCGCCGGCCACCCCAACTGTGGTGGCGGCGCGTGATGCCGGTGGCCCCAAACAACGACAGATAGATCCGATTACAATCCCATCGGTGGCCACCGAGTTACCACCTGAGACTGCCGATTAGCATCAAGGGTGATGTGGGTTGTTGGTCGGCGGCGGTGGTTCTAACAGCGGGTTAGTGGTGGCGGTTCGGCGGCGGTATTTTTTGATATGTGTTCTTGAATGAATGATGATGATACCGATTGTATTTTTGGTAAGTGATTTTTTGAAGGGTGTCTCTCTCTAGTAAGATATGTGGGTTTGTTCTTGTTTTGATTTTTGATCAGTGATTTTTTGCCTGATGAACTATGTGGGGTTGTTCTTGTTTGATTTTCGATCTGTGATTTTTGTTTGAATCAGTGAACTATGATTATGTGTTCTTGATGTTTCTAGTTTGATGGGGGTTCTTGATTTTTTGCCTGATGAACTATGTGGGTTTGTTCTTGTTTGATTTTTGATCAGTGATTTTTGTTTGAATCAGTGAACTATGATTATGTGTTCTTGATGTTTCTGGTGATTTATGATGTTTGCGGGGTTGATCTGGGTTGATTCGATTTTTGATGTTTGGGGGGGTTGATCTCAGTTGATACAGGTTTGAATCTGGTTTGAATATGTTTGAATGATGGAATGGGTGGCGATGATGCAAAAAAAAAAAAAAAAAAACTAGATTTTTGATGACGATGGCGCGGCAACGATGGTGGATGGTAGGTTTTTGAACCCGCAACCCCACATTTGCAGCCTTTTAATTATCGGAAAAAATCTGAGCCAAACCCCGTTTTTTTTCGAGATACACTTTTGTTTTGTCGTTGTTGTTTTTTTATATTCTTTTCTCTAGTCGATGACGATAAAAATCTATCCGAGTCACCTACCGACTTTGCGATTCGCCTTGCGTAAACAAGTTTTTGTGTAAAAAAGTCTTTGTGAAAAAAAACGTAAAACGTAAAAAAGTTTAACGTAAAACGTAAAAATTTTAACGTAAAACGTAAAAATTTTAGCGTAAAACGTAAAAAGATTAAAAAAAATAACGTAAAACGTAAAAAAGTTTTAAAGTAAAACGTAAAACGTAAAAAGTTTTACGTTAAAACGTAAAAAAAAGTTTTAAAGTAAAACGTAAAACGTAAAACGTAAAAAGTTTTACGTAAAAACGTAAAAAGTTTTTCGTAAAACGTAAAACGTAAAAAATTGTACGTAAAAAGTTTAAAACGTAAAACGTAATAAAGTTTAACGTAAAACGTAAAAAGATTAAAACAATTAACGTAATACGTAAAACATAATTTTTTTAACGTCAAACGTAAACTTTTAACGTAAAACGTAAACTTTTAACGTAAAACGTAAACTTTTTAATGTAAAAATGTAAATATTTTAAAGTAAAACGTAAATATTTTAACGTAAAACGTAAAAACATAAAACGTAAACTTTTTAACGTAAAACGTAAACTTTTTAACGTAAAACGTAAACTTTTTAGCGTAAAACATAAAAATTTTAGCGTAAAACGTAAATATTTTAACGTAAAACATAAAAATTTTAGCGTAAAACGTAAAAAGATTAAAAAAATTAACGTAAAACGTAAAAAAGTTTTAAAGTAAAACGTAAAAAGTTTTACGTAAAAACGTAAAACGTAAAAAGTTTAAAACGTAAAACGTAAAAAAGTTTAACGTAAAATGTAAAAATTTTAACGTAAAACGTAAAAATTTTAGCGTAAAACGTAAAAAGATTAAAAAAATTAACGTAAAACGTAAAAAAGTTTTAAAGTAAAACGTAAGAAGTTTTACGTAAAAACGTAAAACGTAAAAAGTTTTTCGTAAAACTTAAAACGTAAAAAGTTTTACGTAAAAAGTTTAAAACGTAAAACGTAATAAAGTTTAACGTAAAACGTAAAAAGATTAAAAAAATTAAAGTTTAACGTAAAACGTAAAAAGTTTAAAACTTAAAACGTAAAAACGTAATAAAGTTTAACGTAAAACGGGCCGTATGAACAGCGCGTAAAACGGGCCGTATAAACGGCGCGTAAAAAACGGGACATAAAAACGGGACGCGGCGCGTTAAAACGGGACGTTATGTAAAAAGTTTAAAACGTAAAACGTAATAAAGTTTAACGTAAAACGTAAAAAGATTAAAAAAATTAACGTAATACGTAAAACATAATTTTTTTAACGTCAAACGTAAACTTTTAACGTAAAACGTAAACTTTTAACGTAAAACGTAAACTTTTTTAATGTAAAAATGTAAATATTTTAAAGTAAAACGTAAAATATTTTAACGTAAAAACATAAAACGTAAACTTTTTAACGTAAAACGTAAACTTTTTAACGTAAAACGTAAACTTTTTTAACGTAAAACGACGCGTTAAAAAGCGACGCGTAAAAACGTAAAAGGTAAAAAGTTTTTCGTAAAACATAAAAAGTTTTACGTAAAACATAAAACGTAATTTTTTTTTCGTAAAACGCAAATAAAACGGGACGTAAAAAACGCCGCGAAAAAAAACGGGCCGTATGAACGGCGCGTAAAACAGGCCGTATAAACGGCGTTAAAAAAAACTTGAAGTAAAAAATGGGGCGCGACGCGTAAAAAACGGGACATATAAACGGCGCGTAAAACGGGCCGTATAAACGGTGCGTAAAAAACGGGACATAAAAACGGGACGCGGCGCGTTAAAACGGGACGCGGCGCGTTAAAACGGGACGTAAAAACTGGGGCGCAAAAACGGGACGTAAAAAATGGGACGCGGCGCGTTAAAACGGGCCGTATAAACGGCGCGTAAAAAACTGGACATAAAAACGGGACGCGGCGCGTTAAAACGGGACGTAAAAACTGGGGCGCAAAAACGGGACGTAAAAAAATGGGACGCGGCGCGTTAAAACGGGCCGTATAAACGGCGCGTAAAAACGGCGCGTAAAAACGGGCCGTATAAACGGCGCGTAAAACGGGCCGTATAAACGGCTCGTAAAAACGGGAAGTAAAAAATGGGGCGCGACGCGTAAAAAAAGGGCCGTATAAACGGCGCGAAAAAACGGGCCGTATAAACGGCGCGTAAAAACGGGACTTAAAAACGGGACGCGGCGCGTTAAAAAACGACGCGTCGAAAAAACGACGCGTGCAAAAACCGGCGTGCAAAAAAAAAATTGTCTTTTTTGTTAAAAAAATATGAATTTAAAAACGTTTTTAATAAAAATATATTTTTAGAAAATAAAAAGTAATATAATAAAAATAAAAAGTAATATAATAAATCAAAAAGTAATTAAAAATTAATAAAGATAAAAAGACAAAAAAAAGTTAATTTACTTAAATACCCTTTTCAATTAAAAAACTAAAGACATAATAAGACAAAAATACTTAATATTATTTTTTAAATACCTTTAATCTCATCCATCCATCATCTCAATCTAATGGCCAGAAAGTGGTTCTCATGGTTCTCGCAACTGGGGGTGGTTCTCATTCTAGCGGCCCCCTATATATATATATATATATATATATAAAGTGTTCACTAAGAATAAAAAAAAAGTAAATAAACTAGAATAAAAAAGACATATTTTAATTTAGAAAAAGACATAGTTTATAAAAAAACCTACCATTTTCTCCTAGCCATTTCTTGTAAGCTTGTCTTTCATTCTTGAGATCATCGCACAGTCTCTTTCCAGAAGGCTTTCGAAGTCAGTTCTCATGATTTGGAACTCTTCAGTTTCTTGATTTTGTAGATCAAATTCGAGCTGCCTCTTATCCAACGCAATCCTGGTTATTTCCCTCGCCGTCGTTTCTTCCTTTTCTTTTTATCTCTTCTTGTACCTATCCGCTTACACTTCCTTAAATTCATTGAAGTTTTATAGAAGTGTATCAAGTTTTGATACATCGCTTGAGGTCATTCCCTTTGAGCCCGAAGAATTTGCAACCGCTGCTTTTTTGGAGCGTCCCTTCCAATTGACCGCTCTGATTCAGGAGTTGGAGCTTCGTTAGAATCACACACACTATAACTCTCTGCCACTCTCGTTTTAGATCTTTTAGCTTGTGATAATTCATTAGGCACCACTTTCCACTTCTCACATTTTCTCAATATTTCACCTGGCCTCATCTATACCCACGATCCATGTTTCTTGGTATATCGTTCAATAGTTGTGGCCAAAATAGTTTCATCATTTGCACTACTCGGACGACGATTCCATGCATGTTGATAGATACCCACAAACAAACCAATTTTTATGTTCATCTTTCTATATTTGGAACAACTAGAATGGACTAATCGATATGGTTCGCCTTGCATCAATAGAAAAATTTGTTCACAAACTTGGTTCAAAAAACCATCTCTTTTTATTAGTACTTACACATTAAATTCTTAAAATAAAACCGAATAATTAAAATACAAAATTTTTAATACTTTATTTAAAAAATAAAATTAAATATTTTTAAAAGTATAAGTATAAGAAAAATATTGACCTTTGGTCGGATCGGTAGAAACGTTAACCCTCGCTCGTGCTAGCGCTTCCAACTCGAACGGACTCCAAGGAATGCTTTGCGCCTTTCCACTTCCCTCTTCTTGTGCGTGTGCTTGCTTTCCCCGTCTACACATTTTTTCCTTTCTTGCCCTTCGTGGTTTGTAGTTGTGTTCTGAGCATAACATCGTCGTCTACGCCTAAAGAAAGGTAATCGTGCCTGGGTTTGGTTTGATGCAATGGTTGGAATGATGGCATTTGGGTTGGTTGTGATTGCCTTTGCGTAACAATGTGGTGTTGTTGGTATTGCAATTGCCACACGTTCAGTGTTTGACTAAAACCGCCAAACGAAAATGCATCCATCGGTGTCATGGGGTATACGAGTAGCACTACAAAAAAAGTGATCATTAGAGACTAAACTATTGGGGATTGGTATATCAGTCTCCAATACATAATATTTGGGACTGATTTATCAGTTACAGATAATTTCTAGGACTGATTTTTATGTGACTGATGTTAGTGGCTGATAATCAGTCGCTAATATTTTGGCACCTTATTTGAAACTAACTTTCAGTCACAAATTTGTCCGGGTAATACAAGAGTTTAGAGGGAAACTTGTTAGCAACTGAATTTCAGTCCCAAATACATTTACAATGTAAAAAAAATAATACAAATGTGTAAGAGACTCAGTCTCTAATAAACTAGGAAAATATATCAAATTAATTACACACCCAAAATATGTCAAATTACAGACTAATATTCAGTCTTGAACACATTTTGTATATGAAAGAATTAAGGTCTAATTTTTTAGTCTTTAATTTTTGACACACATGCTACTATTTTAAGAAATGTAAAATAAGTTGAAAATCAGGAGTGTTAATGGTTAATTAATTTTTACTTCCAAACTATTATGAGTAATTTTTAAGAATTTAAAATACATAAACTTTTTATGTATCATTAATAATTCAATTTACATATAATACATAAACTTTTTATGTATCATTTATAATTTAATTTACATACATTTATTTATATAACTATGTGTGTATAGATTTTTATACTTAAACACTCATAAATTTTAATAGGGGAATTTGCCTGTAATAATCTCAACTAGAGGTCATTAGCCATTGACAGTCTCACATTTGAATATTCCCCCACCAGTACCACCTTTCACCTATTCTTCCTACACCGGTCCCCCGTTAAAAAAAACTTAACGGAGTTAAGATTTTTTCCAAATTACAAACAATTTTTTTACGGCTTTTGATCAGAACACCGATACAAGTCCATTGATATAAAACCTGCCTCGAAATGGTTTTACATCAATGGACTCGTATCGTCGTTCTGATCAAAAGCCGTAAAAAAAACTGTTTGTAATTTGGAAAAAAAAAAAAAACATAACTCCGTTAATTTTTTTTAACGGGGGACCGGTGTAGGAAAAATAGTTGAAAGGTGGGATTTGTGGGGGGAATATTTAAAGGTGACACTGTTAATGACTAATGACCTCTAATTGGGATTATTACAAGCCAATTCCCCATTTTAATAACGTTTCGTATTTGTACTAAAAAATTTAGTATTACATTATTATTATATAAGTTTTAGTTTTGTATTTTTATTTTGACGTTTGAATATTTGTTATATTTATATTAATATTAATTTATTAAAAGTAAAAAAGATAAAATGTGTTTGATTTTATACCCTACGCTAAGACCACCATATCGACCCCACTCTCAAAAAAGAATTTCAAATCCCCGCCATTTCTTTAAAAATTTTCGTCCTCCTCCTAATTAACTCGTTTTGCATATCTTTTTTCCTCATTTTCCTCTTTTGCACAAGATGCAGAACCGTCTAAGAAAACGAGATTGGAGAGTTGTAGAGGAGAATCGTGATGGTGATTTTGAGTTTGCATTTTTATGATTTGGTGTAGAGAAAAATGTGAAGAAAGCATCAGATTCGGTGGGTAAGCTTCTCAGTTTGTGCTTCTTTTCCACCGATTTTCTCGTTAATTTTTTGAGGTGTTTTATTTGTCCGGTATACGCTTTGTTCATTAATATGTGTATTTGACTTTTTGTAATTATACGATATTGGTTCACATAGTTTGATCCGAAATGAGAAACGATATGAGGACATACTAGGGTTTAAAACTTTGAATTGTTTTCTAATCGATTTCTAGAGTAAATGTAGAGTTGCTAGAAAAAAAAATTTAGTGGTCGGACGCATACTTGAAGGATTATTCCTCTTCTTTTGAGCAGGCATGGTTCATTCTTCTCAATGACAGTGCTATAATTTTTTAGGGTGCAATTGAAGAAAGCGCAATCTTCTTGTAGAAATTTGAGAATCTGTTCGAAGTATTTGTATAGCCGTACAGGTCCATTTGTTTTTATATACTATGGCAATTTTTTTTTTGATGTTATGAATTTGTATAAATTATTGGAATTTGAAAAAACAAAGCAACCAATCTTTTATATTCAATTTTATGGTAGTCTTTATCGAATACATATACCATACACCCACTCTCATGTATGTATTCTAAAATAATCGATTATGTTGGAATTAAATGTTAAAGTAATGGAGTTTGTGTTATTTACTAGTGGCTTTGCATTTTTATGAGGAAATTTCAGGCAATCCTACATGTCGTATCTCTAAATTTATTATAGAGGTGACTTTGAAGATATTAGAGCCTGCAGGTGACTTTGAAAATTAGTAACAGAGGTAATACATTCCTTCCTATAATTTTCTTCATCAAATATATAAGTATTGTCTAATTAATTGTTGTAATGGTAATGGCTACTGAAGCTCATTGGTATCACTTATAAACTAATAACAGAATCTTTGATCTTTTAGAAAAGCAGGGGAAAAAGGCTCTTGCTAAGGTAGCTGGCAAAGGCAAGGAAAAAGGTGGAAGAACCATTGTCTAATATAAATGATCTCTTCAAGACAGTTACTGGTGAAACGCGAATCACCATATTTGCAATTTGGGATATAAAGAAGGCAGAACCCATGACCTATGATTGCTGGTATGTGTTGTAGTTATTTGACTCTGTTTTTTTATAAACATGTTAAATTTTTAGCATAAAGTGATTAAAAGATCCATGCTGCTGTGACTGCTATTTCTTTTAGAAAATTAATCTAGTGAGTGTCTTGCTTAATTTTTAATTTTATTTAGCTTTCACTGTGTAGGGTTTAGTTTGTATTTAGAGCCAAAGATGACAACACTAAAGAAGGCGGAAAATGAGAAGAGCATGATGATGACCTACAACAGAAAAACAAAACATGAAGACGATGACTTTGAAGTATTATATTTATCTTGTTTGTTTTTGTACATTTGTGTTCTAGAACCCACAAGTTATACATCTTTACATATACTGTATCTAGGCACATATATTATTCTAAGAGAGCATTTCTTGCATAGTTTTACGAACTAAAGAAATTTTGTGATTTTTTGGTATGGTTTGCTTACTTTTGGGATGATACATAGTAAAGAGACTATGGAAAAACATGTTTGAGAATAAATTAATGTATTTGATGTTATCTTTGAGTCCCCAAAAGAAATGTATTAAGGCCTAAAGGACATGGTCCAAGGGACTAATTTTCAGTCTTTACAACACTTAATAAGGACTAAATAACATCGAATCGCACACCTAATGTAGTGTTTTAAGGACAAAATAGACATGGTTTATAGTACTGATTTTTAGTCCCTAAACTTATACATTAGGGACTGAAATATCGTGGTATCCAAGATTGATTTGCAGTCCTTGAAAAAATGTATTTGGGACTGAAATGATGTAGAAGGAGTGGATAAGTTAAGGAGTGATTTTTTTTATCGGAGACTGACCTTTAGTTTTTGCTGATGCCAGAAAATGGGGACTGATTTTCAATTACTAAAACCACTATCTAGGACTAGGTATCCGTTACTGACTAGGAACTGGCAAAATCAGTCTCCAATAACCATTAGGTACTGCTTAGGGAGTATCAGAGACAATTTTTTCAGTCTCAGATAAGCTTTATTTTTGTAGTGTAGGGGTTGGGTCAAGGGAATAACAGGTGTGTTTGGGAAGAATGGTGGCGAGTTTGGTAGGCTCAGATCCATTATATATATATATATATATATATAGGACCGCTAAAATGAGAACCACCTCCAGTTGTAAGAACCGTGAGAGTTGGACCAAAATTTTTTTCATAAACGTACATGCTTGCATTATAAACACATTTGTAAAAAAATTCAAAAAAAAAATGTCGTGTGTGTAATTTTGAGCACCACAAGTTTGTGTTTACGGGTACCGTAAATTTTAAATTTACGGTACCCGTAAACACAAACTTGTGGTGCTCAAAACTACACATGCTACATTTTTTTTTTTGAATTTTTTTTACAAATGTGTTTATAATACATGCATCTACGTTTATGAAAAAAAAATTTGGTCCACCTCCCCCCGTACGGTGTAGTTCTCATGGTTCTTACAACTGGAGGTGGTTCTCATTTTAGCGGTCCCCTATATATATATATATATATATATATATATATATATATATATATATCTTGTAAAGTTTAAGATGGTTTTAGGAGAATGGTTAAAGGATTGGAAGTGGGTGTGAATTTTAAATGGAGAAAAGGGTTTAAATAGGTTTTTATAAAAGAATTTATTTTTTTTAAATCTCATGACCGTTCAACTGTCAAATGGGCCAACAGTCGGATTTTGGAGCTCGAGGTGATCGAGGGAAATTCCCCGACGGAATACCCTGCCACCTTACCTCCCCGTTCTCCTCCCCGCTTCAACACCCCATCGCCTAATAGTAGAACCAATCCCAAATAGCAACTGAGAAATTACCATCGAAGAAGAAGACATGATCGACATCATCTTCAATGTTGTCACATAAAGGGCATTTGGTGGAAGGAACTATCTCAACTCTATGTAAGAGATTCCCAGACACCGCTTTTATGGCATACGCCACACAAAACATTAACCTTCAACGAAACCTAATTCACCCACTCAAACACTCATAGACCCAAAATGGCGCAAAGCTATGGATAATGAGTTCAATGCTGATCCAAGCTGGTACCTGGGGACTCATTCCCCAATCCTCACATAGGCCAATTGGGTGTAAATGGGTATTTCGCATTAACAGCTACATCGACAGTAGAGGTGTGCATGGGTCGGTTTGGTTCGGTTTTTACTATTAACCATAACCATAACCGCTTGTTCGGTTATGGAGTTTCGGTAACCATAACCATAACCAAACTTCGGTTATGGTTAATCGGTTATGAAGTCGGTTATGGGTCGGTTTTGGTTAATTTTGGTTAAGTAACCAAGCAAGGTTTGAAATAAATAGGGTTGTGAACAATTTGAACTTATCTTAAGCCTATTTTATAAGATAACAGAGACTAAACTTTTTGGCGAAACTCCCAATTTAGGGTTCTTTTTAATAAGGTAATTCTCAAACAAAAACAATTATCGCCATAACACCACCTTAGTTCTTTATCAAAATAAATGGGCATCTATATCAAGATCATTTTGTTACTAACATACTTTTATCTTATTTAAAACCCTCTATATGGTTTTGTAAAACACAAATCCATTATATAAAGTTAACATCACAAGTTCGGTTCGGTTTCGGTTATATCGGTTAACCAAAGCTTCATAACCATAACCATAACCGATTGAGCGGTTATACAAAGTTTCATAACCATAACCATTGGTTATATTGGTTATCGGTTATTAGTGGTTCGGTTATGTCGGTTGTGGTGGTTAATTTGCTCACCCCTAATCGACAGTTTCATTGGCAAATACAAGGCCCGGCTCGTTACCGAGGGCTTTATCCAAAAATATGGCAAGGACTACTTCGATACCTTTTCAGCCTCGTTACTAGACCACTCACCATCCATAACATTTTATCTATAACCTTATCCAAAAACTGGTGCCTTTGTTAACTAGACGTCAATAATGCATTTCTTCATGGCACACTTCATAAGATGTTTACAAGGTTCAACCACATAGCTACATTCACTATCAGCCCCAACAACACATCTGCAGGCTTCAAAATCTTCGATGGCCTTGAGCAAGCTACTAGAGGTTGGTATATGGAACTCAATAAGTTTCCTTTCAACTTTGGGTTTCAAAAATCCCTTGCTAATCTATACTTATTTATATATCACGAACTTAGATTTTCTTGTTATTTCATGGTTTATGTGGATGACATTGTTTTTACAGGTAACAACAACTCTTTCTTAGACCAGTTTGTGTCCGTTCTTTCACAAAGATTTTCTATTAAGGATCTTGGGCTATTACATCACTTCCTCGGTATAGAATTAATCCACAAAAACTCAAGCCTATTTTTATCTCAACGTGGACACATAAATGATCTTTTAACCCGTTTTCATTGGCTCACCCTCGGTGGATCCCACTTCTTTTCGCCAACTTGTTGGCTCACTCTAATATCTCGCTTTTACTCGTCTAGATTTCTCATTTGCTATTAATAAGTAATCACAATTCATGCACTCTCAAGTTTAACCCCATTGGTTAGCCTTAAAACATGTCCTTTGATATCTAATAGATATCATTTTCTAAGGTTTTCACTTAAACCGTCACTCATCAATTGATTTAACGGACTTCTCTGACTTTGATTGGGATGGAATTGAAACTAGTGGGTGGTCTACCGCAACTTATATACTATACTTGGGTTATGTAAGATTTGCTGATGATCAAATCCAAAACCCAAGGGAAACTATCTCCCTGCCTAATGGAATAAGTTAGTTTGCAAGTCAAAGTCCAGAAGTTTCCTCCCTTGAAAGTTATCCAAACAATCACCTAAACTACTAGAACAAACAACTGCTACTTCAAAGATACAAGACAACAAGTAAAAGTGTTGGGTCAATTAGTCAACAGTCAAAGTCAACACAATAAAAACGGGAGGCCAGAAGACCAAGTCAACAAGTCAAAGAAAGACCATAAGTACTGGATTCCAAAACTCTGTTTACTAGTAATTTTTCAGTTGTTCAATTTTAGTTGTTTATTTCCTAACTGTCCAACAGTTCTACGCGCCTGCTGGCAGTTACACATTTAATGGGTTGTTTTGGTTGCTTTTAGGCCGATGTCACCAGTAGTTCTCTCCTCTATAAATAGTTCACTTTGTATTCTATGATCTTCAACTCTAGGAGCAGAAGAACCTAAGAGACAGAGAGATGGTCTGGTAAGGGGGAGTAATATATAAATAGTACCAGTGTACTATTGATTGTAAATTGACATATGAATAATATATAAATCATTGACAATCATTCCCAAATCCATCGGTGTTTGCGATGATCTGTTTATTATCTTTGTTTTTTATTACTTGTTGATTACAAACAGATCACAATTCACTAACTCTCAGATCCAACATTTGGGATCCAATATTATATCATGGTAGTTGTCACACCCCTTTCTGCGGCGGAAGCACGAGGTGTGATCATGAAAGGTTTTCATTGCATACGATTAGTAAACATTCTACATGCTCGTAAAAATATCTTCGAATACCAAACATTTCATAATTTAAAAACATAGTTAGCGTTTACATCGCGAGATAGCATAAAGCATTGTATAAAAAAAGTTTACAACTTTATTTAAAGATAAACATAAGCGACATCCACAAGCATGAGTAAGGCCGCACGCACATCCACTTCTAGTTCCCTGAAATACATGTGAGTTTTGGAAAAACGTCAACATAATGTTGGTGTGAATTCATGCAGTTCTTGTAATGTACGTTTGTATACTTTGTATGAAAAACATGGTATGTATCTTGTATTAGTCCCGTATTCTTGTATAAATCATGTATTTCTGTATGTATCAAGTGTTAATGGGTTGCAAAGCCATTAACATGTGACACGACATAGGAAGTCACCAAACCATAGGCATTTTTCTAGTAGTCGATTCACGACAGAGACACAAAAACACTACTCGGTACTAGTTGTCACCAAGAGTGGGGCTCCCCTAAAACCCATCAGATCTAACCTTTTGTTCCGCGGTCTAAGTATGTACACGATTAATGGTGCTTATGGTACCCTATTCGTGACACGATTTCTCGTATCATTTCTCAAAACGCATCATACTTGGTACTAGTTATCACCAAGCGTGCCTCTTGTTTTTGTATCATACCATTTATAAATATTGTCGTATTTGTAACATGTATTTCACCCCCGAAGTTATAAAACCAAAAACAGTTAAAAGAAAAGGGGGAGCATGAACTCACAACTTTGCGTCCCTTGCGTCGTAAACTTCACCGGATTTGCTTAATTAACGTCGTGACCTCTATGTGTTTTCTTATCGTCAGTCACTATACTTGTTTCGTACAAGCACAAGTCACTATCTTTTGTATTTGTATTGTTGTGTTAAAAATAGTTTATATTTTTAACTAAGTATCTTACTTATATTATTTTCTCAAAAATTAATATAAGTATCTTGTGTTTTGCACCCGAATTATGTATCTTGTATGTTGTATGTGTATTTTTGTGTTTTTACTTCTCAAGAGTATTTAGTGTATTTTCAAGTCCTAATACACTATCAAGTATAATACATACTACATACACTTAGCACAAAGTTTGGTGACCAATAAATACATATATTTTCCTCAAAAATGTATACATACTTGATATAAATTTTAAGTCTTGAAGAAATCATCGTTTCTTGTCACCAAAAATTAGGGAAACCTTGGTAATATTTTTAGGTACATTTTTAGGGAATAAGTTTCTCAAAAACTTATATTTTCTAAGTGTCAAAATTTATAGAAATTTTGACAGAGTTTCCCCTAAAAATCGAGGTTTCCCATGTTTTCAAAACATGTGTTTATTTTCTTTTAAATCATCAACAATCAATTTTCAACAACAATCATCAACAACATATACTAATTTCTCTATTTCATGAACTTGGGAATTTATAAAAATGTGTAGTAACTTACTAGTGTATTTAGTAAGTCTTGTTACCCTTTAAAGTGTGGTTGCTTCTTTAAAAACTCCATTTTTAAAGAATATGACTCTTTGTAGGTCCCGAAATCTGAGGATCGATAACGAACCGAATCACTTGTTTATAGCAAACACGGTTACGTGTGCGGAATCCACGTAACTATGCCAAATCAAACATATAAAGCAATAACAACAAAGTATTAATCAATGAAACACACTCGATTGATTAAACGGGATGAGAACCGATTACAAACTGATACAAACACAGTTTAGACAGAATTTCGACAGAGTTTCTTTACTGGTATTATCTCATCTGCTTTCAAAGTGAAAGCAGACTTGGTTTATATAGTCCCTGGGCCCAAATGTCGACGAAACACAAGGTGTCTCGGCGAAACAGAATATGGGCCAAACATTGGGCTTGAAGCAGCCCATAAGATGACGAAACAGGTTTGTTTCGCCATGACTGTCAACGAAACAGAATGTATTGGACATAAGTTTGTTTCGCCGTGAGGTGTTCGACGAAACAGCCTGTTTCGTCGAGAACTGCATCAGCTGTTCTGTTTGCTGTAAACAGACAGCAAACAGATAGAACATATAAACAGAGTAATGACCATACTACCCTTTAATGCAACATGCATTGTTCTTAATACATTACATACCAAAAGAGACAAACAAGTCGGACATAAGCGGACAGGAGGATATCCGACTTGGTCGACATTACATACAGACTCGATAATTAATAAAAGACCGTACAAAATACAACGATAAGTAAGACTAGTTACAGACACTAAAAATGCATCAACAAACTCCCCCTTGTCTGTTACTCGTCTTCGGTCTTCTAATCTTCTATCTCAGTGTTGTTCGGACCACGAACTGCCCGAATGTATGCCCCGGTAGTAGCAAAAACACGCTACACGCTGAAACTTCAAAGCTTGACGTGCGTCCTGATCTTCATAGAAAATATCATGACGATATAATCTGCTGATGTCAGCCTCGGACATGTTGACGATCCAAATCGGATCCAACATCCGGTAATTTGCACGATTATCTCTAAACACAATCACGGCTTCATGCGTGTCCGAGTCGTAGCACCATAATGCCATATCTTCAAGAAAATCCTGCTGCATCGGCATTAATGGGATTTTATCTACTACTCTCGGTGGCTGGTACACAAGCTTGTATCTGCCAGTGTTGGTTTCAGGATCAAGAGTAAACTTGATCGGTTGATAGATGGGGAATTGTGGCTTGTATGATTCATCCTTCCAGCCCGACTTCTTGTTTATTTTAATCAGTCGCTCAAATAAAGTAGCGCCATCGTAGTTTGAACGATTAACAAGCTCAAGCCTTGTCAACGCAGCAACATCATAAAATGGCAAAGAAAGAATGCTCAGCAATGAGTTGAAATACAGGATTCCGTATTCACGTTTGATGGCAATGCAGTGTATATCCTTAACAAACATCCAGCATAGAATTCTTCCACTTGGCTTTGCCTTTTCAAGCTGCAAGTAGTCAACTTGAACGCTTTCAGGCACAGGCTTGGAGACTTTCGATAGAAACTGTTTTCGCCATTCAGAAAATGCATCTGTAGCCTTTTCAGACGTGTCACGAGTCCTTAAGTGTTCATCTATGTCATCAACATTCTCCTTCATCCAATCTTCATCAAATGGAGCGAATTCAGTACCATCTTTTCGAACATACGTTGATTTAATTGCTTCGCCTTCAAATACGATCTCATCGATATCTTCAACATTAGTTGTGTCAGTCTCAGTCGACATTTTATCTATCTCAGCATCATCAATCTCTCTCATAGCATTTAAAGCAAATAATTGCTCATGAGAAAGATCTTCTATTAGTTCTCCTTCTTCAAGCAACTCTCCTGTCACTGGATGAATAGCCTGTAAAGCAATATCAGCACTGCTTACGACAGAAGTAGTACCTGCGATCTGTTGAACTTTTCCAGTAGAAGTTCCCTGAGATGATTCGACCACTGGTGGTTGAACTTCAATAATTTTTGAAGATGTAGCGGCTGGCTGCTTCTGTGATGTACCAGAAGTGTCAGGATTCCCATGGTCTTCCGTATCATCATCCTTTTTCTTCAGTATTTCTTGTTGTTTACAATGATAATCCCACAGAGCAGCAACTCGTGTTTGAAGTATAGAATTATTTCTCTCTCTCTTCATCAGAAGCCTTCAAACGAGCATTCTCGGCTTTAAGCAAAACAATCTCAGCTTGTTGTCTCTCTATCACCGTTTGCTGTTGACCAACGGTGGACTTCAAGTTGTCAATTTCCACCAATTGTTTAAGCTGATCATTCTTCGTGAGATTAATGAACTGAGATTGCCTTTGAATCCGATCAGCAGCTGCTTCCAGTTGAGTGAATAGGTATCTGTTCTTTTCGTCTTGAGAATATCCGGAAAATACCCTATGACGTTCAGAACTGATCTGCGAAGTGGTTGCTCTGATTGCAGAAGCCATAGTTCTTTCAGGAGTGGCTTGAGGAGTAGCAGTTGGAATTTCAGCAGCTGATGTAACTACAGGAGTTTCTGCAGTTGATGTAACTACAGGAGTTTCTTGTACAGGCTCCTGAGGTACAGATGAAGGCTCTTGAGGCACAGGTTGCCTAGTAGAAGTACTCAAATATCTTCTTGGTTTCTTCTTTTGAGTTTCAACAGCTTTCTCAGCTCTCCTTTTTGTTCTTCTTTCATCTGCAGGATCCTCCGGAACGTATTCTGGATCACCTTCAGTTCTAATCTTTCTATATCTTTTCACTCCTCGTTCATCGATATACATCTCGTATCCAGGCTCAATTATATGATCACTAGAACTAGAATCAGATTCATCATCGCCACTTTCTGATGAATCACCAGCTGATGTACCACCAGCTGCACCTGTGCTCGATGCACCAACAGCACCTGCATCACCACCATCATCGCCTTCGTCATCACTATCACTGCCTGACGATGCAGAATCCTCTGGACCGAATTTTTCAAGGTATCTTCTCTTTAACTCTGGCTCTTCGTCATCTGATTGGCTGTCATTGTGACGCCATTTATCATCAGAAGGAGCAATGTAACCTGTATTTCCAAGAGCACCAAATAACTTTCTCGGAGGAACGCTTTCTTTGTATCTCTTTGCAGCAAGGTTCTTGATTATTCTTAAAGAGTTGAGGTTCATCGCTTCTATTTTCAGAACATCATTGTCAGCTTTCGGAAGATCGGGATGTTGAACATTCATTATCATCTGAAGAAACCGAGGATACATCCAGAACTTGTTCCCGGTTGTTCTACTTCCTGTTCTCGTCATATTTTCTTTCATGTTAGCGAAGACATACTTTGAGATGCTAAACGGTTTGTTTAACACCAATGCTACCATGAAACCAACAAGATCAGTTCCAGCCATGTCATATCCAGCTCGTCTATTACTCAGACACTGAATTAGAATATGCAACAGAAATTTGTAGCGTAATGGCAGATCCCCTTTGTTGATTTGTTTGGTTAAGATGTCTCCTTTACATTTCATTCGTAGCAAACAGCCTCTTGTACACATGATAGGAATAGAATCTGGAGCGTCCGGACTATCTTGTAATTGAAGAACTTCATTCAGTATATCCGGAGATACGATAACATCCAGATCATTCACACGACCCCTGATAACTTCCTTTCCATCCAGTTGTACAACGCTTGCAGAATTCCAGAAAGCCTTGATTAGTGATTTGTAAACGGGCGTCGAGAATGTAACAGCATAATTAATACGTGACTCCCTGATCCACTTTGTGATATCTTTCAGTTCCGTGAGCTTGTCTTCAGGATCCAGATAAGCTATTTGATTATGACGCTTTTCGGACATAATCTCCTCTTCCGTTTTGTTTTCTCTCTTTGTCGCCTTCTTGCGTTTTCCTTCTTTTGGTGCCTTCGGTGCCATCTGTACATAAAAATGTCCACAATAAGTCATATTTGATATAACATGGGTATTATACATGTGTATATACAGGTTATAACATCAAATGATCATTATAACACATTCAGAATCAAACAAACAAACACATTCAAACTCATTTTTATACCCAAACCAACTGATAACACCCATAAGTGATTTCCGATCAAAAATCCTTTTTGAAACATTCAAAAACATCATCAATCAACAACCCCTGTTTTGTTTTATGAAACCCAAACCCAAAAACAAACATCAATCACTGTAAAATAACCTAAACTATCAATTATTGTAGAAAATCACAACAAACATAAGTTCAGATCAATAAAACAGCAAGTAAGATCGGTTTCCGAGGGTTTCGAACAATTTCAAAAGGTTCAAAAGATTCGGAATGTGAACCGGAACATTTTTCTACCTTGAAGTTTTGAACGATTTTTGATAAAAAAAACGAGAGTATATGGTTCGAGAATGATGATGACGAAACGGTTGTTTGGAGAAGATGAACAGATGATATTTTGAAAAAGTGAACACAGGGACCCCATTTATACACCGCCTCATCTCGACGAAACGGATTTCTCGACGAAACAGGATTGGGCTCGACGAAACAGAACGAAGTTGGGCTTACACTTGGGCCTGAAATTAGCCCATGACGAAACAGATTTGGGCTATTGCGATTCGTCATATCTTTGACGAAACGGATGCGATTCGTCGACACTGGTTTGTTTCGCCGACATCAGCTTGTTTCGCCGACTTTAGTTTGTTTCGCCGACCTCAGTTTTTCAAAAACATAAAGGCATGAAAGATTTTGCAGATTGAACAGATTTTGATTAAACAGAACACATTTCCATTCTGTTTGAGTTTTCAAATGCAAGAACGTTTTATGAAGAAGGTTTCAGGCTTCCGGTAGAAAACATCAAGCAACAACTTCGGCTTAATCAAAAACGAACTTTACACAAATATACTAAAAACAAATTTAAAGCACGGTAAACTAAACGACAAGGCAATAAACTGAGAAAAACAGTAAGCAACTGTACAAGTGCAATCTTTTTGCGAATTTCAAGGACAAGGAATCATACCAGCTTACGATCTTAGTCAACATGATTTTGATTTCTGTTTAAAGCTCTGGATAAGTATACTACCTCGATTATCGGTATTGTTTTCCACATAAGCTCAAACTGATTAGACGTAATCATAATTAAGAGATACGATTAACGGTAAGGATTATACTTACAAGTCGATGTAAATCCACTCACGACACATTCCCGTATCAAGGTATGCACGAGAATTCATCTTACCGGTGAGTATACCGTTTATCATCTGTTTGACCGTATAAAAGATGTGAGAAACTCACTTATTTTGATTGAAAACAAACCCTATGTGATAGAATCACTTATTGATGAGGAACTTGATTTTCAGATGAATGAGGGCACAGGAGCAAGTCCGTGAACAGGTCAGTACTTTCGTACAGCAGAGAGACGAACTTGACTCCCGTAAAGAATCTGTGATATATAATCACTTATTTTGTTTGGACATGTGATTGTTGATCACTTATTGAGGTCGAATGCAATATGTACACGTATGTATGGTATCATGGAAGATCTTAGAATATGTCTCCGATATTTTTACAGTTTGGGATACAACCATGATACCCAGATGATAAGCTGCATAAAGACCGAATATTTCAGATCTCGGCAATCTCTCAAACGAAATTTCGGTACTAAGACCATATGCCAATGAATGGTTCCCACCTGACTTGAAGTCTGTTAGGTTTGTATCATCCTGCACATTTTAGTCTGATTGTGAGCCTACCGATACATCGTTAGTAGAGATACTTATCACTTCTCAAATTTTGTTTTTCATTTTGAACACGTTGACCGACCACACCAGTGAACTTCATCATTTTCCTTTATCCAAGAAACTCATTTTTGGTTTTTCTATTGTTTTTGAAATTTTCTTTAATTTTTCAAACGAAACGACAGAAAGTAAAGACATCTTTTTGGATTTTGAAATTTTGCAATGTTTTTGTATTTTCTTGAAATTTCTCCCCCCTAAAATGCTAAAAGGTTACGAAAACGAAAATCTTTTTAAATTTTTAAAGTTTATAAAGAAAATATTTACAAAAACGATCAGCCAAAGAAGTTTACTCGGGTATCACCTTAATGCCATTGACCAAAAGTAGATAATCAAAACGTGATTTATCAAAAGCTTTTGTAAACAGGTCGGCACGTTGGTGATCAGTGGGGACATGAACGACATCGATTAATCTCTGGTCAAAACAATCACGTATGAAGTGATATTTAATGTCGATGTGTTTAGTCTTGGAATGCTGCACAGGATTTCTAGTGATCTGTAAGGCAGCGTTATTATCAACAAAAATATGAGTAGATAGGAATTCTAAACCGTAGTCGCGCATTTGTTGTTGTATCCAAAGAACTTGGGAGCAACAACTCGAGGCAGCAATGTATTCTGCTTCACATGTTGATGTAGCAACACACGTTTGCTTCTTGCACTGCCACGTGACGAGGCGATTTCCTAAGAACTGACATCCTGCTGTTGTCATATTCCTAGACAAGATCCCATAAAATATAACAAAGAAATCCCATGTGGGATCCTTGTTTCCCAACCGTCCAATAATGGGGGGGGGGTGTTAGTTTGATTTCAATTGGAAGTTACATGTTCTAGTTAGTTATAATTCAAGTATTAGTTAGGTTATATGATTACTAGTTGTTATATTGTGTGTTATGATGTTTGGGGATGATAACTAGCTTAGAAAAAATAAAAACAATGTTTCTAGCATTATTTTGGTGTTCCCGGTAATATCTGGTTGTTAGATTATATACCGGTTCGTTAAAGTGCAAAATTGCACCTTTTAGTGTCTTTTAAGTACCCTTTTGTAATACTTTCGATTCCCGACACTTAGGGAAATATTCTGGATGTTAAAACATGAATTCTGCATAATATTTATGTTGTTAAAAGCTGATTTATTGCTGAATTATATAAAATTCTGCACTTAAAGTGCGTTTTGGGTGCTTTCTAGTGCTTATTTTTGCTTTCGGAAATGTCTATATGTAAACCCTTGTATGGACTCTTGTGTTTTATTGCATTCTTGTTGTTGGACCTACACCTAGGCCTCAATTCAAATGTCTGACTGCTTTCTGTTGCTTTGTTGACACAAAGTGTCTTACCGGTGAGTTTACTAGTATTTCTGACGCAACGCTCTCGTTTATGCATAAATCAATATTTTGTAGTATAAAACGTGCGTGAATTCACTTGTATTGTATATAATCAGATAATGTTGACATTTAAGCATGTAATTTCAGTCATTAAATAATAATTTAAGTGTACGGAAATTACCGGTTTGGTGCCAGTTGTCACAGTCTCCCCCCGTTAAAAGAATTTCGTCCCGAAATTCAGGCTGAACTAACTCTCGCAGGAGTCTTCTTGAACAGGTGGGGATACTTTTCTTTGAACTGGTCTTCACATTCCCACGTGTACTCGGGTCCGTGCTTAGAGTTCCAACGTACTTTGACAAATTTAACAGTGCTCCTCCTGGTCTTGTTGACTTTCCAGTCGGTAACCTCAACGGGTTGTTCTGTAAATCGGAGGGCTTCATCAATATGCACTTCATCCGCAGGGATGATCACGTCTTCTTGTGTTGGACTCTTCTTGAGGTTGGATACATGAAACGTATCATGTACTCCATTAAGTTCTTCCGGTAATTCCAATTTGTATGCCACGGTACCAATTCTTTCCAAGATTCTGAATGGTCCGATGTATCGAGGATTCAGCTTTCCACGCTTCCCAAATCTTACTACGCCCTTCCAAGGTGAGACTTTTAACAACACTTTGTCTCCCACCTCGAATTCTAATGGTTTTCGTCTTCGATCAGCGTAGCACTTTTGTCGATCTCGAGCCACCTTAATGCGCTCTCGGATCTGCGTAATCTTGTTGGTTGTCTCTTGTACAAGTTCAGGACCAACCATACATTTATCTCCATCGTCTGCCCAACATAAGGGCGATCGGCACTTGCGGCCATACAGAGCTTCGAACGGTGCAGCTTTTATGCTTGTATGATAACTGTTATTGTAGGAAAACTCAACTAAAGGTAGATGAGTATCCCAGCTGCAGCCTAGATCCATGACACATGCGTGAAGCATATCTTCTAACGTTTGTATAGTCCGTTCGCTCTGGCCGTCTGTTTGTGGATGGAAGGTCGTGCTTAGATCTAATTGAGATCCAAAGGCTTCCTGAAATGATTGCCAGATTCTTGAGACAAAGCGTCCATCTCTGTCTTAAATAATTGAGATTGGCACTCCATGTCGTGCCACGATTTCTTTTAAGTATATCTCAGCAAGCTTTACAGTGCTGTCTTTTTCTCGTATCGGTAGGAAATGCACAGATTTCGTCAATCGATCAACGATCACCCATATCATATCGTGCCCTCTCGGGGTCCTGGGTAATTTTGTTATGAAGTCCATCGAGATTTGTTCGCATTTTCCACATGGGAATCTCTGGTTGTTGTAGTAGGCCGGATGGTTTCTGATATTCAGCCTTAACCTTAGCACAGGTTAGGCATTTTCCAACATAAACAGCAACGTCGCTTGTAACAACTCTCATTAAAAGTTATATTTATTTAATTAAATTGTCCAATAGCAAACCCTAATTGAGAAACCCAAGTGATTCTGAACAATCCCTAAAATTTTCAGAACATTTGGAATCAGGATTAGGGCCCCTAAAACTAAGGGGGGGTAAACCCTAATTGACGATTATCTCTAAAATGTGTTGTCTAAACTGAAAATTCTCAAAATATCGACTCAGCAGGCCTATACTAGTGACAAGGCTACCCTAGGATAGTTTGTTACCCCAGGTGTGTCACGACAGAACCAAGGACATCTTCCGCGACACGCGGGAGATGTCAATTTCAGGTATAAATAGAGGGGCTTGGGACTTGATTTATGGCTTCAGTTCGATGTTAAAACTCTTTACCTACACAAAGTTAGACATTGTTTACTATAAAAACACACACTGATCCCGAAGTGCTGCCACAATTCAGGGTAATAACTCGATCGCTGCTACGATTCAATGTCCGATCGATTAAACTATCCAATGGATGTTTAAGTGCTGCCCACATTAGGGTTTATGCTTTGTCATTCGTCGTTAAATCGATGGATGTTTAAGTATCGCACTTTGTCATTCATTGTGAAGGTTTTAATCTCGTGAGTTATCGTAAATGTTGTATTAAGTTACTAACCTAGTGTGTGTGCTTGATTATTTAAACTAGGTTATCAAGGCTAATCAGTAGGCTAAGCTCTGTTCATAGTTAAATGTGCAATGTGAGTAATTCTCTTTTTATCAAATTGTTTACAAAAGCATGTTTATTTTCAAAGTTATAATTACAGGGATTAAGTCTTTGTAATCACCATATTACAGCCGGTATGGTGATTTTGTATACATTACTTGATAATCGTCACCATTGGGGCAGCCAATGGGGGATATGACCATAGTCACAGATCCGGTCGAGTGACAAATACCGTGGGTAGTTGGTTTGATATCAGAAACATTGTAATCGCTCTTAATACTGTAAATTATAACAAACGAGTCGTTTTAGAAAATAGAATGATTCACTCAGTATTTCCCGATGACAAAACCTTTTTCAAACATGTTTCAGGTGATCTGTTGTGATCCAGGAAAAGTGTCGTGAAGCACTATCAGCTTAAGGAAGTGGCTCAGTATAAAATAAAGAAACATGTTTTGTAAAATAAAAGATTTCTTCGTGAAATCTTAATATTGTAAATTACCGGGATTTATCCCGAATTGTGAAATAAAATAATCGGGAAATATTTCAGTTTTAAAAAGATCCTGAAGAAACTTCCGCTGTTAATTAAATACCACGGGATTTCTGTCCCGCGGCTCCTGAAACGGGTCAAACCGGGTCGAGGGCCGTGACAGAAATAAGGTGGTATCAGAGCCACTGATCTAAGCCTATTAAGTATTTAGAAATACTTAATTTTAATGATTGCCAAGTATGTGATTATGTGTTTTATTAACTGATTATTTGTTAATTACAGTATGGGTAAACAAAAGCTGTCAAACATCTATCTTAAACTAGATAGGTCATTCAACGAGAAGGGAAGTTCATCCCAAACAAAACCTTATATAATTCCTGAAGAAGGAATATTTGTGAGAAAAGCACAATATGAAGAACCACTTTCTCCTAATAAAAGAAGTTTGATTATTAGGAAAAGTTAGGAGGAAATAAGGAAAAACCGAGAGAAGAAAGTTAAACAAGAAACCCAGGACTTAATCAGTAAATCACCTTGGGGGGACAAATTAGATGAGAAATGGGCAAATCTTTATATGCTAGCCACAGTAGCAGAAAATGCAAATCTCTAAATACTCAAAAGTTTTAGCACTTTTATTTTCCAGAAACCTTATTTAGTAAATAAATAAGTTTACAGTAAATCGTAGTATAATTTACTTGTCAGTTGTTTATGGATGCAATAATATTTACAGGTTATCTATAAAATTTTGTTATTTTATTTTAACATTTGGTATGTATTTTGCATATATGCTAAACAGCATGAATGAGATATCTGAAGGTTTAGAAAATCTTAACCTCTATCCCGTTAAGATAGAAGTTTCCAAGGAATTCACTGGTTACTTCGCTGATAGAGAAGAACCCATGGAATTTCAATCCAAACCACTGGCAAAACCTAAACCCAAGAAAAGAAGCAGATTTGTGTGCTGGAGGCGTGTACGAAGGAAAAAGCCAGCAACAAGAAAAATTACTAAAACTGAAGACAAAGGAAAAGGGGTAGAAATTGAAGAAAATGTTAATCAAGTAGAGATAGAAGCTGAAAAGAGTTTTAAGCAAACAGAAAGAGAAATCGGAGAAAGTTCTAGACAGAAACAGAAAATGACTCCCTGGGAAGTTTTAGATCATAAACTAGTAATGAGTGACCTCATCGGACCTGCCGATGGAAACCTTGAACCAGCTAATCCAAACCTTATATTTACTGAAGAAGATCTTTTCAGCTACCCACTAGAAGTTCCAATTCCAATCAATCTGGAACATGCTATTCCAGATCCTATTGTCCAACCTCAACCACTACCAGTAGAATTAGATGAATGGTGGACAACTGATTGGCAATACCAAAATCTTTTAAACAACCCTGATACATTTTTCCCACAAGTTGACCCAGAACCTCCACTATACCCAACTATGAGCCCGGAGAATCTGGCTGAACTTCGTCTTTGGGGCAAAGAGTTAATTGATGCAGGAAATAGGATTAAGGATGTTGGAGAAAGAGTTACTTGGAAGTATGACGAAAGGGAGCGTCGTTTTTAAGAAATTAGCTGACCAGATAATGGGAGTTTGCAGGAATATTTGTCTAATAAATAATCATAATAACCAGTATGTATAATAACTTAACAATAAAACGTTGTATGATAATCATGTGTATGAGGTATAAAATAATATATAAAAATGAAACTTGTGAAATCGATAATTTTTGGTTATACATGTTAATGTGATTATGTGCAAACTATTTTATTATATTTGTATTTATACTAATTATATATATAATTTATTATCAGATGGCAAACATTGGTAATGAACCAGTAAATGAGGTTAATCAGTCTGAGCAACATCCAGGAGATCAATATATGACTAGGCAAGATATCGAAAATATTGTTGCTCAAGGGATAGCCAATGCTATTCCAGCCATCGTTGCTGCTGTAAAGAATCCAATCGAACCGCAACAAATCGTTCCTAGTAAACGTATTTCTGAAGATAACTTCAGTAATAGTGTAAACGGAGGCAATGATCATGATAATCATAATGCGGAACCACATCAAGCTCCATTTCCTAAGAAAATGAAAACTGCAACGCCTGGTTGCACTTTCAAAAAATTTCTTGCTTGTAAACCCACTGAATTTGCAGGAAATGAAGGAGCAACGGCATCACTGCGTTGGTTAGAGAAAACTGAAGCAGTAATTGCAATAAGTAAATGTGCTAAAGATGATCAGGTCATGTACGCATCAAATCTATTCAAGGAAGGAGCACTCGAATGGTGGAACACTGTATTACAATCAAAAGGAAGAATAATAGCTTATGCGATGACTTGGGAAGAATTTAAGGGTTTTGTAGAAAGAAAATTATGTCTCGAGTATGAAAAGGAACAAATGACAAATAAGTTCCTAAATCATCGGATGATGAGTGTAGATTGTCGCGGTTATACTTCGACATTCTTTGAATATGCTAGAGTGGTACCAACGCTGGCTTCGCCAGAACCGGTACTCATTTCTCGCTACATTTGGGGATTGATTAGTGAAATCCGCAATATCGTTAAAGCTGCAAGACCTCGCACTATTGACGATGTTGTAGAATTAGCTAACACCCTGACTGACGAACTGGTACGTACACAAGATGAAAACAAGAAGAAAGAATTGGCTCAGAAAATTACCCAAGGATTTCGTGTGGGTAACAGTAGTAATTTCAAGAGAAGAGGAACTGGGCAATTCTCAACTCCGTCATTCTGCCGAAAATGCAAGAAGAAACATTATGGAAGATGCGATATAACCTGCAATTTTTGCACAGTTGTAGGACATCGTGAAGAAAACTGCAGAAAGAAAACAATAGTTTGCTATAACTGTGGAGAAAATGGACATTATAAAACAGAATGTCCTAAATTGGGCAAAACCGCAGACAACAAAACCAAGGCGACCGACGGAACTATTAAGAAGAATGCTAGGGCATTTCAGCTGACCACTCAAGAAGCAGAACTCATCCCAGATGTGATAGCGGGTACGTTCTTAGTTCACAACGTATACGCAAAAGTATTATTTGACTCTGGTGCAAACCAAAGTTTTATAAATACTTCATTCTGTCAAGCTCTTAAATTACCTTTAACCAGTATTAGGCAGATTTTTACAGTCGAAACGGCAGACGGAAATTCAGTTAAAATAGATAAAGTTTTACAGGAAGGAAATATAGAACTTATAGGACATAAATTCTCTGCAAACTTATTGCCAATGAAGTTAGCTAAATTTGATGTTGTATTAGGAATGGATTGGTTAGTAACCAACCATGCTCGAATCTTGTGTGATCAGAATTCCATAGAAATTCAATCACCCACCGGAGAAGTAATTAGGATTACAGGAGATAAACCACGTAAGCCCATGAAGTTCATATCAGTAATGAAAGTTGCTAATTATGAACGAAAACAAGGAATAGTATATATGATTTCAGTAATCATTAGTACTAAGGGTAAAGAACTTAAGGAAATTCCTGTAGTCTCAGAATATCCAGATATATTCCCAGAAGATTTACCGGGATTACCTCCGGATAGGGAAGTAGAATTTAGGATTCATCTAATACCAGGAACTACACCGATAGCCAAGGCACCTTATCGGTTAGCACCCACAGAAATGTTAGAATTAAAAACGCAATTAGATGAATTACTAAGTAAAGGATTCATACAACCTAGCTCATCCCCTTGGGGAGCGCCAGTGTTGTTTGTAAAGAAGAATGATGGTTCAATGAGAATGTGTATCGATTATAGAGAATTGAATAAGGTTACAATTAAGAATCGATACCCATTACCTAGGATTGATGATCTGTTTGATCAACTTCAGGGGGCTAGATATTTTTCTAAGATAGATTTACGCTCCGGATATCATCAATTGAAGGTACAAGAAGAAGACATACCTAAAACTGCTTTCAGAACTAGGTATGGTCATTATGAGTTTACAGTCATGCCCTTTGGGTTAACGAATGCACCTGCTGCATTCATGGACATGATGAATAGGATCTGTAAACCATATTTGGATAAATTTGTAATTGTTTTCATAGACGATATACTTATTTATTCCAAAAGTCAGACAGAGCATTGTGAACACCTTCATGTACTCTTAACTTTGTTAAGAAAAGAAAAGCTTTATGCCAATTTCTCAAAATGTGAATTCTGGTTAAAGGAAATGCAATTTCTAGGACACATGGTGAATCACGAAGGTATTCACGTAGATCCTGCTAAGATAGAGGCAATTACCAAATGGAAGGTTCCACAAACAGCAATGGAAATTAGAAGTTTTATAGGTTTAGCTGGGTATTATAGACGGTTTATTAAGGATTTTTCCAAGATAGCCGTACCATTAACTAAGTTAACCTGTAAAGCCATTAAGTTTGAATGGGGACCTAAGCAAGAAGAAGCCTTTAGAATATTGAAGCGGAAATTAACAAATGCACCAATCTTAGCCTTACCAGAAGGAACTGAAGATTTTGAAGTTTACTGTGATGCTTCAAAACTAGGATATGGATGTGTGCTTATGCAACGCAAAAAGGTGATTGCATATGCTTCAAGGCAATTGAAAAAGCACGAAGAAAACTATACGACTCATGATTTAGAATTAGGAGCCGTAATTTTTGCCCTTAAGATTTGGAGACATTATCTGTATGGAAGTAAATTTACTGCTTATACAGATCATAAAAGTTTAAGATATATATTTGGTCAAAAAGAGTTAAACATGAGGCAAAGGAGATGGATGGAGATCCTAAGTGACTACGACTGTGATATTCAGTATCACGAAGGAAAGGCAAATGTAGTTGCAGATGCCTTAAGTCGTAAGTATTATGAGAAACAACGACGAGTTCGTGCTCTCAGATTAAATCTACAAATAGATTTAATGGAACAATTGAAGAATGTTCAAATTACAGCAATCAAGGATGATGCTGAAGGAATGAAAGGAAGAATAAAGGAATTAGAACAAGGAGCAGATGGAATTTGGAGATTCCACAAAAGTAGAATTTGGGTACCTAAGCAGGGAGACTTAAGACTTAATATTTTAGAAGAAGCCCATAAATCTAGGTATACTATGCACCCAGGAAACAATAAGATGTACCAAGATTTAAGAAAGAATTTCTGGTGGATAGGAATGAAAAAGGATATAGCACGATATGTTTCTAAATGTCTCACTTGTTCACAAGTTAAGGCAGAACATCAGAAACCTTCAGGTCTACTACAACAATTAGAAATACCTGTATGGAAATGGGAACTTATAACAATGGATTTTGTTACTAAGTTACCCAAAACCAGCAAAGGTAATGATGCGATTTGGGTAATTGTGGATCGATTAACCAAATCAGCTCACTTTCTACCAATGAAAGAAACCTTTAGTATGGAAAGGTTGGTAAAATTGTATGTAGATGAAGTTGTATCCTTACATGGAGTTCCACTCTCCATTGTTTCGGATAGGGATAGTCGTTTTACTTCTCATTTCTGGAAAAGTTTCCAGCAAGCTATGGGAACTCGACTAAATCTAAGCACTGCATATCATCCCCAAACAGACGGACAAAGTGAAAGGACGATCCAAACTCTAGAAGACATGCTCAGAGCCTGTGTAATAGATTTTGGTGGAAATTGGGATGATCATTTACCATTAATTGAATTCTCCTATAATAATAGCTATCATTCAAGTATTGAAACCGCCCCATTTGAAGCACTGTATGGAAGAAAGTGCAGAACTCCAGTTTGTTGGGCAGAAATGGGAGAAAGTCAATTGTCAGGTCCTGAAATAGTGCAAGAGACGACTGATAAGATTACTCAAATCAAGGAAAGACTGAAGATGGCTAGTGATCGTCAGAAGAGTTATGCAGATAATCGACTCAAGCCACTTGAATTCCAAGTGGGAGACAAAGTACTATTGAAAGTTTCTCCTTGGAAAGGAGTTGTTCGATTCAGTAAGAAAGGAAAGTTAAGTCCAAGGTACGTAGGACCATTTTCAGTGATCCAATGTATAGGATCAGTTGCTTATCGTTTACAACTACCTGAAGAATTATCTGGAGTACATGATGTATTTCATGTATCCAATCTCAAGAAATGCTTATCAGATGAATCACTGGTAGTACCTCTTCGAGATATAGAGGTAAACGAAAAGCTGAAATTTGTTGAGAAACCTCTTCAAATTGAGGATCGAAAGATCAAGTTTCTCAAACACAAACGACTAGTTTTAGTCAAAGTCAGATGGGATTCAAAGAGAGGAGCTGAATACACTTGGGAGCTGGAATCAGAAATAAAGCGAAAGTATCCTCACTTATTCCAGTAAATCTCGAGGACGAGATTTTTATTAAGGTGGGGAGAATGTAACAACTCTCATTAAATGTTATATTTATTTAATTAAATTGTCCAATAGGAAACCCTAATTGAGAAACCCAAGTGATTCTGAACAATCCCTAAAATTTTCAGAACATTTGGAATCGGGATTAGGGCCCCTAAAACTAAGGGGGGGTAAACCCTAATTGACGATTATCTCTAAAATGCGTTGTCTAAACTGAAAATTCTCAAAATATCGACTCAGCAGGCCTATACTAGTGACAAGGCTACCCTAGGGTAGTTTGTTACCCCAGGCGTGTCGCGACAGAACCAAGGACATCTTCCGCGACACGCGGGAGATGTCAATTTCAGGTATAAATACAGGGGCTTGGGACTTGATTTATGGCTTCAGTTCGATGTTAAAACTCTTAACGTACACAAAGTTAGACACTGTTTACTATAAAAACACACACTGATCGCGAAGTGCTGCCACAATTCAGGGTAATAACTCGATCGCTGCTACGATTCAATGTCCGATCGATTAAACTATCCAATGGATGTTTAAGTGCTGCCCACATTAGGGTTTATGCTTTGTCATTCGTCGTTAAATCGATGGATGTTTAAGTATCGCACTTTGTCATTCATTGTGAAGGTTTTAATCTCGTGAGTTATCGTAAATGCTGTATTAAGTTACTAACCTAGTGTGTGTGCTTGATTATTTAAACTAGGTTATCAAGGCTAATCAGTAGGCTAAGCTCTGTTCATAGTTAAATCTGCAATGTGAGTAATTCTCTTTTTATCAAATTGTTTACAAAAGCATGTTTATTTTCAAAGTTATAATTACAGGGATTAAGTCTTTGTAATCACCATATTACAGCCGGTATGTGGGGTTTTGTATACATTACTTGATAATCGTCACCATTGGGGCAGCCAATGGGGGATATGACCATAGTCACAGATCCGGTCGAGTGACAAATACCGTGGGTAGTTGGTTTGATATCAGAAACATTTTAATCGTTCTTAATACTGTAAATTATAACAAACGAGTCGTTTTAGAAAATAGAATGATTCACTTAGTATTTCCCGCTGACAAAACCTTTTTCAAACATGTTTCAGGTGATCTGTTGTGATCCAGGAAAAGTGTCGTGAAGCACTATCAGCTTAAGGAAGTGGCTCAGTATAAAATAAAGAAACATGTTTTGTAAAATAAAAGATTTCTTCGTGAAATCTCAATATTGTAAATTACCGGGATTTATCCCGAATTGTGAAATAAAATAATCGTGAAATATTTCAGTTTTAAAAAGATCCTGAAGAAACTTCCGCTGTTAATTAAATACCACGGGATTTCTGTCCCGCAGCTCCTGAAACGGGTCAAACCGGGTCTAGGGCCGTGACATCGCTCTTGAGTCTCAGCCACCAATAGTATTCTTTTAAGTCTTGATACATTTTGTCCGATCCTGGATGGATTGAGTATCTCGATTTATGCGCTTCATCAAGGATGACTTCTCGTAGGCCACCATAAAGCGGAACCCAAATACGCTTCTCAAAGTATAAGGATCCCTCTTCATTTGGCACCATATATTTCAATGCACCCCAGAGGTATTCAGTTCTTCGATTTTCCATCTTAAGGGCTTCTTGTTGTGCATCACGAATGCGTGCGGTGAGGTTCGTTCGAATAGTCATTTCCAACGCTCGAACCCTTAGGGTCTGAACCCTTTCTTTCCGGCTTAACGCATCTGCTACAACGTTTTCCTTTCCAGGATGGTACTTAATCTCACAGTCATAATCGTTTAGCAGGTCGACCCATCGTCGTTGGCGCATGTTTAGCTCCTTCTGGTTAAATATGTGTTGTATACTTTTGTGATCTGTGAAGATTGTACATCGAGTACCATACAGATAGTGTCGCCAGATCTTCAAGGCGAATACCACCGCACCCAGTTCCAAGTCATGCGTGGTGTAGTTCTTTTCATGTACTTTCAATTATCTTAAAGCGTAAGCGATGACTTTTTGGTGTTGCATGAGCACGCAACCCAAACCTTGTCGTGAAGCATCACAGTATACCATGAAGTCTTCGGTGCCTTCGGGTAATGATAGTATCGGTGCATCGCATAGCTTGTTTTTAAGTAACTGGAAGGCTTCTTCTTGTTTGTGACCCCAGTCGTATTTCTTGTTTTTCTGCGTAAGGGTGGTTAGTGGTTGAGCTATCTTGGAGAAATTCTCGATGAATCGCCGATAATAGCCCGCTAGGCCCAAAAATTGTCGAACTTCAGTTGGGGTTTTGGGGGCTTCCCAATTCTTTATTGCTTCGATCTTGAATGGGTCCACATGAATGCCCTTTTCGTTCACAACGTGACCAAGAAATTGTACTTCGCGAATCCAGAATTCTCATTTCGAGAACTTTGTATAGAGCTTCTCTTTCTTCAGTAGTTCCAGAATAGTTCTGAGATGTTGCACATGTTCTTCTTTCGTTTGCGAGTAAATCAGGATATCATCGATAAATACAATCACGAATTTATCGAGATATGGTTTGCATACGCGGTTCATCAGATCCATAAATACCGCTGGCGCGTTTGTCAATCCGAATGGCATCACAAGAAACTCGTAGTGCCCATAACGCGTTCGGAATGCGGTCTTTGGTATGCTTTCTTCTTGTATTCTTAGCTGATGGTATCCAGATCGAAGGTCGATCTTGGAATAGTAGCTTGATCCTTGCAACTGATCAAATAAGTCATCAACCCTCGGTAGTGTATACCGATTCTTGATCGTGAGCTTGTTCAGTTCTCTGTAATCGATACACATCCGCAGTGTTCCATCCTTCTTCTTTACGTATAATACTGGAGCTACCTAGGGTGAGAAGCTTGGCCTTATGAATCCTTTATCCCACAACTCCTAGAGTTGTGTAGATAATTCTTGCATCTCGGATGGTGCAAGTCGATAGGGTGCCTTGGCTACAGGAGCGGCTCCTGGAACCAAGTCTATACGGAATTCGACTTGTCGTTGCGGAGGTAGTCCTGGCAGATCTTCGGGAAAAACATCAGGGAATTCCTTCACCACAGGAATATCTTCGAGTTTTGGCTCTACAGCCTTCTTATCTACAACGTGCGCTAGGAAAGCAACACATCCTTTCCTTAAGCACTTATGTGCCTTCATGAAACTGATGATTTGTAGAGGCGCATCTCGTTTTTCTCCATGTATAATGAGAGTTTCATCATTCGACAGAGGGATGCGAATGATTTTCTCGTGACAAATAACTTCAGCTTTGTTCTTGGACAACCAGTCCATTCCGACCACTACGTCGAAGCTACCCAATTGAATAGGTAAGAGGTCGATGCTAAAACTTCGTTCGCCCAGTTCTAACGTGCAGCTTCTAACAACTTCGCCCGATTCGACAAGTTTGCCATTGGCTAGTTCTATGGAATAAGGAATTTCTAATCTACTAGATTCTATTCCAAGCATGCGTTTAAATTCCACAGACATGAAGCTATAATCGGCGCCAGTGTCAAATAATATGGATGCAAAGTGAGTGTTAAGGAGGAACGTACCGTTGACCACATTAGGGTCCTCGCGTGCGTCCCTTGCTCCAATTACAAATGCTCGAGCCTGAGCATTGTTTCCTTTTGGGCAGTCTTTCATGAAATGTTCATTGCTTCCACAACTGAAGCATCCTTGGTTTCGCCCAACTTCATTTCCAACTCGGTTACCATTGCCATTTCCATTTCCCCCATTGTTTCCAGCACCGTTGCGGTTTCCACTCCCGTTCCTGTTTCCCTTACTCCAACAGTCTTCAGTGCGGTGACCCAATTTTCCACACTTGTCACACTTTGAAACGCGACAAACTCCCTCGTGATGACGCTTGCATCGATTGCATTTAGGCAAGGTGCCCAGGTATCCCTTAGCTAGAGCGTCATTCATGACTGCAAGAGATTTCACCTCCTGAGGCGGGTTGGGGTCACGCTTCTTGTTGGAACCCTTGTTGTTATGAATTGCTTGATTCAGGTTTGCATGCTTCCTTTTCTTGTCCCCAGACGACTCAGCATGCATTTCAGACTTTTCTGTTGGGTTCAGGGATAGCTTCTTCATACGAACACAATCTTCAGTAAGGCTGACAACCAGAGTTACAGCCTCAGTGATAGTTTGGGGTTTGGCTGAAGTTACCATGCCGCGAAACTCTGGCGCCAGTCCCCAAATGAGCGTTCAACGCGCTTAAATTCGGGAGTCACCATGTAGGGAAGCACTCTAGACAGATCGTGGAACCTTCGAGTATACCCATTAATGTCAGCACCTTCCATGGTCAAGTGCCAGAACTCCGTCTCCAGTCTTTGGAGTTCAGCACGAGAGCAATACTTCTCTCTCATTCTTTCCTTCAGTTCATCCCAAGTTAGGCCATAAGCGGCGTCATTGCCCAAGGTTTGGACTTGCAAGTTCCACTAAGTCAGAGCTTCATCAACAAACAACCCAGTAACGAACGTGACTTGCTGATCCGCGGTACACTTGCTCATGCGGATAGTAGCTCCAGTCTTCTCCGTCCAGCGCACAAACGCTACTGCACCTCCTGTGCCGTCGTAGTTCATTGGTTTGCAGTCGAGGAACTGCTTGAAAGTGCAGCCTGGAATTGATTCAACCAATTCACACGTGAGCAATCGAAGAAATAATGAAACAAAGACCGTTCATAAATTTCTCCATGCTTAGTACATTGTCTTAAGGTTACCCTGAGCTGCGTTGCCTCCGGATGAATCTTCGTTCCCATTACGACTAGCGTTGCTTGGGCCGCCACTGTCTTGAGTTCGGTTTGCCTCGTATTGGGCGGAGATCCTTTCTTCCAGTAGAGCGTTCAGCTCTTCAGCAGTTCTTGGCAGTGGGGGAGGAGGAGGTTGATCACGAGCGTTCACAGCTTTCCTGGGTGCCATGTTCTGACAGAACATAACACAACAGGGTTAGACATTTGTTTGATATCGTCATACTAGACAGTAGTAGTATATATATTCACAGGTATATACCACATAAGTGACATCAAACAATTATTACTCTAGCAGAGTACTTAGTAGGCTTGCACTGAAGGAATCTACACGTGACAAGACTTGCTGTGGTTTCTGTGCACTGAATTCCAAAATTATGTATGCATCCATAATTACGTAACTCCTTGCGCAGTCCGCACAGTTCGTTTCATCCTCGTATTTCTTCCTTTAGATAGGCCATCACTTTCAGGTAAAGTCACGTATACTTGTGACATTCTACTTCTAGTATGTGTATATAGGCTAATTATCACACATAATTGCGAGTAATTTCTAGTCAACGACAAGTGCTACTCATGTGCACCCTAAGTCTCGTAGTGTCCTTTCTTGGCTCTTGTAAACAGTTTCAGGTAGTGGATGTCGCGGGATGTTTTATGCAATGAAAACTTTTGAAAAATTGTTTTCGTGAAAGGATCCTAGAGATTGTAGACTACACTCGAGAAGGAATCCTGGTTCACTACAATCGCAGCTCTGATACCAATCTGTCACACCCCTTTCTGCGGCGGAAGCACGAGGTGTGATCATGAAAGGTTTTCATTGCATACGATTAGTAAACATTCTACATGCTCATAAAAATATCTTCGAATACCAAACATTTCATACTTTGAAAACATAGTTAGCGTTTACATCGCGAGATAGCATAAAGCATTGTCTAAAAAAAGTTTACAACTTTATTTAAAGATAAACATAAGCGAAATCCACAAGCATGAGTAAGGCCGCGTGCACATCCACTTCTAGTTACCTGAAATACATGTGAGTTTTGGAAAAACGTCAACATAATGTTGGTGTGAATTCATGCAGTTCTTGTAATGTACGTTTGTATACTTTGTATGAAAAACATGGTATATATCTTGTATTAGTCTCGTATTCTTGTATAAATCATGTATTTCTGTATGTATCAAGTGTTAATGGGTTCACGACTGAGACACAAAAACACTACTCGGTACTAGTTGTCACCAAGAGTGGGGCTGCCCTAAAACCCATTAGATCTAACATTTTGTTCCGCGGTCTAAGTATGTACACGATTAATGGTGCTTATGGTACCCTATTCGTGACACGATTTCTCGTATCATTTCTCAAAACGCATCATACTTGGTACTAGTTATCACCAAGTGTGCCTCTTGTTTTTGTATCATACCATTTATAAATATTGTCGTATTTGTAACATGTATTTCACCCCCGAAGTTATAAAACCGAAAACAGTTAAAAGAAAAGGGGGAGCATGAACTCACAACTTTGCGTCCCTTGCGTGGTAAACTTCACCGGATTTGCTTAATTAACGTCGTGACCTATACGTGTTTTCTTATCGTTAGTCACTAGACTTGTTTCGTACAAGCACATGTCACTATCTTTTGTATTTGTATTGTTGTGTTAAAAATAGTTTATATTTTTAACTAAGTATCTTACTTATATTATTTTCTCAAAAATTAATATAAGTATCTTGTGTTTTGCACCCGAATTATGTATCTTGTATGTGTATTTTTGTGTTTTTACTTCTCAAGAGTATTTAGTGTATTTTCAAGTCCTAATACACTATCAAGTGTAATACATACTACATACACTTAGCACAAAGTTTGGTGACCAATAAATAAATATATTTTCCTCAAAAATATACATACTTGATATAAATTTTAAGTCTAGAAGAAATCATCGTTTCTTGTCACCAAAGATTAGGGAAACCTTGGTAATATTTTTAGGTAGATTTTTAGGGAATAAGTTTCTCAAAAACTTATATTTTCTAAGTGTCAAAATTTATAGAAATTTAGACAGAGTTTCCCCTAAAAATGGAGGTTTCCCATGTTTTCAAAACATGTGTTTATTTTCTTTTAAATCATCAACAATCAATTTTCAACAACAATCATCAACAATATATACTAATTTCTCTATTTCATGAACTTGGGAATTTATAAAAATGTGTAGTAACTTACTAGTGTATTTAGTAAGTCTTGTTACCCTTTAAAGTGTGGTTGCTTCTTTAAAAACTCCATTTTTAAAGAATATGACTCTTTACAACTTATGTTCATGTTTTCTAAAAATACTTCTTCATGTGTTTTTCTTGTTACACATGTGTTTCTTTACTTTGTTAACCACTAAAAATAATGTCTATTTATGTAAGAACCAAGATTTAGTGAAACTTGTATTTTTAACTTGGTTTCTTGGTAAGTCACACTTGAAATGTTTGGATTTACAAGACTTTAAACCTTCTTTGTTCATCATTTTACAAGACACTTAATATTACTTCAAGTTCATGAGCTATTGTGAGGATGATCCATAATCTTTAAACATGTTCATCCTCTCATCTTGCTAGATTATGTTTTTAATCATGATCTAGCAAGACTACATGATGATCAACATCATTTCTACAAACAAATCAACCATCAACAAGTATATCAACACTAAACAACATGATCTCTTCATATTTGAAGCTTATGTTCAAGTTCTTTTCTTGTGATTCTTAGTGTTCTTTATGTTTAACATCATGTATCATTCTTTAACCACCTAAATAAGATGAAAAATGAAAGGATCTAAGTTCTTACCACTAGCTCAAGGCTAGGGAAGTTCAAGTGAAGATATTGAGTGGATAAAAGAAGATAAGAGAGGTCCTTCAACTTCCGAACACACCGAGCTTCGTTGTATGCACTTTAACACCCATGTATGCTCTTAAAATGGTTGAGGATGATCAAGTGATGGTGGTGGTGTCTTGGTGGGTTTCGGCCGAGAGCACAAGGAAGGAAGAAGGAGGAGTTTTGTTCAGTTTGGTGGATGGTGAAAATGTGAAGATCCAAAGGGTTTATAACAAGTCTTCCAACATTAGATAGCATATGGCATCTATGTAGGCATATTCCTAGACAAGATCCCATAAAATATAACAAAGAAATCCCATGTGGGATCCTTGTTTCCCAACCGTCCAACAATAGGGGGGTGTTAGTTTGATTTCAATTGGAAGTTACATGTTCTAGTTAGTTATAATTCGGGTATTAGTTAGGTTATATGATTACTAGTTGTTATATTGTGTGTTATGATGTTTGGGGATCATAACTAGCTTAGAAAAAATAAAAACAATGCTTCTAGCATTATTTTGGTGTTCCCGGTAATATCTGGTTGTTCGGTTATATACCGGTTCGTTAAAGTGCTAAATTGCACCTTTTAGTGTCTTTTAAGTACCATTTTGTAATACTTTCGATTTCCGACACTTAGGGAAATATTCTGGATGTAAAAACATGAATCCTGCATAATATTTATGTTGTTAAAAGCTGATTTATTGCTGAATTATATAAAATTTTGTACTTAAAGTGCGTTTCGGGTGCTTTCTAGTGCTTATTTTAGCTTTCGGAAATGTCTATATGTAAACCCTTGTATGGACTCTTGGGTTTTATTGTATTCTTGTTGTTGGACCTACACCTAGGCCTCAATTCAAATGTCTGACTGCTTTCTGCAGCTTTGTTGACCCAAAGTGTCTTACCGGTGAGTTTACTAGTATTTCTGACGCAACGCTCTCGTTTATGCATAAAACAATATTTTGTAGTATAAAACGTGCATGAATTCACTTGTATTGTATATAATCAGATAATGTTGACATTTAAGCATGTAATTTCAGTCATTAAATAATAATTAAAGTGTACGGAAATTACCGGTTTGGTGCCAGTTGTCACAGTAGTCATCTAACCATAAATTGGTGTCTAGATCATCCAATGAAGTAGAGTATAAAGTCGTTGCAGATGCTACGACCAAAGTCACTTTGGTCCAAAATTTACTTCATGAACTTGGCTTACCTACTTCACAATCTGGTTTACCACTCCCGCACGAAACATCTTGCTTTATATTATCATTTTGACTGGGGAAAAGTATTATATGGGGCACTACGGGTGCTTCATATTCATTCAACAAACCAACTTGCTGATGTGCTCACTAAGCCACTATCTATGGCTACATTTCTCAAGCTCTGTTTCAAGATTAGAGTCTCCAACTGATCACCCATCTTGCGAGGGTGTTAAAGGATTCTCCAAATCCTTCAACGTAGGTAGTATATATTTTCTCTCCACTATGAATATTCTATAATTATGTATTCTGTATTATTTCCATTTTTCTAAGTTTATATACTTTTCCATTTTTCTGTATTATTTCCATTTTTCTAAGACGCCCCGCTTGCGGTATGCTCATATAATGTATATATGCGTGGGCGCTCGGGGGGCAAAAGTGAAAGTGCACTAATTTTAACGTTATTTTACTAATTTCGTGAAAATAACGTTAAAAGAGGGGGACGGTTAATCATGCATCATGTGGTGGCGTTGATAGCCAAAAGACAAAGGGGTGCATGCACTAATCGGCGTTTGTCTCAATTGCTGAGTGTTATGTGCCTTATGTCCAAGGCTTGATGCAAAACCACAATCGAGCCGGGGGTCTCATTGGAAGCAGCCTCTCTATTCCTACGGGGTAGAGGTAAGGCTGTCTACATCTCACCCTCCTCAGACCCTACCTTAGCTTTGCTATTGGTGGGATATACTGAGTATGATGATGATGATGATGGGATGTAGAATGAGATCTTAAAGGCATGAAACAAAATTAAACTAGTTTTTAAGAATCCATCTTTATTTCATGGTGGTACCAGTGGTGGTTTTTATATATGTTTATGAGAATAAGATTGTTATAAATTTTGTTTTGATTTTGAATCTGATTTTTTTTTTACTTATCGTTTAGTGAGCTATGTTGTGTGAGTGTTTCATACGAATCAAAGAATCCATTTTGAATATGGTTTTTTTTACTTCTTACTGCTCTTGTGTTAAAACGAAAGTCTATTAAGCTAATTAAATATACAATTTGTTATAGTGTTTGGGTTTTTTGTCTTTCTAAAAAATCAAGATTTATTGGCTATCAAATCTGATTAGAAAGTTAGGTTCTACTTGTTTGTCAAGAAGGTCTATGAATAGAATCCGGTTGTTTTTCATGCTACATATACCAATGTAAGCGAATTATATTTTCTCGTGTGCAGTGCTTATCCTATTTGATAGCGTTGACCAAATGCATAATTGTTAGAACATCTTGATATATATGGTTGGTTATTTGATAATTATATACTGATAATAATAGAACTGGATGAATAGTTAACTTATTTACGATTTTGCCATGACACCTAAACTGAAAAAACCCTACCTCCCTTTACACGTAATTACCCACTTAATCCTCCACTACTCCCACTAATCCTCCACTATCAAACCACTACCCAAAAACCGGGTTGCCATTGATTCTTTTATTAATTATATACAAAAAAAAAAAAACCCACACACAAACAAGCACCAAATACCCCTGTCTCCCTCTCGATTACATACATACCCACCCACCCACCTCTCTCTTTTCTTGGCATAAGACCGGCGAGCGGAGCCGGCTGACCAGCGCCGGAGCTTCGTCTGAGACGGTGGTGGTGAAGGAAGGCGGTGGTGAAGGAAGGCTCGAGCACGAGAGAGAGACCGAGATGAGAGAGATAATGGAGAGAGAGAACGGGGGAGGTAAGCGTCGGAGATAGGCGGTGGAGCAGCCGCTACGACGGCGGTGATGGAGGAGCCCCCTCCTATTTCTTTTATCTTCTATTTGCTAAAAGTTGGTGTTGGTTCATTATTAACGACTGATGACGATGTGGATTGTGGTGGCCAGGACCGGCAGGACGGAGGTGCCGTCGGGTTACCGGCCAACGGTAAGGCAGCAGCGGTGGTGTATCTCGGGCTTCGGTCCAGTGATGGTTCAGCTTCAAGTCTGGTTCGATTGACATAACAGGAAGGTCAGTTGTTTGGTTCGAGTTGTTTCGGAGCGGTTCGGTCGGATCTCAGGCCCGAGTCATGCTCAACGGGTTTGGTAAAACCCGAGTCAACTCGGGTCAACTCAGCAAGTCAACTCAGCCTTAAAATCCACAATTTTATTAGGTATTCTTCTACTATTTAAATTCTGATAATTTATTATTTTATAAGCTTCATCAATTACAATTTTTTATTTGAGTTAACACTAACAGGTCTATAAAATAATTCGTTCAAGATTAGTACTATTGCAAGCAAGTAAATTGTTTCTTTACAGTGTTTCATAGTGTACCACATTCTGACATAGTCGGTTCATGGGTTAAAGAAGGTAATGTCGCCAAGTTGATTGGGTGAAGCAAAATTTAAGGTATCATATATTTTCTGTCTTTACAGTTGATGTTCTCATTTTTACATTCTTCTTCAGCAATTGAATATTTTTGTATCCTTCATGAATTAAATCTTGCATGTAATTTGATTGTTTTGGTGATACTTACAAGGTGTTCGATGAAATGCACGTGTTTAGTTTTTATCTTATCCTCAGTATTTGGTAGGAAAAGTGCATATCAGAGTGGACTTAAAGATTTACTTATTTAGATGTAATCACTAAAGCATATACTATAGGATTATTAGAAAACTAATGTTTGGTGTTCCACACATATATTATATTGAAACTATGTTTTGGAATGACAAGTATGAAGTATGGAAACCAAGGGTTATTTCAAGAGGTAAGGAATCTAACGGTTCAGAAGTATATATTCGAACTATGTTTTGGGATGACAAGTGTGGAACACAAGGATTATTTGAAACATGGAATCCATGGGTTATTTCAACTGCTTAATCCATGGGTGTTTTTTTTTCCCTTAGATTACTAACACATTACATTTCTCATTTTTGTAGATTTGAAAAGTCGTGTGTGGTTGGGAACTTTGATTGTTTATTCGAACTTTAATATCTTTGTTATATTTTTTACTAATGAAATAAATTTTGCAGGGCTACAAGATGTTATAAAAAAGACCAAATAGAAAAGTGTTAAAATTTCAAACTCATTGTGGACTGTAAGGTAAAATTGATTTGATTTTGAAACTTGATATACTCCATTATAATAATAGTCAATGGCAGGGTCAATAATGGCAATAGGGATGGCAATCAAACCCGAACCCGCTAGGTAAACCCGAAACCCGACACATTTGGGACGGGTTTGGGTTCGGTTAATCGGGTTTGGGACGGGTTTGGGAATAGTTTTTATTTTTTTCGCGGGTTTGGGACGGGTTTGGGATTTAGTGATATACCCGTTTACCCGACCCAATTACCCGATAAAGTGTACCCGTTTACCTGATTGTATACCCGATATAATTTCTTTTATATTATTAAATATGTATATATATGATACATCCATTTTTTACACATATAGGTATTATATTTCGTATACATTATAGTTATTTGATATATATTCTTATAATGATAATACCAAATGTAATCGATTAGTAGTTACACGATAGATACCCAATGAGTTTTGAGATGAGTATACCCAACGAGTAATCTTTTTAAATTAACGGGTTTACCCGATACCCGATGGGTATTTATCCGCTAGAAACCCGACGGGTTTTGGGACGGGTTTGGGACAAGCGTATCTAACCGGGTTTGGGTTTGGGATTACCTAAACCCGTCCCAAACCCGACCCATTGCCATCCCTAAATGGCAACCACCACCAACACAATAATTGATTATTTAGCATCAACTTTATTGAATAAGTTATTCCTTTATTCCCACTTAGTGCTTTCTTATCTTTAATTAATTAAATAAATATTAATGCCCATTAATATGGAACAATTATATTTAATTAAATATGGAACTTACCTTCCAGACAAGAATACTAATATCATATTGTTAATTTCTGAATGCAGAAACAGGTGATATGCTTGCACCCATTGCTATATTACTGTTGATTAGAATAAAGGCTGAGCATAGTAGCTTGTAGCAGCCAGTAGCTTGATATGCATCACTCTTTAACAAAAGATAATTATATTAAGGCACAACTTCAACTTATCCATTTATAGAAACAATTTATTAATTTTCTTATTCTTACATTGTTTCTTAAACATAATTAATTTAGTGTTGCTCTAACTAAACAAAACTAATCATGGTGGAGTGGTGGCATACACGCGTGGAACTGAAAGGTTAAGCACGCAGGCAGGCACCTACCAATCGAGTTTCATGCATGTTTCAGATGTTTATCATTTTTATATTAACGAGATATTTTAAAAGAATTATGGATTTGTGTCATTTAGATGATTTTATACTTATTATTACATGTTGAGTTTCCTTTTTTCCTAACTTCGTTTAGATCCAAATGAAAAGATTCATAAATGATAGCTTTATCGACGTAATCGTTGTTGGAGGCAAACTGATTAATGTAGGAGATTTGTAGCAAGGTGTTTCAGAGATATCTGAATTTGCAGCTTCATAGAAGAGGTCATAACTTACCATGGAATCTTAAACAACAAAACAAACATGAAGTTTCTACGCTATTTCCTTTCGCCGCCGCAACGCAAGGCGGTTAAAAATACCTAGTTAGTAATAAACACATATTTGGTTGATTTCGGATATTTTAATAAAGTATTATAGTTTTGAGGAAAATGATAAATTATTATACTCCATATTTCGTGAAACTTTTCTTCACCTTCACATATTTATAATATTTTATATAGAGAAAAAGGTTGAATATAATATACGTTGTGTAACTAGTGTTCTTTACTTTTTGAAGTTTATGCAATCAGGAGGAATTGATTGATTGTCTGCTTCTTTTTTTAATCGGCAAAGGTTACATTGTTCCTGCTCTAAAACTAAACCAACAAATACTAATTACACCCCATGCCAGGATTCTTTACTCCTAAAACTTTTCTTCATCTTCAATCCCATTGCATTAAACACCATTTCCTTAATGTGTATATGATAGGTGGTTGAAAGTCCTTAGTTTCTCGTGTCTAAATTTGTGTTTTAATGTGGATTTGAGTTCTCAAATGCTCTACTTTGACACGGTTTGCATTTTGTAGGTCTTGATAAGTTTAAGTTGTATTTCGAGAGCTAATCAAGGCTCTGGAATGGAACTAAAGGCCTGGTTGAATAAACGAAAAAAGGGAGTTTTGGTGAGTATAGGTGTCGGCGACGGGCATTACTGGTATCACAAACGGCTTAGACTCGCGTCAACTGTCCCGTGAATAGTGTAAAACCCTGTCGACCATGTTAAGCTGTCGCCAACGGCTCTCAGCTCCGTCGGCAACGGCAGGCGCTGTTAAAAATGGCGCAAATTGGGGTTTTATTCTGAAAATGGGGAGTTTAATGAAATTAATTGATAATTCCGAATTTGGGGTTAGAAAAGACATCTTGGAGCCTATTCTTGGGATCATTCATCATTCCAAGTGATCTTAATTCAAACCCTAGTGTGAAATAGAACCTTGATGCTTATAATTTTGAACTGGGTGGTATCTGTTTACCTAGTATTGTTTTGATCATGTCAAAGTATTGCGTTGTTAATTATAATCGTTGATCTAATTGTTATCATTGTTCACAAATCGTTGGACAATCCAACACACTTTTCAAGCCAACCAAACAAAAAGATAAAAATTACAATAGCAGGCTTCATAAATCATTTTCTAATCAACATAGCTTATAACACGAACCACATACTCGTCATGGATTCGACACCCTTCTTACCACTTGCTATCTAGTTAAAGGTATTTAGGAACACTTTCTCTTCTTATCTTTAATCGGACCCTTCGACGTCGGTCAATATACATTATATACTTACATACGTATATATTATTAAGCCAGTGTCGATATTCATACATACATTGACAAATGTCAATGATTAAATAATAGTTCATTTTGTAGATCATAAGGCACACCCAAGACACATAAGTATACCTACATGTTTCACATGGCTTTGTGCCACCTATGATACGTAGTCATGTTATTATCTTTCATGTTTTAGCCCCTAATGGTGTGATTTGAATGTATATCACACATAAGTTATTTGATGTTCGAGAATACATGGAGTCATAGGCAAGTGTAAGGCAAAGCCCTATTACGTAGGCGCTATGTGGACTTTGGGGGCATTGACCTCCACATCACAAAAGACAAGGGGTGGTAAAAGACAAGGGAACAAGGGCAAAGCACCAAACAATCAAGTGGGTGGGTGAAGAGTAGGGGCAATGCCCATGGAGATCTCCAAGTTGGAGAGGGGCAACACCGTGGGAGTGTGTTGGCGGGGGTGGAGTGGTGGAGCTTGCCCTCCCCTCTCCACACCTCTATTCCATTAAAGATTTTATGAGTTCAATCTTTGTATTCCAAAATATAAGTTTTTACGGAAAAGAAAAGTTTAATGGGTGTAATTACAATTTGTAACTCCAACTCCTTTCAATCAAACATATTTGTGATCCTAATCGATTTTACAAGAATATCTTAGTAGGGGGTCATCTTTTGAAAAGAAAATTAAAAATAGAAGAGATCGAACAAAGGGTATAATTATAAAACACTTACTAGTTTTTTCTTATATCATTAATTAGTTAAAAACACTTTATACTAAACATCAAAATTTTTGCCTATACACATTAAAAATTATCCTACACATCAAAATTTATCATTCATATAATTAGGTTTATTTTAAAAGAATATATTTTGAAAATGAGTTATTAGTTTAATTTTATTAACTAATTTACTGGAATAAATGAATAAATCAATTATGTAAATTTTCCCCTATACTTTTACAATAACAATAAATACGAATATCAAATTGAGCACTTTTATTTATTACACTATGTTAGTAATCCAATTCTCAATATAATATAACATAACAAATAATAACATGCATTCTTTTTTAACCCATTTATGTAAGTCCTTCCCTTCGAAACAATTTCTTTTCATCTTAGAACCATGCTGGGCTTGGGATGCAAACAAGCCAAACGAGACGAAAAAACCTTGTTCGTGTTCATTTGTTAAGAAAATATATGTGTTCACAAACTGTGCATTAAAAAAAAAAAACTTTCGGGCCGTTCGTTAAGGAAGAGGGTCGTCCCCAAGAATGATAAAAAAAACTTTCGGGCCGCGTATGAGACAAAAAAATTAGGCCCCCTCCCTATAATTTAAAATTATCAATTATATATCCAAAAACTACAATACGACCATATTTGATTAACTGTTACAAAATATACAAAACAATGGTAGTGTGTAGGGCTGTAAACGAAACCGAACGTTTAGCGAACAGTTCGTGAACCGTTCAGCGGGAAGTTCGTTTATGTTCGTTCGTTTAATAAACGAACAAACACGAACAAGGAATTTCGTTCGATTAGTTAAATGAACGAACATGAACAAATGCCTCATTCGTTCAGTTGTGTTCGTGAACGTTTGGTAAGGTGTTCGTGAACGTGTTCGTGAATATTCGTTCATTTGCGTTTGTTTATGTTCGCATGTTTGCGTTTTAATGAAAGATTTTTGTACTTTCATATATTTTATCTATACTTTTATATAATTAAACTTATATTTATTTCATTACCCTAAGAATTAAACTAAGAAAACCCTATTTCACCTTGTTTATGCACTATTTCCCTTTCATTTCTTATTATTTACATCGACGAATACGATCAACCTCCGTTCCACAATAACGAATTCAAGTTCTAGTGCTACTCTCTAGGCCATCCACCTTTATCCTTCGTCGCATTCGTCAAATTTATTTGTGTTCGTGAACCGTTCGTAAACACGCCCATTTCCTTAATGAACGAACAAAAACATAAAATCACGTTCGGTAAGTGTTCGTGAACACATTTATTTCTTTAACGAACGAACACGAACAAGGCCATGTTCGTGTTCGTTCGGTTCGTTTACAGCCCTAGTAGTGTAGCAAACTGATCGAACTAACATTAGGAAAATGATTGGAATTGTCAAAAGCACTTGACATGCATTTATAGCATTAGGAAAATGATTGACCACATGGTATCGCACCTGACACGTCGATCGTTGTAAGCAAGAATGCAAGATTGTTGTCTATCGTTGATGTGATGAATTGTTGATGTCGTTCGTTGTTCGTCAAATCGTCCCCAAAAACCTGAAACGTCAATGTTGTTTTTTAAGCGCCTAATAGCCTAGCGAATAATCAATTTTTAGTAGGTTTAAATTTGGGGCCTTTAGCGGATCTGAGCCCGTTGAACCACATGGTATCGAACCTGACACGTCGATCGTTGTAAGCAAGAATGCAAGATTGTTGTCCATCGTTGATGTGATGAATTGATGATGTCGTTCTTCGTTCATCCAATCGTCCCCAAAAAACCTGAAACGTCAATGTTGTTTTTTAAGCGCCTAATAGCCTAGCGAATAATCAATTTTTTAGTAGGTTTAAATTTGGGGCCTTTAGCGGTTCTAGGCCCGTTGTAGAATTTGGTTGGTTGATAGGTTTTTCTTTTGTGCCTTTTATTATATGTATAATATAAAATTTATAAAAAAAAAAAAAACTTTTCAAGCCCTCTGAAAATTTGGACCTTGGGTCGTCGTCCGGCTTGGCTGGCCCAATAGCCCCCTATTAAGGAAATGAACATGTTCTTGTTTGTTTGTTAATTTTAGGTAACAAACGTTCGTGAACACAAACTAATGTTCATGAGCACAAATGGAAACAAACGAATATAAACAAACGTTCATGAACAGAATATATAATACACTGGTTCTTATTAAAGTTTTTAATTGTTGGAATTTTGAAGTATTTAAATAAACTATAAAAATTAAAATCATTAACAAGCTATCAAACGCAAACGAACACGTTATCGAACGCTCACGAACATAAATGAATTAACTCGACATCTATTGATGTTTGTTCATTTAAATATATGAACTGAATTTCTTGTACGTGTTTGTTCATTGACTAAACGAACAAACACAAACAAACTTCTTACTAAATGATTTACAAACTGTTCGCTTAATGTTCGGTTCATTTGCAGTACTACCGGGGACCCACTAGCTTAACATTAGTGGTGTTCTCTCAAGTTAGATTACAACTTATTTGAATGGGTTTATTTGGATTTGAAACTTTTGAAATTGAATTCAAAAACGGATTCGAATCTAAAATTCTTGTTCAACTTGATTTAAATAATCTGGATTGTAAGATAAATAATAAATTTTATTTATATATCTAATAAATAATTTTATTTTTCAAATAAAATACATATGATTCGTGTCGAGTCAAATAAAAAATCACGCATTTGAATTCGATTTAAAACCAAATTTAAAATTTGACTTGGATAAGAATTCGTATTCATTTGCTTCCAACTCAAGTCTAGATTTTTCAAATTCGATGCGAATAATAAAACACCTTCCTTTGAACGAAGGGTTTCTGAAGAAACACAGAACTAATTAGAGGATAATCAGTTTGGTTTATGTTCCTTGCATAGTGGTTAATCTTCTTATGGTTTCCTGAGCTCCTTAATGACCGTGGTTAACTGCAAAACAAAACACCGTTACTCGTTAAGAGGGGAATGTGGGGGTTTCCCTCTTAACCGGGCTCCGGCGTGAGAATAAGCGACTGTGCTTAGGAGATAATTAAGTATTAAGTGAGAGTAGAGGGAATGGAATGTTTAACCTGTGGAGTGAGGTCTCTATTTATAGCCGCAGAGGTGTAAGAGGATATGGGCTGATGGGCCTTGGGCCGGAAGTCGACAACTTGGGCGATATGCTCTTTGTCTCACTTGTCTCGACCGTTAGTGGTTTCTGAGAGTTCTTTGGTGCTGGCGCACAGTGATTGGAGCCACGTGTCATGGTTGTCGGCCTGGCCGCCGTCCTGCCATCAGCAGGTAAGTGGAGATCGTGGGGCAGTTGTCTCTGCCTCATGATTGGTGCCATGTAGGCGTCCTTGAGTACTTTTTGTCTCCTGCATGTCAGACGATCGTGGAGCACGATTGAGCAGGGTCAGAAGGGCGCTTATTGGCTCTTTTTTCTGCCACTTGTACTGTGTACTATTTTGGAACAGTCTTGCGCTGTTAACGCGCGAGGCCCTTGTTGAGCACGTAAAAACCTCGCGCGTGGTATTGGTCTATTGCACATTATTTTCATAATGCTAAGTGTTGTTAATTGGAGCTTCTTGTTATTCTGACCTCGCGCCGCATTACAAGATGTGGTGTATCTCGCGCGAGGTTGACAAAATAAGAAAATTGTTGGCTAAGGAGTATGGTCCCGCGCGACCTTGCAGGAGGATTGCGCGGCTTTTTGGGACCATACCCCTTCAAGTCCCCCCAGTCCAGTGCTGCACCATGCGCGAGGTAAATGATTGGAGCTCTGGACTTAGAGAAATAAGAAGTATAAAATGATTTTTTGATGATGGTAGGCAGCGCACAAATAAACTTTGTTGGTTATTACGGCGCGGCTACCATGTCTGGCTCTGTCTTTGCTGTTTTAACTTCTTCATGAAGTTTGTAGTGACTTTTGGCGGGAAAATTCTCGAAATTTGAATTCTGACAGGTTGGTGAGAATGTCGTGGTTGGTGACGTTTGATTTGACCGCTGACACGATTGTCATCAAGTTGTTGCTGACGGTTCGGCTTTTTGTCAGGAGAGTGAGGTCCACGCGCGCGTGGTAACCGTCACTCCGGGAAGTACGCCTTACGTGTCATGCTCTGATTGGTCACGTGTGCGGCGATCTCGGCACGTTTACCCATCGCATTAAATGCGATGGGTATATATATCTGAAGAGATGTGAGGGGTCGTCACTTTCTACTGTTTTTCTCCATCTCTTCTCAAATTCTTTGCACCTTCAAACCTTTTGAAGAACAAATAGCAGATCTTCGAGTCTTCAAGAAGTATCGTAGTAGATCTTCAAGCCTGTTTCCGAAATATTCAGGGTTTCTTTGCTGACTATCAATGGCTGAAGAACAACATGAAGATAATCCCGGAGAAGAAGGTCCTGTACCTGTTCTTCGGTGGGATCTAGGGTTGTTTGAACAGCTTTCCCGAAGTTTCCGGTTCCCACCGGAGTGGGATGCCCGGTACCCCGGCCAGAACCAGACGGCCGCTGATGCACCGCCGGGGTACATCACCTTGTTCGAAGACTTCTTTCATCAAGGTAATTTCCGGTTGCCGGCGACGAACTTTATGGCACATATCCTTCAATATTATGGGTTTCATATCTCTCAGATGAGCCCACCCGGGATGGTCCGTGTCAGACACTTCGAGTTCTTGTGTTGGGCTCATGGGATTGAGCCGACTGTTGAGAAGTTTCGGGCCCTTTATCAGCTTCAGAAAAATATGGGTTTCTACTCGTTTGCCAGTCGTGGCGCCGCTAAGAAGGTATTGCTAAATCCTCCTAAGAGTTTTCATGATTGGAAACCGAAATTCTTTTATATTCGAGAGGAGGTTATTCCCATTGCTATGACGTTCCGCGCTTGGAATGAAGCGATTGTTAAAGAAGACTTGCCTATTCCCAAGACTGAGGCTTGGTATAGGGAGCTTACTGCCACTCCTAACCGAGTGTTTGGGGAAACGTGTTAGTAGCGGCGCGCATGAGTGACCGATGGCCGGCTGATAGCGAGGATGTTCCGGTTCTGATGTTCGAGGATAAAGGTTAGCACTTTACTTGTCCTCTTCAGTTTTGCTCCTTATAAGTCTACTGTTTATTTATGTAATTTGTCTTGTAGAGGCGCGACTGTATCAAGCCGCATTTTCCACCTTTGGTGGCGCGATGAGTGTGCGCCCGCTCCAAGCTGGGGAGGAGTTCTGGTACGAACGAATTAAAGGGAATTTCATGTACCCTGTGGCAGATGCATTTACTGCGCCGCCTACTGTAACTGAAGGTGCGCATATACCTAACCCTCGTCCCTTGCGCTCCATAACTTCTGCTGGGAAAGAGATTGTCTATCTTTCCAGCGAAGAGTCTGTGGGGTCTTCAACCGAGGAGTTAAGTTCCTGGTCTACCATCTTTGCAGGTGTGCTGCGCGACCTGGGTATTGACCCCGAGGAGAAGAAGAAGAAACCCCCTAAGAAGAAGAAAACTGACGAACCTGAAGTCACGAGTAAGAAAGGTGGGAGTAGCCGCGCAGCTACTGGTGCTGCTGGTACAGGTACTCTTCGGCTTCGTCAGAGTGGCTTAAAAGATTATGTGATAATTAGTGACTCACTTGAGGGCTTGTCGTGCGTAGGCGGAGGTAAAGGCGGAGCAGGTGCCTCAAGAGGTGAAGGTGGCGCGGGTTCTCGCAACCCGGATGCTGGCGCTACTCCTTCCTCTGCTGAGCATGCGGAAGAGGAAGAAGAGGAGGAAGAAGAAGAAGCTGCTGGAAAGTTGATCAGCAGAAAAAGGACCAGGAGCGGGGCGACTGCTGGTGTGACTGTGGCGTCGAAGGCTGGAGGAGCTCTGGTGCTTGGTAAACAGAGCAATTTGCGCTCACTCTATCAGTTCTCTCCTGGTAAAGTTTGTTTTTAGTTCTTTTTTCTGGCTTTCCTTGCCTTGGCCCTTTGATTTCTGTAGAGGGCAAGAAGAAGGCCCCTGAGAAGGGTGTTGTTTTTACGGAGCCAGAGCCAAAAAGGCCTAAGATTATCATCAAATCTTCCGAGACTGCTGGGGCTGAGCATGACAAGGGCAAACATGTTGCTGAGGTCGAAAAGGCGAAGGCTGCCGAAGAGAAGAAGAAAGCTGATGAAGAACGTAGGAAGAAAGTTGATGAAGACAGGAGGAAGGAAGCTGAGGCAAAGAAGAAAGCTGAGGAAGACCAGCGCCAGGCTGTAGAGGCGCGCAAGAACAAAGCTGCTGAAGAAAAGAGGAAGAAGGCAGAGCAGGAAAGGAAGAAAGCCGATGATGAGAAGAAAAAGGCTGAGCAGGAGAGAAGAGCTGCTGAGAAGGCTCTTGCTGATGCTGAGAAGGAGAAGGGAAAGGAGAGAACCCTGGAGAAGGAGAAGGAGAAATCTGCTGCTGAAAGGCCTGTTGGTATTTCTATTACCAGAGGCGCGGGTTCATCTGCTGGTCAGGGTGGTGTGAAAACTGGCGCGCCGCCGCGCTCTCCGATAGGCCCCCGGGATACAGTGGGGGATATTTATTACAAGTCTTACACCGAAGAGAGTCGCGGTGACGCTCCGCACAATCCGCCTTGGGGTTTGAAGCAGAAGGATACTTTCCTCGAGTTCGCGCCTTGCCATGACTGGCTGGTGAATTCGATTCCTCCCGGGGAGATGGATCGTCAACGGGCGCGGACTCACAGCGGGCTCTATCATGCCTATGTTGTTGGTGAAGCCAACACCCGCACCGCTAACCAAGAAATTGTCCGGGAATGGCGAACCATGGTTAGGGAGAGGGATGATTGGGAGAAGTATCGCGATCGCATACTGAGGCGTGCTGCTGACTTGGAGAAGTCTAGAGCTGCGTTTGATGAGCAGAAGGCGAAGTTCGAGGCTGACCGAAAGTCTGAAGAGTGGGGGCGCGAGGCCCTGAAAAATAAACTTCATACTGCTGAACAGCAACTGGCTAAGGAGAAAGCCGAGTTCAAGCGCATATGCGCGAAGGATAACGAGCGCGCGGCTGCGGATCGTAACAAGATTGTCAACCTTGAGGCTAAGGTTGTGGAGTTGACGGCTAAACTCGAAGATGCGCAAGCTGCTACGGTTGCTAAGGAGCAGCTTGAGGTTCGTGCAACCTTAACACTTTTTCCTTGTATGGTTTGTTTGCAATATATCCTAAGTCCTATCCTTTTTAGGTTGAGCTTGCTGAAGTGAAGGGTCAGCTGTCTGTTAAGGACAAGGACTTGCAAGCCAAGGATGTCGAGATCGCTGAGCTAAAACGTCGCCTGGAATAGCAGGTTGATAAATGCGAATCCTTGGAAATCGACCTCGAAGCTGAGAAGGTTAAGGCTGCGACTGCTGAGGAGGCCAAGCAACGTGCTGAGGAAGCGCGTGATGTTAGCACTTCTGCCCTCAATGTAGCACAAACTAATTATGCTGAGGCTCAGGGCATTGTTAACACTCTCGTTTCTGAGGCCGAGTGGATGCGCGGCCGTGGAGTAGTGCTGGTATGCTTATCCTTTTTTCCTTCCAAAGTGTATTGTTAGAAGTTGTTTTTAATGCGCAAACTCCGCTGTAGGTTGCCAACTCCATTCTCAATGCTGGGGAGCTGGACCGTGCTGTCGCTGCTTTGACCGATGCTGCGCGCGCTGTTGGTCACCGAGGAGGGTACCTGGAATGCGCACAACATGTTGAAGAAGCACTTGGACAGGAGTTTGACGTCAGTCGTTGTTCGGTTACTGACCAGGCTAGTGTCGCGCTGACACGCGCTGAACATGCTTATGACCACTTGTCACTGCCTGTGATGGACTTAGTTGCCAAGGCTTTGGAACATGATGACTGGTGCCAGCGCCTTAAGGGCATTCTTGATCCACGTATAACGGTTGAATTATCAGATGAGGAGGCCGCTGTGGATGATGAAGGTGATGGTGGCGACAAGCATGATGGTGATGATGTCTGAGATTGTTTCGAGTAGATAGGTTTTGTATGGCTTTGTGCCTTGTGAATTTCTGTAGGTTTCTGATGTAACTTCTTGCGATGTCGCGCCTTTTAATGGATGACGTTAGCTTTTATGCAATTGTTCTGATTCTGTTTGAACATGACGTTTATCCCATTTCGTTACAATTATTGCACTGTTGTTAGAAACTTAGGTTAAATTAGCGAGAATAAATGTAAGCATGGCTCTTGTGTGAGCAATTGCCCGGTCTCGCGCTGTGTTCGCGGAGGACCTTGGAGGCATGACTGGAGTGTTTTCTTGCTAATCAGAAGTTTAACATGCATTTGTAACGAAAGAAGTCAGTCGTGATAAAAGAGCATGTCGTATGCTTTCATTGATTAAGTAGGCGCTTAGGCCAAGATACATTGCGTAAGTAGCAAAATAGGCGCTTAGCCAACATGAGTAATTACAAATGCGCGTGGCCAACATGGGTGGGTAATGGCGCAAGGCCGATAGTAGTTACATATAGCACTTGCGCAGTTGTTGCGCATTCCACGTGCGCGGGATGATGTGTCCATCCAGGGTGCGCAATTTGTAAGCCCCTTTTCCTAGCACTTCGTGGACCAAGTATGGGCCTTCCCATTTGGGTGCTAGTTTTCCAGGTCGTTCAGCGTTTGAGGCTTCGTTGTCCCGAAAGACATATTCCCCTGGAGTGAAGGTACAGATGCGTACTCGCGCGTTGTAGTACCTCTCCAGTTGTGTTTTGTACTTGGCTTCTTTAATTCGCGCAATTTCGCGCCTTTCTTCCAGCAAATCCAAGTCAAGACGACGCTCTGCCTCGTTGTCGATTGCGTTGACTGCTGTCAAACGCGGAAAGGGCAGGCCAACTTCTGCCGGGATAACCGCTTCTGAGCCATAGACTAGGCTAAAAGGGGTCTCGCCGGTGCTTGTCTTTGGCATGGTGCGGTGAGCCCATAAGATACTCGGGAGTTCATCCACCCAGCCTCTTCGCTTCGTGCCCAGTCGGGCCTTAATCCCTTCGACAATACACTTGTTTACGCTTTCAACCTGCCCGTTGCCTTGAGGATGTGCAACGGAGGAGAAAGTGTGTTCGATCTTCATCTCTTTCATCCAGTTCTGGAGGTCTTCAGACGCGAAGTTAGTGCCATTGTCGGTTACAATCTTGAGTGGGAGCCCAAATCTGCAGATGATGTGTTCCCAAATGAACTTGCGCACCATCATGGCGGTAGTTGAAGCAAGGGCTTTGGCCTCCACCCATTTTGTGAAGTAATCGACGGCCACTATTATGAACTTGACGGCGCCGGGAGCGTCTGGGAAGGGTCCTACCATGTCGATTTCCCACTGCTGAAAAGGCCAAGCAGTTGATACGGGGATCAGGTCATTCTTGGGGCGCAGGGTCTTAAGAGAGTGCCGCTGACAGGAGTCGCACTTGCGCAGCTCCTTCAGGGCATCAACGTGCATCCCTGGCCAGTAATACCCGGCGTTCATAGTCTTCGCAACAACCATGCGTGGTCCCGCATGGATGCCGCAGATTCCTTCATGAATCTCCCTTATCAGATAGTTCGCATCTTGAGGGTCCACACAGCGCAGTAGTGGCCCCAAGAAGGACTTGCGGTATAAGATACCACCATTCATTTCGTACTGCAGAGCTTTGTTCTGAATCTTTCTTGCCTCCGCTTTATTCTCTGGGAGTATTCCTTCTTTCAAGTACTGAATGATAGGGGTCATCCAGGATGGCTGCCCTAACTCGATCACATTGACTTGACGTAACAAGACTGAAGGGTTCTTGAGTACCTCAATCCTTACATCTTTGGCAAGATGTTGGAAGGATGTTGAAGCAAGCTTGCTCAAAGCGTCGGCTGGTTTGTTTTCGGAGCGATTGATGTGGATGACCTTGTGAGACTTGAACTGTTGGAGCAACTCTTTTGCCTGCTCTAGATATAGGGCCATAACCTCACCCCTTGCATCGTATATACCGTTGACTTGGCTGGCTATCAAGAGTGAATCAACATGTGCATGCAGGTTTTTAGCTCCCATTTTGATGGCGAGGCGCAGGCCTGCCAGAAATGCCTCGTATTCCGCCTCGTTGTTGGTGTTTTTAAAATCCAACTTAATAGCGTAAGTGAATTCGTGGTTTTCGGGGCTTACAAGGCGCAATCCAGCTCCCGCGCCATCTTCGTTTGAAGCCCCATTAGTATAAAGCATCCAAGTCTCGTTTGTCGTGTCTTTCACTGGAGTTTCAACAAGCTCACAATCCTTGATTTTATCAGCTGGGACTTCTGTGATGAAGTCCGCTAGAACTTGACCCTTGATAGCTGGGCGCGCCCGGTACAGAATGTTGTGACCTCCCAACTCAATTGCCCATTTGGCGAGCCTTCCAGATGTTTCTGGTTTCTGAAGTATCGTGCCGATATGGAAATTGGTAAGTACGGTAATCACATGCCCTGTAAAATATCTGCGCAGCCTTCGGGAAGCATGTAGTAGCGCAAGAACCAATTTTTCCATCGTGGAATATCTTGTTTCTGGGTCAGTGAGCACCCTGCTGACGTAATAAATTGGAGTCTGAACTCCATTTCTTTCCACCAGTAATACCGATCCTACTGCCTTATCTGAAGAAGATAAGTACAGTACGAGTGGTTCTTTTTCAAAAGGTGCAGTCAGGGTAGGAAGCTCGATCAAACATTCTTTCATTTGCTGAAAAGCCGTTTCTGCTTCAGGGGTCCATCTGAACTCTTGCTTCTTCACACAATTGCGCAGTGTGCTGATAAAAGGGTACGACTTCGCGGCATAATTTGACAAAAAGCGGTTAAGCGCGGCGAGGCGGCCGGCCAACCGCTGCATTTCTTTGATTGTTCGCGGCGATGGCATCCGTTCTATTGCCTGGACCTTCTCCGGGTTCACTTTAAAGCCGCCGTTGGTGACTATGAAGCCTAGAAACTTCCCTTCTTCCATGCCAAAAGAACACTTGGCTGGATTCAACTTCATGTTTACGCTGCGCAATGAATTGAACGTTTTCTCGATGTCCTTCAACATTTGGTCTTCTTCGGGACTTTTAACCACTAGATCATCGATGTAAACTTCAATATGCTTTCCGATGTCACCCGCGAAGGTCTTGTCCATCAATCGCTGGTATGTAGCGCCAGCATTCTTCAGACCGAATGGCATCTTCGTATAGCAAAAAATCCCCAGATCCGTGCGGAAAGCTGTCTTGTCTTCATCTTCGAGCTTCATTTGAACTTGATGGTACCCCTTGTAGCAATCCAAGAAGCACTTCCATCTGTATGGCGCGAGAGAGTCTATCTTTTTGTCGATCTCAGGCAAGGAATAGCAATCCTTAGGGCATGCCTTGTTGAGATCGGTATAGTCGACGCACATTCGCCATCCGCCACTAGACTTCTCTACCATTACGGGGTTCGCAACCCAACTCTGATAACGTACTTCTCGCAGGATGCCGGCTTTAAGTAACTCGCAAACTTGCTCATTCATTGCTTTTGTCTTGTCTGCCCCTAGGCTGCGCCTTCTTTGGACCTTCGGCTCAACCGAGGGGTAGGTGTTTAAACAGTGCTCTGTGATGTCGCGCGGGACTCCGGTCATGTCGGCCGGGGTCCAGGCGAAAATATCCATGTTCTTGAATAGGAGCTGCTTGAGGCGAGTTCTGATATTTGGTGAGATAGCGTGACCTATCGTCACCGTTTGCTCCGGATATTTGCGATTTAAAACCCATTTTTCGGGCTCGGTTGCTGAAACCTTCGCCGCTTTTGTTGGGCGCATCTCTTCAGTTGACATCACTTCTTTCTTTGCATAAACGATTGCCACCCCCGTCTTGGTTGGGAAACCAATCGCTGAGTGGGGGGTGGAAGTAATCATATTCAGCTCACCTTGCGTCTCTCTCCCGATCAGCACGTCATGTCTTGACTTAACAGGCATCACCATGAAGTTGATGTTTGTTGTCCTCGAATGCTTCCCGTCAGAGAGTGTGACGGGGAAGCTAATTTGGCCTAACAGGAAGACCATTTCATTACAGAACCCAGACAGTGGGTAGTCAACTGGTTCGAGTCTCGCTTTGTCTTCCTCGTCGAACTGGTTAAAGCATTGTTCATAGATGATGTCTGCTGTACTCCCCGGGTCAATGAAGACGTATTCAGTTTCATAATGGCCGATGATACCGGTGATGACGATGGGTCGTGTGGCTCGGGGACCCCCGCGCACCACCGGGAAAATAACTTGCTGTTCTTGCCATGAAGGCTCATAAGGTCTCTTGCCTTTTTCTCTTGCGCTATACCTTGGTCCATTGACCATGTGTGTTTCCAGGCGTCGAACCTTCTTGTGATTTCCTTCATCGTGGCGATGGAGCTGTCGCGTTTCTTTGCGCACATTCTTCACTAAGTGGCTCAGCTTTCCACTCTTTAGTGCTCTCTCGATCTCTTGTCGCAAGCTGTAGCAATCATCTGTTATGTGGCCTGTATCCTTGTGGAAATCACAATACAGATTGGGGTCTTGTCCCTTTTTGTTCGTCATAGGCCTGGGAGCCTTAAAGTCATGGTTCTCCGTCATTAGCACCTCTTTTGGTGTTTTTATGAGCGGAGTCCAATGCTTTTCACGATTATCGTCTCGGACTGCCTTTCTATAACCGATGCGGTCAATGGTGTCACGCGCGTCTTCTTTATAACGGGATCGTTCTTCGTAACGGGGTCGATCGCTATAACCGCTGGAGTGGTTGGCCTTCCACCCAGGGTTTTTGCCTTTGTTGCGCCTGTTGTCATCGCGCGAGTGACCCCCTTTGGAAAATCTATCTTCAGAACGATAGTTGTTGTTTCGTGCGAGAGACTCTTCCGTTTGCGCGACTATCTTCGCGGCTTCCATGAGTTTGTCCCACTCCTTTGGCATTCCATCTTTCCCAGTAATGGTTCTAATCAGGTTATCACAACGGATTGCTTTCTTGAAATGGCAGCGCATGAGTTGTTCGCTCACGCCACCGATCTCCAAACATTCTTTGTTAAAACGCGTAATGAAATCTTCCAAACCCTCATTATCTCTTCGCCAGATATCTTCAACTTCAGCTGTGTCGCGCTGGTATCGCCTTTGCTGACTGAAGTGACTCAGAAACTGAGTCCTGAAATCTACCCATGATTTTATTTTTCCAGGAGGAAGGCTGTCGAACCAGGCGCGAGCAGCCCCCGTTAATGTTTGGATAAACAAATGACACCACATGGGCATGTTCCAACCTCCCATGCAGCCCACGCTAGTAAACACTCTGACGTGATCGTCTGGATCAGTCAATCCGTTGAACTTTCCGACAGTCGGAGGCAACTTTTCTCTCTTGAGCGGCGCTAGTGCTATCTTTGGGATGAACTTCGAATGCTCTATAGCTTCTTCTGGTCGATAGGCGAGGCGAAAGTCACGCTCCGCCTCCTCGGTATAACCAACGTGTCGCCTTGGTTTGTAATACTCGTGATTTCTTTGCAAACGATTGAAGACCGAAGATTCGTCATCGTTTTCCCAGGTTGGATCGTTCGGGTCAGTTTCCTCCCACTCATCGTTCATGTTGCGCGGCGTGAGCCGGCTATGAACTGGGCCTCTTTGGAAATTTGACGGTTCATCATAGTAGCTTTCTGTCTCCCCCCGCGTGTCGCGCGTGTCCTGCATGCTTAGTCTTCGGGTAGGGGGAGGTCTGTTGGCTCTTCCTTGGATTTTTTGCGGTGGTGGCATCGGGCGCGGCCCGTGACTTGGGCCGGTTGGTGTAACCAAGGAAGGCTCTGCCGTTAGAACTGCTTGTTGCGCGCTCAAGGATTGATATGCCGCGTTAATGGTGGCGAGTTGCTTGGCGTACCATGAGGCTGGGGTTTCGCCTTCTGGTAGCCCTAATAGCTCCGATATGTTCTGGGGTGGAGCTGGGTTTGAAGGTCCAGCACCGTTGTTTCCTGGGGTGTTTTGAGTGATGCGGGTGAAGCTCCCGCGCGGACCCCCGGTGTTGGCTACTTCGACTTCACCAACTTCTTCAAAGTGTTGGGGTTGGCCATTTTGATTACCTTCCCCCAACGCTGCATTTGGGTTTTCACCGAAACCAACGAACTCAGGTACGATTCCTTGACCAGCCATGGATCGAAGGAAGAAAAAACAACGAAAAACTCAGGAAAGAAGATGAAAGTGGTTTGTAGAAAAAATCGGTGGGCGCCAATGAAGAAACACAGAACTAATTAGAGGATAATCAGTTTGGTTTATGTTCCTTGCATAGTGGTTAATATTCTTATGGTTTCCTGAGCTCCTTAATGACCGTGGTTAACTGCAAAACAAAACACCGTTACTCGTTAAGAGGGGAATGTGGGGGTTTCCCTCTTAACCGGGCTCCGGCGTGAGAATAAGCGATTGTGCTTAGGAGATAATTAAGTATTAAGTGAGAGTAGAGGGAATGGAATGTTTAACCTGTGGAGTGAGGTCTCTATTTATAGCCGGAGAGGTGTAAGAGGATATGGGCTGATGGGCCTTGGGCCGGAAGTCGACAACTTGGGCGATATGCTCTTTGTCTCACTTGTCTCGACCGTTAGTGGTTTCTGAGAGTTCTTTGGTGCTGGCGCACAGTGATTGGAGCCACGTGTCATGGTTGTCGGCCTGGCCGCCGTCCTGCCATCAGCAGGTAAGTGGAGATCGTGGGGCAGTTGTCTCTGCCTCATGATTGGTGCCATGTAGGCGTCCTTGAGTACTTTTTGTCTCCTGCATGTCAGACGATCGTGGAGCACGATTGAGCAGGGTCAGAAGGGCGCTTATTGGCTCTTTTTTCTGCCACTTGTACTGTGTACTATTTTGGAACAGTCTTGCGCTGTTAACGCGCGAGGCCCTTGTTGAGCACGTAAAAACCTCGCGCGTGGTATTGGTCTATTGCACATTATTTTCATAATGCTAAGTGTTGTTAATTGGAGCTTCTTGTTATTCTGACCTCGCGCCGCATTACAAGATGTGGTGTATCTCGCGCGAGGTTGACAAAATAAGAAAATTGTTGGCTAAGGAGTATGGTCCCGCGCGACCTTGCAGGAGGATTGCGCGGCTTTTTGGGACCATACCCCTTCAAGTCTTGACAAAATCACGCATTTGAATTCGATTTAAAACCAAATTTAAAATTTGACTTGGATAAGAATTCGTATTCATTTGCTTCCAACTCAAGTCTAGATTTTTCAAATTCGATGCGAATAATAAAACACCTTCCTTTGAACGAAGGGTTTCTCACAAGGTCATGTCACCATAGGAGTTTTTACGTTTTACTTATGATCGTCTTGACATTATGACAATCGATTTCATAAAATATATTAAAAATATTAATAAATACCCATTAAATATCTACCATATTATTAGACTTATATGGACAGGTGCCGGCCAATCTGTGCCGTCACTCGAGGTCCAAATTTTTAAAGGGCCCGAAAAGTTTTTATAAGCTTTTATAGATATGTTAAATCTATCTATACTATATAATAAAAGAAACCACTTTAGGGACATTTGTCATCATATTAGGCTAACTCTTATAGATAATTATTATTTTAGTTTAATTTCTTCTAATTAATTATAGATAACCTCCTACCAAATAATATTTAATTTAATATCTTATATCATTAGATAGCGAGACTCAATCAATGATATTTTCATTAGCCTTAATAATCCAGTGGTGACCATTTAATAAGAATGGATATATTCACATATATTATGGACATAAAACCACATACATAACTATCGACAACATATATAGTCCCACAGTCTATCAATTTTATTTCTGCTAAACTAAAGACCTTTAAGTGTTCAATTACTTCTGCTAAACTAAAGACATTATTAGTTTAATATTTTATGGATAATTATTATTTAGTTTAATCTCCTTCTCATTTATAATATTATTTATTTGAATTAATTATATTTGAACGTTTTGTTTAATTTGGTATCAAATAGATTTTACGAAACTTAAAATAAAATTAACAAATATTATTTATCATTTATATATATTTACGGAGTTTTAAATAAAGGGTTAAATTTATTGAGATTTCGTTAACAAATTTTGCAACAACAGAATAATCTATTTTTATCACGAAAACCATACTTTCTATTAATATATTAAAGATTTATATTTTCAGTATACAAAATTACATTTACTCAACCCATGTAATACATGAGGTTTTTTAAGATGTAACTTTTTATTATTTGATATACAAAATTAGATTTATTCAATTCGTACGGTACACGGGGTTTTCTAAGGATATATATATATATATTTTTATTATTTAGTACAAGAAATTACATTTATTTAAACCGTGTAATGCGCATATTTTTAAAGATGTAATTTTTTATTATTTGATATATAAAATTACATTTATTCAAGCCGTGTAATAAATGGGGTTTTTCAAAAATGTATTATTTTATTATTTGGTAAACAATATTACATTTATTCAACCAGTGTAATACACGTGGTTTTAAAGATATAACTTTTTTTATTTGGTATATAAAATTACATTTATTCAATCCGTACAATATTGTTCTTATAGATATAATTTTTTATTATTTCATATATAAAATTATATTTATTCAACCCGTACAATAAATGAGGTTTTTAAAAATATATAATTTTATTATTTAGTATATAAAATTATTTGTGTTCAACCCCGTGTAATACACGGGGTTATAACTTAGTTATCTAACATATAATAAAAGACTCCAAATAATGCCATGACATTTCTCCTTCAACTTATTAAATATTAATAATATTATTAGTATATTTAATAAGGAAAAAGGGTATTGAACTAATTTAAAATCTTATCGTCTTACTATATCTAATAAGTTAATATTAAATTAGAATTCATTTAAGTATTAATAATATTGATAACTAAACTGTATATTCTATATATTAACACGTTAACAATAAAAATAACATCTATACTATATAATAAAAGAAACCTGTTTTGGGACACTTGTCATTCTCTCATTTAATTGATTAAAATTATTAATAATACTAATAATAATAATATTTAATCTAAATTAATACAAATTTTTATTATTAATAATACTAGGTTATAACCCCGTGTATTACACGGGTTGAATAAATAAATTTTATATACTAAATAATAAAACAATATATCTTTAAAAACCTTCTTTATTGCACGAGTTGAATAAATATAATTTTATATATTAAATAATAAAAAGTTATATTTATAAGAACAATATTTAAACTAAATAATAATTATCCATAAGATATTAATTTAAATAATATTTAATAAAAGGGTTATCTATAATTAATTAGAAAATATTAAATTAAAATAATAATTATCTATAAGAGATGCTCTAATATGATGACAAGTGTCCCCAAAGTGGTTTCTTTTATTATATTTAATAAGGAAAAAGGGTATTGAACTAATTTAAAATCTTATCGTCTTACTATATCTAATAAGTTAATATTAAATTAGAATTCATTTAAGTATTAATAATATTGATAACTAAACTGTATATTCTATATATTAACACGTTAACAATAAAAATAACATCTATACTATATAATAAAAGAAACCTGTTTTGGGACACTTGTCATTCTCTCATTTAATTGATTAAAATTATTAATAATACTAATAATAATAATATTTAATCTAAATTAATACAAATTTTTATTATTAATAATACTAGGTTATAACCCCGTGTATTACACGGGTTGAATAAATAAATTTTATATACTAAATAATAAAACAATATATCTTTAAAAACCTTCTTTATTGCACGAGTTGAATAAATATAATTTTATATATTAAATAATAAAAAGTTATATTTATAAGAACAATATTTAAACTAAATAATAATTATCCATAAGATATTAATTTAAATAATATTTAATAAAAGGGTTATCTATAATTAATTAGAAAATATTAAATTAAAATAATAATTATCTATAAGAGATGCTCTAATATGATGACAAGTGTCCCCAGAGTGGTTTCTTTTATTATATAGTATAGATTATTAAATTAAATAATATTTAGTAGGAATGTTATCTATAATTAATTAGAAGAAATTAAACTAAAATAATAATTATCTATAAGAGATGGCCTAATATGATGACAAATGTCCCTAAAGTGGTTTCTTTTATTATATGTATAGATTTAATCAAATCTAAAATCTAATCTAATACAAATTTTTATTATCAATAATATTTAATCAAATCTAATAAGAATTCCTATGAATTTCAAAGTTGATTTTAACTTTCAAATAATTAAAAAAAATCCAAGCATCACAAATAAATTATCATACTCTTCTCGGCAAGGTTTGATCAGTTTGTGTGTGCTTTAAACTTCTCTCCTTATTTATTGGTAAATCCCATTATCATGTTGATCGATTTTTTATGATTTTTTGGAACCGTAATTTGGCAGTTGTTTTTCATTTAGATGAGAATCACTGGTATTTTGTATATAATTATTACTCCAGCACATAATACATGGACAACAATAAATCTATAAACCTGTTTTGAGACATTTATCATTCTCTCATTTTATTGATTAAAATTATTAATAATACTAATAATAATAATATTTAATCTAAATTAATACAAATTTTTAAATAATTCCAAAGTTGATATTAACTTTTAAATAATTAAAAAAAATCCACCTAACATCACAAATGTTTCTGTTAAATTCGATTAATTAATTTGTTCAACAATCACTATTATCTTTATCATTCAGTACGGTTAACCGATTTATCATCATACAACCTCCCACCTATTCAATCATATGATTTTTCAATCTTATATTAACTAAATAAATAAAGAATAATATTCAATCTTATCCTACTTTAAATATAAAAAAATCCGTTAGTTCAGATTAATATTCAATCTTATCCTACTTTAAATATAAAAAAATCCGTTAGTTTTTTTAAATATATATTTTTTTTTATTTGGTATATAAAATCCTATTTATTCAACCCATGTAATACACGAAGGTTTTTAAAAATATAACTTTTTTTTATTATTTGGTAAACAATATTACATTTATTCAACCCAACCCGTGTAATACAATTGTTTTAAAGATATATTTTTTTTTTATTATTTGGTATATAATATTACATTTATTTAACCCGTACAATACATATGGTTCTTATAGATATAACTTATTTTATTATTTAATATATAAAATTACATTTCTTCAACCCGTGCAATAAAGGAGGCTTTTAAAAAGATAATGTTTTATTATTTGGTATATAAAATTCATTTATTCAACCCGTGTAATACACGGGGTTATAACCTAGTTATTATATATCTAATATCTAATAAATTATTAATATCTCTTGAATTAATATGAATGTCTTATATCTGACTTTTTTACTTTCAACGTTGGTTCGCCATACTTTTCATCTTTCACAAGTTTTCTTTTACGTTTCATTCTAAATTTTGTGAGTTTACACGCCACAACGTGCGTGTGAGATTCAACGTTTTTTCGTCTATTTTTTTCCGTTTGACAGGCTTGTCGCAAGGCGCGTATTTCTTCTTGTTTGAGATGTTCGTTGTGACACGCGGGTCCTACATCGACTTAGTTATTCCTTATATGTTTTACGTTTAGGACTAATTTGTTCGCATTAACCGATTAACACTCGCAATGGGTGTGTGTGGTTCAATGATTTTACGTCTGCTTTTCATTCGGTTTTATTTATTCCTTTTTTTATTTATTTTGTTTTTACAAACTTTTTCAATGTTGGTGGTCGCTGATAGTGTTGTGGCATTGTTGCTACTTGGCACGGTTTTACGCTTTCGCCGCAACGCGGGGGGCTTATACTAGTGTATTTAATATACGCATTCATTTATTGTACATAAAATTGTTGGTGGTGGAGTGGAAAAAACCATCTCAAAATAATGCAAAAGGTCCCAAGTTCGAGGCTTGGCTTCATCACAAAGATAAAAAAAATTAATTCATTTCCCCTTACCACAATTTTGGGCCCGCCCGAGGCCTAAATTATTTTGAGGGTTTTCGAAGACGGCTCTGTATATGGACTACATTTTTCATAAATACCCATTAAATATCTACCATATTGTTAGACTTATATGGAACTACATTTTTCTCCGTTTAATATTGCTACAAGAAAGCCAATGAGGTTGTGATGGAGTGGTAAGGGAGAAACTTGGTTTTCAAAAGACCCAAGTTCATTTCCTGTTTCACCCCATTAGTTTTCAATGGCACCTGGTGATGATGAGAGACTAGCCGAGTAGGCGGCGATCGCTAGTTCGATCCTTGAACTGAATGGATTTTACTTCAGCGCACTGTCGTCAGTGGCGGATCAAAGAATTTTGTTCACCAGGTTCCTTTTGATAGATTCTTACTAATTTTTTCCAAATCATATAAGGTTTCCACTAATTTTTTTTCATTTTTTGCCAAACCAAGGGGGTTCCTGGGAACCCCCAAAACACCCCTGGATCCGCCCCTGACTGTCGTGCCTTTGGGCGAGTGTTCACGAGCATCTGCCTTAGGTGAGAGTTTTCCCCAGTTCAGAGACGAGTGTATCCCAATGTGGTGAATTTCGCCAGTAGTCCATTTAGAGGATTCGTTGGCCGTTCAAAAAAATTTGCTACAAGAAACTTCAATTTTAACATATTAAAGTCAATATGTGACCTGTTTTTTAATCAAATCGAACACATCTTTAAGAAGTAAATAAAATTTTTATTTTTCACTCTGTTTTATAACTCTTACAAATTCCTCTTTTGATCAGGTGAAGATCCACATATTACCAATCAAGATACCTATGAGGACAAATGAAAGCACCAAACCACCAAACGATCTATACATACATACAACAAGAGCTAATTTCCAAAATACTCCTTTACGGTTAACAAAACCTTAAGAGATTGTTTTTTAATAATTACAGAGATTATACTTTTTAGAAAAACTTTGCACTACCTCGTGTCCTTTAAGCTAATGTAATTTTAAGGTAAAATGCCTATTTTAGTCAAACAACATAATCCGTAATTTATATATAAATGACATAACGTGTAATTTACTCAAGTTTTATCTTCTTACAAATAAAATTCCAGATTATGTCTTTTAGACAAAATGGTCATTTTAACTAAAAAGTTAACACCAGTTAGTTTAAATGACATAGGGTGTGTAGCATTTTCTAGAAAAAGCCACTCTCTATAATTATTGAAGTTAAAGGATATGCAATGTAATTTGATATATAATTAAAGGACAATCTTGAGTAAATATCTTGAGTAAATATTAAGAGCATGTCCAACGACACGGTTATAAGTCATATTAGAGCTTACGTAGTCATTCAAGCTCGTTTGTGAATGTTGGTTGTTGGGTCCTATTTTGCATAAGACTTGGATCGAAAACGATGGGTGAAGTTGAGGGCGGTTATACTTATATGTATGTGTGTATGTATATGTATTAATTAAGTAAACTTTTCAATAATAACTTACTAAAACAAATAATACGGTTATTAGAAATAAATAGTTTACTAAAATAAATTACACGATTATTGGAAAAAGTGGTGATAATATGGAAACATTTTTAGACCCTTTCAGTCCTTTTAGTTTTTACTAACAGAGACAAAAAAAAAATTCTAAATGATCCTTTTCAATATAACATGTGATTTTACGCGTTTTAAGAGTTAAGGGATTGTTTGGTATGGGTAATGGATTGGACGAGCTAACGGAATGGATAAAGGAATAAAATGGATCATCATAATTTTGTTGTCTTGTTTGTTACTATTTTAGAATATAATGTATGGGTCAAGTTATTCTACAAAGACTTCTAATTATAAGACCATGTGTAGTGGTTATACACTATAATGCCCCCACCATGGGGCGTTTTGCGCCATGTGGCGTCCTAGTCAGCAAGAGGGCATTATAGCAAAAGTGGTGTAGTGGTATAATGCCCCATAATGCCCCATTCAATCATTTTACAATCATTTCCCAATTATTTTTTTTTAATTTAAAACATAAAAAAACTTCATTAATTTAAAAATAAAATTACATTACATGAAAAAAATAAAAATAAAAAACTGAAAAAAAAAAACCGAAAATAAAAAAAAAACAGAAAAAAAAAATACAATACTAGAAAAAAAAAACTAGTTTTCGTCTTCGCTTTCTTCACCCTCGCCAACTTCGTCTTCCTCGTCCTCCGTTTCTTCCTCTCCCTCAGGTGGTACGTACCGAACCGACCATGCGTGGTGTAGCAAATCAACCATTAACTGGGAATGGTACGGTTCGTAACGCAACTCTCGCGCATTACTCACTCTTTCTTCCATTGACGCCTGTGGATGCTCCTCTTGAACGGCTTCTGGCACATAATTCTGGCATATCGCCTTTCCTTCGTCTTCCAAGATCATGTTGTGCATGATTATACACGCGTACATAGCATCTCTCATTTTTTTGCTTGCTCCATGCACGACAAGGATTTCTCAAATATTGCCAGCGTTGTTTAAGAACCCCAAAGCATCTCTCAATGTCTTTTCGTGAAGACTCTTGAACCTTTTTAAAGTATGCTCTTTTTTCATCAAAAGGATCACTATACGTCTTCACGAAGATCGAATACCTAGGATAAATTCCGTCGCTCAAATAATATCCATGAGGGTAGTAGTTTCCATTTGCATAAAACGACGCTTTTGGAGCTTTGCCAGAAATCCACTCCTCTAACAGCGGAGATTGTTCAAAAACATTTATATCATTGCATGACCCGACCACGCCAAAGTAAGCCGACCAAACCCAAAGGTCCTGTGAAGCAACCGCCTGAAGAATAATAGTGGGTCCTTTTTGGTCACCACGTGTGTGTTGGCCTCGCCATGCAGTCGGGCAGTTATCCCAACGCCAATGCATGCAATCTATGCTCCCGATCATACCAGGCAAACCATGCTCGGCATTATGTACCTCGTAGATCTTTTGAAGGTCCTCCCATGTAGGCGTTCTAAGATAACGCGCACCGTACACATCAATTATACCTTTATAAAAAAAATATAGACACACATAAGATTCAAAAAAAAAAAATTTCTAAGCATACGCGTCGTTTAAAAAAAAATAAAAGTAAAGTATAAGAATTGTACCGCGACAAAAATGTTCCAAGCTATCTCGTGTTGTTTTCTCCGCCATTTTTAGATACTCGTCGTTGATGTCGGTAGTGTTACCATAAGCAAGGATTCGTAATGCCGACGTACACTTTTGGATACCGGTGAATCCAAGTTCCCCTCTCGCATCCGGTTTTTGTTTAAAATAATCGTAGTTGGCTTCCAAGTCGTTGACTATGCGTAGAAACAACCGTTTACTCATCCGGAAACGACGCCTAAAAAGTTCGTTTGAAAATGTCGGCGCCTCGTCAAAATAGTCTTTCATCAAACGCTCGTGTGTCGCGCGTCGGTCTCGTTCAACATAGCCTCTTTTATTTTTTGGGGCTTCGGGCCGACGAGAATGGTTGACATATCGCACCGCTAGTTGACATGCACTCGTAACCGCCTCTTGCTCAAGCTCCTCATCGGTCGAACCATCGCCATCCGCAAAAAACTCGTTGTAGTAAAAATTTATCATGGATGAAGAACTAGGAGAATCCATCAAGTTTTTTTAAAAAATGTGGGATTTTTTAGAGAGGTTTTGAGATTGTTTTTGTTGAAAATGGATGAGTTTTGATTGTTTATATATATATATATATATATATATTTAATATTTAAAAAAAAATTAAATCAACTAGCCGTTGGAGAACTAGCCGTTGATTGGGTGGTCAAAGGTTGAGGAGCGTTTTAATTTAAACGTCGGGACGAATTTTTTTCAAAAATCACGCCCTATAACGCCTACCGTAATGGTAGGCGGGGCGTTATAGGGCGTTATAAAGCAAAAATTTTTAAAAAACACGCCCCGTTACGCATGGTCTAAGAAGTGTAAGAAAGATTTATAGAGTGACAATTGTTCAATAACCTAAAACTAAACCCACTATATCACCACCAAAAACCTAAACACCCACCCCCACCCCACCCCATCACCACCCAAAAACCTAACCCCCCCCCCCACCCCACCTACCCAAAAACCTAAACCCCCCCCCCCCCACCCCCGGCAAAAACAAAAAAAAACTATACCTCACCAAAAAAAACCCAAAAAACCTAACCCCCCCCCCCCCCCCCCCCCCGCCCAAAAAAAAAAAAAAAAAAACCCTAAACCCCCACCCTTAAAAACCTAAAAAAAAATCTCTAATTGGTTCGGGTTTCAATCCCGTAGTGAATCATTACCACAAATTTAGTGGATATGAATTTGTCAATTTAAAAATAAATATATTAGTAAGTACTAAGTACCAAACCCTTGAGAGAATTAAGAACGTCCCTACAAGCAAATGAGCAGGGGCGGGCGTAGCTCTTTATGAGTCGTAGTACGGGACAGGGCTCAACTTCGTGTCGGTAGTGTATATTTATATATATATTTTTCGGTTTTATAGAAAGGACACCCCTAAACAACTACGAGGACACCCCTAAATGTAGGTGAAAATAAGATGAAAATAAATTTTCCGGTCGCCGGAAATCAGAGCCGTCCCCAAAAACTCTTGTAAAAATTTAGGCCTCGGGCGACGAAAAGAATTGGACCTAAAATTATTGTTAAGGGTAAATAAATTACAACAATAAAAACTTAGTGATTGAGCAAAGACTTGAACTTGAGACCATTAAATTATTTTGAGATGAATTTTGCCACTACACCACCAATATTTTTTGCATAATAAACAGATAAATATACTAAATATATAATTTAATAAATATATACAAGCTTATAAAGACTTTTCGGGCCCTTTGAAATTTTGGGCCTCGGGCGTCGGCACTGGTTTGCCGGGCCCAGAGCCGGCCCTGCCGGAAATGAAAAATCTGGTCGGCAAAAACTTGCGAAGAAGATGAAGTTTATTAAGGTCTTGAAGGGATAATACTAGTGATATCGATTAGAAAAAGAGTGGAGATAAACTTTAGTGCAAGAAAAACGAGCTAAACACTAGGGGATCGAACCATTCCGAAGTTGCCGGAACTCCGCCAGAATAGTCGGAGAAGATGAACTGAAGAACGGGTGTTTGTTTTATTTAATTTTGAAAGTTTTGATATTGTACAATATTAGTCCCTATAATTCTTAATATATTTAAAACATGTTAGGAACTTTAAATCCCTATATATTTCTAAACTTCGCCAATTAATGAGTAGTTAGACTCATTTGACAGAAGCTCTTATCTTTTACTGAGAGGTCTTGAGTTTAATCTCAAACAAGGTACAAATTATATCATGCGTAGTCGTTGAGGTGAATAATACCCCACCCTTGGGTGTTGTGCGTCATGTGGCAGCCCAGTTAGTAATGAGACGGTTTTCTAAAATGGGTATAGTGGGGATGTGGCATTGTGGTGTAATAGAATTAAATAAAAGAAAAACCATAAAAAATTGGTATTGGACAAATAAAGCTTGGAAATTTGTGATTGGTCAAAGAATGCCCCATCAGACGTATTTTCCACGCCAAACACAAAAAAAAAAATCAAAACAAACGTCCATGGGGGCCATTTCCGGGCGTGCTCCGGGCAGGGTTGGGTATCAAAACGCCCAAATATGAACGAGTAAACACGGTCTTAGAAATTTAGGAGTGCTTTCTTTTCCGTTAAAAAAAAGAAGTGCTTCCTTAAAAAAAAAAAAAGGACGTCCCTGCAACCTTGGTTTATGCTAGAGCGTAGTAGGCCTACGTTGGCTCCTAGGCTAGCTGTCCCCTATGCCAAACATGTCCAACACCCTTTTCGAATTAATGCAACTAGGTGATCCCGTCCGTGTTGCGGGGCAATGGCCGAATAATTCTCAACCAATTAAAAAAACAGTACTATAGTTTTGCAAGAAATATAAAGTAAAAAGAGTGTTAGACAGCTCTTTGACACAATTTTTAGTTGGGGGCAAAGTCGTATTTTTATTTATACTTGGGTGAAAAATCAAATTTTTTTTTCCCGAGGGTAAAATCCTAATTTTTAGGTAGGGGAAAACCATATTTTTATTTTACACCGAGGGCAAAAACTTAATTTTGAATTGAGGGTGATATTGTAATTTTGAACCGAGGGGAAATTCGTAAATTTTAGCTGGGGGGGGGGGCAAAAGCATAAAGTTATTTTGAACTGTGGACAAATACGTAATTTTAAACTGTGGACAAAACCGTAATTTTAAAGTAGGTATAAAATAATAAACTAGTGTAAAATCGTAATTTTGAGCCGGGGGAAAACAAAATTTTATTTTGAACTTGGGCGAAAACGTGATTTTGGCTGAGGGTAAAAGCGTAATTTTTTTACTAAGAGCGAAATCATATTTTTTAGCTTGGGACAAAAGGGTAAACGTATTTTGAAGTTGAGGCAAAACCGTATTTTTTAACTGGGGGCAAAAATGTAATTTTAAAGTGGATATAAAATAATAAATTGGTTGGTCCAATGGGTATTGCTCGCCGCTCATTTGAACCAATGGCAGAGAAACACTATTGCAGGGCAAAAACGTAATTTTAAAGTGTGTATCAAATAATAAACTGGTTGGTCCAATGGGTGAGGGGCGGCCGCCCATTTGAACCAATGGCAGGGTGATACTATTCCCTGCCATGTGGTTTCATTGCTTCTACTGTTCAGGCGCTTCTACTATTTTTTTCCTTCAATTATTAGGATAATAGGATAGTGCTATTTTTGTTTTACTGTTTTTATTAGGATAATGCTATTTTTGAAGAATTAGTATATAGCAGAATTATTATTCCATATATAAATAAGCAAACTTTTTTTTGCATAACTACTTGTAACTTGTGCTTTGAGAGTTTAAAAAAAACTTGATTTTTTAATTTTTAGTTTTTAACCCAAAGGTTTTTACCTTTTGCAATTTTAACCATATATAATTTGTTTTTTAAGAGTTAATTACATAGTTAGTCCCTGTGGTTTGCACAAAGTAACATACTTAGGTACTAATAGTTTAAAATAACATTCTAGCGTATTAACTTTTCATTTTGTAACGTTTGGGGGTATTAAGCTTACTTGTAGGCTTAAAATCACATTCTGTTAGTACCTAAGTATGTTATTTTGTGCAAACCACATGGACTATCTATATTACTACCTTAGAAGTTAATACCTCCAAACGTTACAAAATGAAAAGTTAATACCCTAGAAGGTGATTTTAAACTATTAGTACCTAAGTATGTTATTTTGTGCAAACCACAGGGGCTAACTATGTAATTAACTCTTTTTTTTAACTTTAACCCAAACTTTTCATTACTTTTAACCCAAAGGTTTTTACCTTTTGCAATTTTAACCCTATATAATTTGTTTTTTTTAACTTTAACCCAAAACTTTTCATTATTTGCAATTTAACTTCACAATTTTTGTCACTTATACTTTTCATCTTTGGCAAATTTTCGTTTTACGTATAGTTCTTACTTTTTCGAGTTAATATGACGCAACGTACAAGTGTGGTTCAACTTTTTTATGTTTTGTTTCAAATTTTGCAAGTTAATACGACGCAACGTACATGTGTGGTTCAACGTTTTTACCTCTATTTTTTCAGGTTTGACAGGTTTGTCGCAACACGCAGATCCTAGGTCGAGTCAGTGTTGGTGGTCGATAACGATTGTGTGACATTAGTACTATTTGACACCGTTTTACGCCCCGCCGCAACGCGGCGTGTGCTTTGGGGGTTTTCCAAAGAAAAAATGGTTATGCATATGGTTGTCGTAACCTTGGCTTTGGGGTTTCCAAAAACAAAATTGTTTTTTTTTTTACTTTTTAGCCAAAAGTATTTCATACAAACGATTTGTTTTTTTTACTTTTAACCCAAAACTTTTTATCTTTTGCAATCTATTCTCACAATTTTTTTTACTTTCAACTTTGGTCCTTTATAGTTTTCATTTTTCGCATTTTTTTCTCTTTATGCTTGGTTCTAAATTTTTCTGACTTAACACATCGCAACGTGCGTCTTTGGTTTAACTTTTTTACATTTCATTCTAAATTTTGCGAGTTAACATGACAGAACGTGCGTGTGTGGGTAAATGTTTTTATATCGTCTATTTTCCCCGTTTGACAGGTTTAACATAATGTGCGGGTTCTAGATCGATTTAGTCATAACTAAAGAATCTCTGCCGCATTGCGGCGGGTCTCAATTCTAGTTAATATTTAATTTACAAGCGCTAAAACCACAAAACTAAACTTGCAATGGAAACCCACAAAATTGCATTCCATCGTTTTATAAAATAAAACATTTAATTCAAGAGTAAATTACAAAGTTCGTCCTTTATGTATGTCATATATTACAAAGTATGTCCTTTATCTTTAATAAGCTCAGAAAACATACTCAATGTTTGTAAACCCTTACAAGTTATGTCCTTTACTCATAACACAATTAGTTTTCATGGTTAAAGTTGACTAAGTCAACCCCACATAAGGGTATTTTAGTCATTTTATCCTAAATATTATAATAAATAATCATAAAATCAATAAATAAAACAATTTTAGAATTATATATGTGTATATATACAGATAATGTCTTCTCCCTCTCTCTCTTTCTAATTATCCTACCCCCACAACCACAACCCACCTGTCACCGCCACCACCGATCTGCCACCGCCACCACTTCACTGATAAATAATCAACATGATCAGATGATGAAAACGAACAACTGGGTTTGTTCTATGATGAATTCCGAGCATGAGAGTATATTTTAATTTCATTTTTGTCCACACAAACGACCTAGATTTAAGTTCAAAAACCCTGTTCATCGTCGTTCAAATGGAATCAACAGATCTGGTTCAATCAAAACCCTAAGACAGATCTACAACCTATTCCGACTATGCATATATGATTTTCATTCATATTATGTCAAAATCAAACCCTAGATCTACGTTTTAAACATGTTCAACGCCGACCAGACAAAATCAACTCAGATCTGGGTCAAACCAACCAAAAACTCTCACCTTTCGCTTGAAATCGCCCACAATTAAAACCCTAAACCAAATAACATCCGTATCGCCCATCTCTCTGAAAAAAAAAATCATCAAACACCTAATACGGTGGGCGATCTGCAGTGAAGTGGTTGGGGCTCGGAGGTGCGGACGACGTTGGGTGAAGAGGCTGGAGTAGATCGATGTCTCTGAACTCAACATCATCTTCCAGATCTTCAATCGGAGAACACGTTTCAGATCTTCAATCGGAAACGTTTCAGATCTTCAATCGGAGGTGCGGACGTTGTTGGGTGAAGAGGTTGCTCTGGGAGAACACGTTTCAGATCTGCAATCGGAGATCTGTGGTTTTGGTGTGGCGGTTTTGGTTTCGGAGATCCAGGTTATGGTGTAGGGGTGGTGTGGTCTGGAGTGAGGGTGGTGGTGCCATGGTCGCCGCCTCGCCGGTGAACCTGCAGTCGGCTTCAAGGTTTTGGTGTGGGGTGGTATTGGTGTGAGGATGATGGTGGCAGATGATGATGTTCAAGAGAGAGAGAGAAGAGAGAGTGTGTGTGTGTGTTTTATAGAGAGAGACATAGTGTGTGTGAGGTAATTTGTTTTATATAAATAAATAGTAAAATTACCAAAATACCCTTATGTGGGGTATCCTTGGCCTGATTTAACCATGAAAAATAACAGAGTTAGGGCTAAAGGACATAACTTGTAAGGGTTTACAAACATTGAGTATGTTTTCTGAGCTTATTAAAGATAAAGGACATACTTTGTAATATATGACATACATAAAGGACGAACTTTGTAATTTACTCTTAATTCAAACATATCTTACTAAAAGCCTACTCTAAGGGGCCGTTTGGCAACCTCTGAATGGGTAAGTGCTGAACCAGTAAGAGGTCTGAATGGGTAAGAGACTCTGAACCAGGAAGTGCTGAACCAAAAAGTGCTGTTTGGTTGGACCTCTGAATGACTATGCACAATGACTACTTTACCCCTCTGAATGAAATGTATCTGTTTGGTCAGTGCTCTGAATGAAGGTTCTAGAAGATTAATAATAATAAAATGAAAACAAATAACATTATAGAAAATCCAAATTACATATAAATCCTTCAAAATTCTTAAAAACATACTAAAATTCAACTAGAAATTAATAATTTGCGTAGAATTTTAATTTTAAACATTTCAAATTAGTTGACTAGCTATCTGGTTACGCAAAGTAGTCATATACTCGATGTCTTGTGAACCCCATTCTATGTCGTGAACGAACTGCCCAACATTTTCTCCACCTTGTATTTCAGAAAACACAGTGTTCTCGCCATACTCCACAAATAATTGATCACGAATATTGCATTTCCTTATAAAATTATGGACGGCGAAACAGGCGATCACTATGTCCCTTTGGATTGGAAAAGAAAAGGGAGCCATTTGCTTTAGGATTGGGAATCTCGCCTTCAAAACACCATATGAGCGCTCAATAACATTTCTGAGTTGTGCATGGGCATGATTGAATTTTTCTTCCTTAGTTAACGCACGTTGTCGTCGAAAATCGGCTAACCAATATCTCGTATTACGGTAGGGAGTCATAAATCCACGAGTGTTGGTGTATGCAGCGTCACAAAGATAATATTTATCTGTAAACACCAGTATCAAAATTGTTACATAAACAATAGGTACTTTATAAATAATTAAAGTTAAAATGATTAAAAACCTGGTGGGGGGAAGGAAAACCCAGAAGTCGGGTTAAATGATACTTCTTTTAAAACTCGTGAATCATGTGCAATCCCCTCCCATCCGGCCCATACAAACGTGAATATCATATCAAAATCACAAATTGCTAAGACATTCTGAAAGCATTCACCCTTTCCTCTTCCCCTATAACGAGTCTGTTGATCAACAGGCACGACTGCATGTACAAGAGTTCCATCTAGCGCACATATTGCTCCAGGGAATATTTGTTTTAGCTTTCTATGTCGTTCTGAGGTATTTGCGATTGCATTAGAAGATGTTGGATTTATAACTTCTCTTGCAAAACTCATCATTGCATTTAGGACCTCATGAAAACATCTATGAATTGTTTCTGTTGAGTGCTGAAACCTTCGTTTAACCATTCGAAAACGTTCATTATGGCCTATGACTGTTAAAAACATAGCCAACTTTTCTTCAAAACTTATTGACCTACTACTTTTCAACCAATTTTTTTCTTTAAAATGATTGCACAATAGTACAAATGCATCACGTGAAAGACGCATCAACTCATGACACTGTGTAGAAGATCCATGCAACAATTCTTGTGTGTATGCATGACCGGTCAATGCCGAATTCAGGTCTCTTATCTTTTCATTTCTTTTTCTTTTTGAGTCTAACCGTTTCCAATACCAACAAAGGAGAATGAAAACTATAATCTGATCGCCAGGATCCATAGGCTACCTGTCATAAACATTAAACAAAATTCAAGATGAACAAAAGATCCATATCATAACATCAAAAAAGTATCCTTAGCAAAATATTAAAAACCATCGATACATAAGATCCACAAAATTCAATCTAAAAAAAACATCCTTGACATAATATCCACAGAATCATCTAAAAAAACATCCATAACAATTATCCACAGAATCATCTAAAAAAACATCCATAACAATTTGTGCAACAAAACCCTATGCATAAAACATCCATAACATGACACCCACAAAACCCTATCGGATCAATCCATACTTTGCTCCAGCATTCTTGACCCATAGCTCACAACTTTGCGGCTGAAGTCGTAACCACACTTTCCTAATATCCGCACTTTCACCAAAAAGCAAAAGTGCTGTTTGATATTTCACATCTAACTCTCCCCATCCCATTGTCTCCAACTTCTCCATGCATGCATCAATATCATTAGAAAGATTGTGTTTCTCTATCAAAATCTTTGCCACCTTAGTAATGCAGTCCCCAACTTCATCTATTGTTGCCTTATCTTTTCGTTTCTCCCTTTTTTTAGACCGACCGGATGCCTCCTCAGTAGCACCTTGAGTTGGGGGTTCCATTTGACCGCACTCGATATCCTCAATACCATTTAAATTGTGGTCAAAAACTTCCTCAGAAGGATGAGGAAGTGTAGAAGATGGCCCCCAACTGTCAAAGCCGTTCGAAGTAGATCCCTCAAACAGTTGAACACAAAGCTCGGGGAAAGAAAGTGGCGCGCTTCTCAAAGCTTCTACATATTTGTTTGACTGTGTAGAAAAATAATATAAAATAGTATAAGATAATTGAAATATAATAATAACTATTATTTAGAAAAACTAAATACCTTTATCTCTAGTTGCCATTCTTCTTCTGACAAGTTAAAGGTGTTTGTTACAGGATTATAAACGTTGCCGGTTTTGTTCTTAAGCTTTGACCAAGCAGCAAATTTTGATTTTAGATAATCATAGCGGTTCTTCATTTGTTTTTGATCCGCTATGAAATTGTGTTCGGTTTTCAACTTTTCCGCCACATTCTTCCATGAGCTTTGTTTAAGGCTACTTCCTTCACGACCATTGAGTGTTACTTCTACAATACATGCTTCAAGAAATGTTTTGTCAACACTCTCTTGCTTCCAACTAATCCTACCCTTTCTTTGTGCCATTTCTTGGAACATTTCAAAACAAAATAAAAACAAAATTCAATCAAATCGAACATCAAGAACCATACAAGCCCATCAAAAACTAAAAGAGGTTTGGCATTTAATGATCAAATATTTATGATATTTGTCTTCCTAATGTTTGTCATCAAATATTAATGAAACTATCAGATCTTAAAAGGCATATTGGAAATATTAATGAAACTCATGGGACGTTGATTGTTTGTTATAGTTCAAGGATAACTTATATTTGAACTGCATGCCTAAAAGTACATATTAGTTATATCAAGTCCACCATGTCTTGTTGACCAAATTCTTGCCAAAAAGACAAACATACACTCCCCACCCAGTTGTCTGATTGTTTCATTAATATAATATTTCTTGAAACTATCAGATCTTATAAAGGCATATTGCATTTTGATGAAATAAGCTACTGTAACCAATTTGAAAACATACACTCCCCACCCAGTGGTCCTCAATTTAAATAAAATGCAAGTGATAGCATTGATGAGCCGAGCTTTGGCTCGTTTAAGCGATGTTGAAGTGAGCTCGAGCCGAGCTTTTAGCTCGTTTAAGGTTGTTCTCAAAATAATTTTAGCCGAGTCGAGCCGAGCTCAAGCTTTGGGTTTTAATCGTGAGCCGAGCTCGAGCTCAAAGAAGTAGGCTCGAATCGAGCCGAGCTCGAGATCGAGTTTCATAAAAACCTAACGAGCCGAGCTCAAGCCTGGTCGAGCTCGGGCTCGGCCCGGCTCGTTTACACCCCTAGGTATGTACAATAATCTCATTAACAACAACAGAAAAGTTATGCCAAAAAGTGAGTATCTTGTTAAAAAATCAACCAACAAAAATGTCCATAAATCTTGTTTAAATAATAACAATTATGGTATATTGTGCAGCTTTACACAATCTTTGCTAGCTTTAATTAGTTTATTACTGTGAACTGCTTTCAATTATTCGTATTGTTTGGCTAAAACTATATATCCAATTTGTATCTTTACAACGCACATGCTCCAATAACAATTAACAAAACTACAAATTCCAAACAATCTCAGGATTTTATTGGAATTGCTTATATATACTCGACCATTAATCAATACAAAATATAATTTAAACAGATAATAGTGTCATAAACAGGATTACTTTAACCCAGCCAATCCATCTAACACAGTCGTTTTCTAAACCAGAACTAATCAAACTAAAGCAACTAAAAGTTCACATAAACATACAGAGGCCATCGAACATACCTAAAAAAAACCCTTGTTTTCAAAACGCAGATAGAGCGATCGAACATACCAGGTTGTGATCGAAGTTTTGCTTGGAATCGGCAGTTGATTTGCTTGGATGGTGGTCGCCAGAAGAGAAGAGAAGATGCAAGGAACGTGTGTTACGTACGTGGGTATTTAGGTCTTTGTTTTTCATTCAGCGATGTTTTAAAACTGAATCGCTCAGAGGCCCATGAACCATTAAGAGGTGTCCACTTAACAAACCAAACACTCTTAACACTATCCCATTCAGATATAGCCTCTTAATGGAACCATTAAGAGGCTACCAAACAGCCCCTAAATACTTAAATTGTCTACTTTTTGTGATTTAATAATAAGAATTTTAGATCGACGCTCAAGAGCTAAGAATCGAATTATCGAAACAAATATTATATTTAAAAAAGTTAGTCATAATAGCTCTTAATCTCATACACTATAAGACTGCTTTTACCAAATTCCTTTTCTTTAGTTGCATCTGTTTAGGATTAGTGGTGTTTGATGAGAATTATGGGTTAAACTGATAGACGCCAAACCAAACTGGTCGAGATTTGTTGGGTTTCTTGGATTGACGGTTTCAAGGTTTAGTTTTAACTGTTTGTCGGTTTAACTCTTTATAACTCTTTCAAATCATTGATTTGAATTAAGAGTTGTAAAATTATAATCTATACATATAATAAAAGAAACATGTTTTGTGACACTTGTTATTCTCTCATTTAATTGATTAAAAATATTAAAGTATGATAAGATTTTATGATATTTATAATTATATTTATAAATTATTACCTATATATGTATTACGTGTATTAAAGATGGTTAAATATATTTAATATGTATATGATATATATTAAAATGTTTTGTTTAATATGCTTATCTAAATATTTATTATGGATAAATATATATATATATATATATATAGGGAGAAGATCATGCGAGAACCACCTCTTATTGCGAGAACCGCGAGAACCAATGTGAACACACCAAAAATGCCTAAAAATAGCTAAAAATCACACAAAATTTTTTTTTTTTGATTTTTTTAATATTTTTTAGGTTAAAATCGCTACTTTTCGAACCAAAAAAAAAAAAAAAAAATTTTTTTTTAAAAAAAAAAAATTTTTTTTTTTTTTTTGGCTTCGAAAAGTAGCGATTTTAACCTAAAAAATATTAAAAAAATCAAAAAAAAATTTTTGGATTTTTTTTTGATTTTTTTATATTTTTTTTAGATTTTTTTAGGTTTTTTGGGGGTTTAGTTTTTAGCATTTTAGCTTGGGGGGGGGGGGGGGTGGGGGGGGGGTTTAGGTTTTTGGGGGGTGGGGGAGGGGGGTTTAGGCTTTTTTTTGGGGGGGGGGGGGGGTGGGGTTAGGTTTTTTTTAGGTTTTTTTAGGTTTTTTTTAGCTTGGAGGGGGGGGGGGGGGGGTGGGGGGTTTAGGTTTTTGGGTGGGGGGGGGGGGGGTGGGGGTTAGGTTTTTTTAGCTATTTTAGGTTGTGTTCACATTGGTTCTCATGGTTCTCACAATAAGGGTGGTTCTCGCATGAGCCCCTCCCTATATATATATATATATATATATATATATATATATATATATATATATATATATATAATTACCGTGATTAAAATAAAAATCTAAATTAATATAAACTAGATGCTTTACGTATATATTATTTAATAACCATTTTAGCTCCATGGATAATTTTAACAGATTTCACCAATTTTTATTAAAATTCTTATTATTAATAATATTAATTTAATCAAATCTAAAATCTAATCTAATACAATTTTTTATTATCAATAATATTTAATCTATTCTAATAAGAATTCATATGAATTCCAAAGTTGATATTAACTTTCAAATAATTAAAAAAAATCCGCCTAACATCACAAATGTTTCTGTTAAATTCGATTAATTAATTTGTACAATAATCACTATTATCTTTATCATTCAGTACGGTTAACCGATTTATCATAATACAACCTCCAACCTATTCAATTATATGATTTTTGAATCTTATATTAACTAAATAAATAAATATTAATATTCAATCTTATCCTACTTTAAATATAAAAAAAATTGTTGGTTCAGATTAATATTCAGTCTTATCCTACTTTAAATATAAAAAAAAATCCGTTAGTTTTTTTAAATATATTTTTTAATTATTTGGTATATAAAATCATATTTATTCAACCCATGTAATACACGGGGGTTTTTAAAAATATAATTTTTTTATTATTTAATAAACAATGTTACATTTATTCAACCCGTGTAATACAATGGTTTTAAAGATATAATTTTTTTTTATTATTTGGTACATAATATTACATTTATTCAACCCGTACAATACATATGGTTCTTATAGATATAACTTATTTATTATTTAATATATAAAATTACATTTCTTTAACCCGTGCAATAAAGGAGGCTTTTAAAAAGATAATGTTTTATTATTTGGTATATAAAATTCATTTATTCAACCCGTGTAATACACGGGGTTATAATCTAGTGGTTAATTATAGTACATGACAACTACCTTATCATATAATGAAAAACAATATATAAATGATAAAGGTTAAAGAGTTGATTCGGTTTACTTGACGGGCTAAACAGTGGACTTGTTTCGTTTGTAAAATTCTATTAGTTGTAACGATTTTCAAAACGCAAATTAATATAATATAATAATATGTTGTATTTTGTAGTTAAAGGTTTTGAATGAATACTTAATAGAACTCTATGAAAGTGGGGAATTAAAAGTGAAAAAAGACAAAACATGGACAGGCCCACGCTATAAAACGACATATTCTTGAATGCACATTCCAATTATGATGTCAGTGACCTTCGCATAACGCAATAAATGCGTCATATGTTTCCGTTTTCAGAGTTATTTTTTGACAAAGGAATGTATTTCCGAATAAATGCCAAATCATCCCTTGATATTTTTTTGTTTCACACAAAATGACTTTTTTTTTGCATTTGAGTTCTTTAAATTCACGTTTTATTGTCATTTTTATTCAAATCACTAACTCACATATACGACTTCAACCTCTCGTCATTAATGCGTATCAGTCAATGATCTCGAATGATATAGACCATAAAATTATTGCGTTTGTTGGACAAGCCTATCGTCGACAACCAATTGTATCCATCCTTCATGATACCTCAAATCCTTTTTAAAGAAACTAAGAAAGTGGACTTTATTGCCATAACAAGAGCTTAAATGATCACATTTTTGTTTCATGTTCTCAGGCCTTGTAGTCCATGCAACACCAAAGCTTTATCAATCCCCTGATCATAACAAGGAAATCTATTATATATAATAAATGTGTTAATTTTTGCTGATGTGTCAAGCTAGGAGGCCTCTAAATTTTGCTTTTTGGCGGGAAAATCCCGTCCACTTTTCTTTGGACGCGGGATCCGAATTAATTTAGGTCGGAATATGGGTCTAACATGATGGATAATGGATCCTTTATATTTCCTTTTTCCTCATTCTTCTTTCACAACCCTAAAGAAACATAGCTGAAGAAACCCTAGATCGGCCGCACAAGTTGTTCCTCTCCTAATCAAAGCGATTCTCCATCTTCACTTCGTCATCCCTTCATCATCTTCAATTTCAATCGCCATTTCTTTCCTTCAGATAATGGTTTGTTGTTCAAATCGGCGGTTATTTTGTTACTGTTTTGATTTATCGGTATAACCTAGGGTATCTCGATCTTGGATCTGTTTTATTGAAGATCTGGTAAATGTCGTCCACACCAAGGTATGATTCCGTTAATTATCTATTGTTCAGATTTTGATTTCATAGATTTTGTTTGTATATTATGGAAAATCAAAAGGTCGATTATAGTGCATTTAGAGATTTATATCATTCGAGTAGTGTTAATTGATCTTTTGTTTTTCAGGAGATGATTAGAACAACAACCGATTGGAATTTAGGGTTCTTCGATATTGGTATCTTGCTATCAAGAATCTAATAGAAGGTAATACACATTCAGTTTGTTACAGGTTTGCGTAATTGTTCATTGTGTGTTGCTAAATTATCGAGTTATTTAATCATGTTATTGTAGTTAAGAGAGGTGATATTACAAAAGAAAATTCACATAAATTTAGGTAATATTTATAAAGTTAGATACCTGTATCATATAGTTACATGCATCATTTCTACTATGTAGATATGAATGCCAACATCTATGATCCTGCAATTTGAAATAATTTTGTTGCATTAGTTTCAACTTTCATGCTTACGTTTGATGCATCTCTTAATCAACTACATGCCAAGTGTTTTATCTAATAGTATGCATTTTTTTTGCTCAATTTTTCTCAGGGAAGTGGTGGTGAAGCTTATGGAGCCTCTGTTGGTTATTCTTCAAGACACAGTGGTAGTTATGGTTAAGTATATATGATCATTTGTGCTAGAGTTAAAAGAATAGGCTGGTCGGGTGGTTTGGGTAATATGCCAAAAAGGGTTATGATAAGATTTTAGAGTTTTTCAATAATCTGTTTTTATTCAGTTGTATTCCTAATCTTAAGGTTATGATATAAATTGTTAATTTTTGACTAATTTAATAAAATCAAGTATAATGCCCAAAACATTTTATGGAAGGAGGTTTGGGGAGCATCTGAAGGTAATATTATGGTATTTGAATTCGGCTACGTTTTTGTGGAGCAATGAAGTGATCATTGCTAATGTGTTGTTACCATTGAAGTTGATGCTGTAATTTCAACATTCGGGTTCCGCTACGAACCTACCTGACAACGGAGATCGTTAGTTTTGTGGCGGCTAGGGTTCTACTGCGAACCCGACTACGGAGATGATCAGAGGTTGTTCTTCAGATTAAAATCATTGAATGGTTTGTGATTTAAGTTTGTTGTTGCTTTATGTTGATGAAACTACAATTGCACTTCTCTCTAATTTGGATATTTGTATGGTTTTTTTTTCAACGCCTTACTCGGTTATCAGGCACAGTCAGGAGTCGTTAACCATGTGTGCTAGGACTTGAAAGGGGAAGTGAGGAATCTATGAAAGCATGCCCATTAACTTCTAGGGAGTGCATTCATGATCTCACTTCAAATGGAAACCAATTCCATTCCTCTGTTTTCTATCCAAGTTTTTCTACTCCTTTGGTTATCAGTGGAACTTGGGTAGGTAATTTTTTTTTCTTTTGGTGTTGCATTCATATTTCTTATACATATTTTTGTGCCCTTTTTTTAAGAAGTAAGATGCTATTGCTTTATTAACCACCCTTAACAGGTTGAGAACGAATTTGAAGATTAAGTAGACGGTTGTACATTGTTTTTAATTAAGTATATTTCACATAAATCACTGAGCGTGACTAAATTATCAGGTTGGGTAAATGGTCAAAATGTGTAATTTTAATTGGGTCGAAACTGGGCGGGATGGCTTGACCTGCTACAACTTAATATTTCCAAATTCTTTTAAATTTAAAAAATAAATCGTGTACTAAAAATAATGATAAACCCAAAAGCAGCAAGGTTTACACATTTATATGTAAAAGGGTTACTTTGGGTTGTAATTCGAATAGGATTCTAAATTAATTATTAAAGGTTAAATGGACTGAAAGTTGTACAATGTGTATTCAAATTCTTAATCTTCTAAATTGTTTTGTTTATTTATTTTAACTTGAGTAAACTGCCATTTTGGTCCCTGTGGTTTGGGCACTTTTGCCATTTTAGTCCAAATCTCAAACTTTTTAAATTTGGGTCCCTGTGGTTTCACTTTTATTGCCATTTTAGTCCAAATCTCAAACTTTTTGGAACAGTCAAAAAAAGGGGGATTTTGAATTTTGGACTAAAATGGCAATAAAGATGAAACCACAGGGACCCAGATTTAAAAAGTTTGAGATTTGGACTAAAATGGCAAAAATGGCCAAACCACAGGGACCAAAATGGCAGTTTACTCTTTTAACTTTTAACAGTTTACTCTTTGTACATTTTATATAATAGATAATGGTGTATATATATAATATATACAATGTGTATTCAAATTCTTAATCTTCTAAATTGTTTTGTTTATTTATTTTAACTTTTAACACTATTTCTTACTATGATTTTTATAGATGTTGAAGGCCTCACCAAGATAACAACTCAAACGTCCGCTACCGGACTCCACAAATGCGTCTCTTTTTCTCAACGCAATGGATTCCCTGAATGCATAGCCTTTTTGTAATGCAAAGGTAGCAGGCTATTGTAAGAAATTATATGTAAATAGTGTGAAACACCACGCTTCTAAAACGCTATGTAGGTTAATCTCCGCTGCTCTATTATCTATTTCTATTATGTAAAACGCTATGTAGGTTAATCTCCTCCCATTTATTTGATATTTGATTGTGTAAGATTTCGATTTACCATTCCTTTGGTCATCGATTAAGGTCTCTAATGGCGGTTTTTTGTGGGTTAGTTGATTTCGTAGTGAAAATCATTTGGAATGCCTATTTGAAGTATATGAATATGTCACAGCTCAAGTAAACATAGCAATTGAGGTATTATCATACTTATTCTGTAATGTGATTTGCTATTCTAGGAGGTTCAGTTTCATTTTTGTGAATAAGATTATCTAAAAATTTGATGTATACAACTTTTAGGTAAATATATGGAGTCAATCATTTCTATTATCAGTAGTAAATGAATAAAAACCAGCTAATGCTTTTGAACGGCTAAGTTGTTTGGCTTGCTCACAGCACATGCAAAATTATAAGGAGTTAGCTAGGGATGAGCATTTGGTACCGGGTACCGGTGTCGTACCGTACCGGTTATTTTCGGTACCGGTACCCATTTTTCTATTTTTTGATACCGGTATTTTGGTTGATTTACCGGTAAATTCCGGTACCGTACCAGTTATATTCGGTACTGGTACCCATTTTACAATACTTATCCCTGGAGTTGGCTCACAAGAAGGAACAATTGTGCACCCACACCCATTCCTGTTGTAATTGAAAACAATAACAAGAAAATTATAGTCGGTCTTTAAAAAGAAGTCAAATGGATCAAAACTCTTAAAGGAGATTTTGATGACTATTGTGCTAATCATATATTCATGTATACTGATCATGAATTTTTGGTTATGTCTTCATAGGACGTTGACTACTCCGGTTCAACTGATAAAAAGTGTTTAAAGTCTATAAAGAATCATGTTTTTATAGCTTCTGAGTACCCTGTTGTGATTACTCTTAAAGACCACCTTACTACTAATCTTCAGTCTAAAGCGGCTTCGGTGAGTAACTTTGCCTTTGTTTTTGTTTATAATTTATTTAGGACTTGAAATGACACCCTAAAAATAATAGGAGAGAGATGGTGGATCAGTTAATTTAGAACCAAAATTATATTTTTCATTGTTTTTGTTATATATTGTTCTAAATAATTTAGGAAGTTCTATGTTTAAAGACCTATTTAGCACTTATTTGACTGTTATCAAATATGCCTTCACCCACTTGAGCTACATAAAAAAAGTTAACTAATGACCTTTTTTTAGTTTTGTATTAATGTAGAAAATTATCTACTCAGTTCGATTCGTAATATTCATCATAAAGTTTGACTATTTATCTAATTAATTCGTTATTGATCATAAGCACATAGCAACTTACCTTACAATCATATGTAGATGTAGCCGTATTCTTCATTAAATGTGACTAAACAAATTCTTACTGTGGTTTGCGTGCCGTTTGCATTAGGCCCGATTGTACTTACCGCTATTTACTTTGTGGGACCAAAGTTGTCAAAGGAAAATGTCGAAAGTTTTGAGTATCATTATCTATATGAGCTAAGGAGCATTCAGGATCGGCTTAGGAATGAGATCCATAGCTTCAAGGTATATGCTTTTAAATTTCTTTTTTTATTAAAAAATGGTAGTATAGTAATAATGGGTTTTGTTCAATGTTAATGTAGAGAGAATTTAAAGAAGGAAAACTAACTATTGTAGAATTGCATTTGAGTAATATAGAGACCGAGAATATGGAAGAAGAGGTTGTAAAGGAGATGATGGCGATGATAAAGAACAACAGGAGCCGGAGAGTGGGTGTGTTGAATGACCAGTCACAAAATAGGTTCGGGTCGAAATATGTTACATATTTTTGCAACTAAAACAGTTCAAGTTGATTTTATATGAGTTTATCAAGGGTGATCCACATCCAAGGTATCTTTATTTTGCTTAGAAAAATATCGTGTATTAAGAACCTTAGAATAATTTTTATATGTACACGAATCAGTTGAGAAATTCATGATTGGGAGCTACATTTTTCAGTTTAATGTAATTTAATATCTACATAAGTAACGGAACGTTTCCTTTATTTCAAGGTTCATGTTTAAATGTATTTTTTTTTCAAAAAATAAAAAAAAAACATATCATTTCTCAACACACATATTCATAAAAAGATTTAAGGGTGTGTTGATGACTATTGAACCCGTATATTATTGTTGCTTTTGATTGTAATTTAAATTTTCCTACCCGGGTATCTACCCGGGGAATAACCTAGTGTGTTTATATATGTGAAGATCCAAAGAACCTAGGCATCTATTTAGGAAAGTGATATTTAAGTAATTCAAATAGTAAGTAAAAAGGTTATGATTCATGGTGCTGATAATGGAATCATGTGGATAATCTTTCTCTGATAATCTTTACGACTTAAGACAATTATCAACGCTCAATACATGGTAATTTGGGTGGATTATGTCGTCTTTAATGATTCTACAAGGGACTCTATCTGACTCAATCATGTCGTCTTTATGGTAATTTGGAGGTTCGATTGTTTAAAATAGATTATATTTTGTGCGATTATAAGTTGTGAGATGTGATATAAGAGCATCAACTCGGTGCCGATTGCTTCAAAGTGGATGAGAAATATGCGAAAGAATTGAAGATTGCTCTTGTTCATGTTGGAAGAAGCTTGTACAGTTTGGGAATGGGTTTTGATTGATAAAAAAGAAGAATCTACTTCGACTGATATGTCATTAGGCACGACCATAAATAACATAGAAATCACACTTGGATCAATTAACTAGTTTCATAGAAATCACACTTGGATCAATTAACTAGTTTGCTTTCTTAGAAAGTTTTAGATAAATCACTCTTTCATGAAGATAATGATAATGTACATGTCAAAGATGAAAATCACTATCAATTTGCTGGTAATTTTTACCCATATATCCCACTAGCAATAAGCCTAAACACTAGTTGCGTTATCGATCAGGTTGTGAAGGGGTATGGTCCTAAAAATGCCGCGCAGACCATTTCTGGACGCGCTTTGGACCATATTCCTTAATCACTTTGGTGATCAATCATTGGACCCGCGCGGGATGCTCAAGCAGAACCTGATCTCGCTCGAGGTCCAAACAAGAGATGACATCAATTTCTATACTTGGCATCCCGAATAAGAGCCTTCACCTCCTGCAACCCTGCGCGGGCTACTGACGTGCTCGGTAAGGGTCGCGCAGGAGTCAAAGCGCAAGGCCACTTCAGAGAGTACCAAAGGTACAAGTGGTAGAAGAACAAGCCAATTGGCGTCCTCCAGGCTGTATTCTATCGTGCTCCACGATCGTCTGACGTGCAGGAGACAGAAGGTACACAAGGACGCCTACGTGGCATCAATCAGGGGGCGGTGTAACACCACGTAAAAACGTGCAAAATTATGTAAAGACACGCGTCCTAAACTCTAAATTTGTGAAAGAATGAGTTTGAAGGACTAAAGTTGCCAAACGATGAAATTATGAAACCACAGGGACCAAAAGTGTCAACATGCCAAACTTGTGCCTCTGAATGACCATACATGAAGAATATATTCTTAAACGAGTGATTAATTGGATATAAGAAGCCGTTCATGAAAATAATCGGAAGATTATAAATTACGAGGGTTAAACGTGTCAATATGTTAATTCTTACCTCTGAGTGACCTTTTAACGAACCCGAGGCTTCTAAATATTCAAATACACTCTCAAGAATAAGTGGTATAAATTTCACATGGTTTCGAGATCGTTAAGCAAGTTTTCAAGACTTTGGGTAAAAAGTGTCAATGTGGTAAAACTTGTGTTTAAGGTGATATTTAACGAAACCGGGCCTAACGGAGTTTGGATATACTTCCTTGAGCCTCTACAAACTAACTACAAGGGCCTTATATGTCAAAAATGAGGTTAAATAAGGTTTAAATTGGCCAGGGACTGAATCTGCCAAGTTTGAAAGTGTTTTAACCTGATCTACCGGTTGTCGCGGCCCGCGTAGACTCCTGCTGAGTCTTACGCGGCCCGCCTAAAAACGCCCAGCGCAGAATTGTTTGGACAGGTGCAAGTTCAGCTGCCGAACCGACTTTAACCTCTTGTATTCGATACTAGGGGCTGTTAAACGGATTTATATTACCACTAGGACACCTGGGGTGATCCTAGGAACATCCAAAACACCTGCAATCATCTAGGGACTTTGCAATCTCCTATATAAGACACTCTAGTTCATTGTTCTTATGCACACTTTTGCAACAACTTTCAAAAACACACACTTCTGGAGCTTGCAAGCATTAGGAGAAGACTTTCAAGTGTAGAAAAGATAGCAAGGACCATTAGTAAGAGTTTTAATCCCTGCTTAGTCCTTTTAATTAGCTTAAAACCGAAAAGTCAAACATATCGTAATTAAGCTTTGACTTTCGGTTTAATCATAATTAGTCCAGCCACTGATCGAAACGAAAGTGGTTATGGAACCATATTAAGGTAGGTGATTAACCCCTTAAAAGGGCACCTCCTAATTTATTCGTTTGACTAGTTAATTGTCGGGTCAAACTAGTTAGTCAAAAAGTCAAACTGGACAGAAAGTTTAAAAATGATTTAAACTAATAAAACAGAGGTTCTAAATTATATTTTAATAATCTAATGACTTGGTAATTAGTAGTAGAGCATATTTAACCAGGCCTAACCTGACAATTATCAGTCTAAGGTCAGTTTATAACCGAAAGTCGCAAAAGCTTGACTTTTGCTTTGACTTTCAGTTCTGACCCGTTTAAGCTTAATTCTTCCATGTTTTAAGCTTCCATTAGGACCATATTATATAGTAGTGTAACCTCCTGGAGTTATATTGCTTGGTCCTTATTGATTTGAATTATGTGCTCGTATTTGTTAATATGCTTATAAATGCCGTAAATGCCCTTTTGACACTTAAATGAGATTTTTAGGAATATGAGAGGACAAAAACCTTTGTTACTAATATATAAGCTTGTCCCGAAAATTTGACATCAGTTCTTGGTCTCAAATAGGAGTTATGCCCGATATCGTAATTAGAAGCTTTTTGTTAATTAAATTGCGACATCTTGCATAAGTCATGTTTAAACTTGGATTTTAAACCAAAACTCATTACCTACTGTTAAGATATTATTTTTAAGGAATATTAAGATTTTTGGTCAGATTATAATCTATTTAAAACATAGAGTTCTTGTGTAATTCGGTAATTGATGATAATACCCTTTTCATGCTTAAAATGAGATTAACAAATGATTTGAATGCCAAACCTTTTCCTACTGATTTTATACATTAAACAAATTATTTGTAGCATTTAAAACTTATCAAAATCTCAGATTTACATAAACATCTTGATTATCGTCAATTAGCGAGTTTTATACTATTTAGGTGCATAGTATGGTTTAAAACCATACTTAACATCTAAGACTTGTTACCTACTGAGTTTTTAAACAAATTTTAATATTATTACAGTAGGTATAAGTAATAAACTCATGTTTCCAAAAATGTCCTTAAGAGCATATGTGAAATGACCAAAATGCCCTTTCGGGGCATAGTTTGACCATAAATGGTAAATCTCACATATATGTAGTATCTTATTGATATAATGTGATAAAATAAGTATTTTTACTGATTACTAAAGACCAGAACTTCAGTTTGTTATAAAATCTATTTTATAATTACTAAAATGACCAAAATGCCCTAACGGGACTTAAATTGGTTTTAAACACTTTTTGGGCATATATGTTAACATCCTACTGATGTATTAACATATTTTAAGCATAATAACAAATAAGACCTGTATGTAATTCATTTGGTTACCCGTGACGCATTTATGCGTTCGGATCGGTTTATGTGACTAGTTTACGAAAAATAGCCGAAACGGGTTTAACCTTATCATTAAATCCTCGAATTCCAGAATGTGTTTAGTTTACCCATAGTATACAAGTATCCAAGCTTGTCGGGTCTAAACCACATTCTATTCCGGTCTCCGCTTAATCTAGCGTTTAGAACCGTAAAGTTACTTCCTAGCTAGCCGGTCTAAGTCTTTGACTTAACTAAAGACCCGTTAGCATCCTAATAGGTTATTAAACCTTCTATACAGATTAGTAGCGTCCAGTAGAAGGTACCATCATAAAGCTTTAGGATTTTACGGCTGAGCTACTTTTCACGTTTAGCTCAGGTAAATACTTTTAACTTATTTTCCATTATACGGGCTTGGGATATGGTATTATAATAATACCACTTGGTCGGGTATGAAATCATTTAATCGGATTGTGATTAATAAATTTACATAACCCGTTTTAATCTGTCTTGTTTGATAACATAAGCATTGGGGGTTAATACGACCGTGTCCTGGATATCCTCGGCTCATTTCTTTTGAAAATGGCCACGACCTATGCACGGGGTGTAGGCATACACCTGACAGATGCAAATGCTAAAATATAAACCCACAAGTTGGGGATAACTCCTTTGTGGGTTCTATAAGTGGTGAGTTGGTTAATCAAGACCGGCTTCCAACCGGCCCTAATTGTATGACAAACATATAAATCTGTATACAAGATTATCTTTAAATAATTGTCCCAAGTTATAAATAGTTTGTGCTTTGTGCACCTAAATCAATTTTCATAAATACTTTTCAAATGAGTCAGTTAAGTGTATTTACCAGTGTAAACTGACGTATTTTCTAAAGATTGATTGACAGGTACTTCTCGTAAATAGGCTGGAGCAACTAGGTGTCATATAAGAGGATCTTGCAAATCCCTAGATACCTGGAGTCTGTTATTTTCCGTTTCTTGTATTTTATTTATGATCCGCCTGTGGATCTTATTACAATCCAGTCTGTATATTCTTTTTTCGAACACTCCGACATTATGGTTTGTAATAGTTATTCACCAAGCCTTCCATTGTGCTATTATGTTGTGTATATTGACTATGATGATATCAACTACGTCACAATACTCCCCGCCGGGCCCACCGGTAATATGTGGAAATATCGGGGTGTGACAGGTTGGTATCAGATCAAACATTGAGTGAATTAAACACTAACCTTTTGTGTTTAATCTCAATGACACAATAAGCACATTCCTTAGACTTCCGAGTCTAGGCTAATCACCTAGGATTAAATCTTAACTTTCCTTTTTATTGTTTATATTATATTTACTTGTTTTGACAGGTTAATTTATTGGAAAATGCCGCCACGTGTGAGAGGCAAAGAAAAGGGACCAATGAGAGGAGGGTCATCAGGCCATGCGGGACCTTCCCATCGACCCACCCCGTCAGCGACTTTCTCTAGTTCCGAATCTCGGGACCATTGGAGTCATAACTTCGAACCGGTAAGGCATTCTGTTTCGCTAGGATCCTCACCATCCGACCCTCCATACTTTGGGTAACCCATTCCTGATGAGCCCCAAGATTCCCATCACTCTTAGGAATCACACCATTCGAACCAATCTCACCACTCTTTTCACTCCCATTCTTTCCATCACTCCGATTACATTTATTCTCCAGCTCAGTTCAATCCCAATGATTATGTCAACAATCTTTTTGGTTTCAATCCCTTAGGACCCGAAGACCACTTCTCCCAGGAAATGGAAATGGATGACGACCCGGACCCAGAAATGCAAACCAAAACACCGGGTCACCCTATCAGTATCTTGAGCGGTTCTCCATATCAAGGATCGACGTACCAAGGGCCCGATCCATTTAAAGAATGGTGGTCAAAGTATGAATGGGAATTCACCCCTTCATATCATAACTCCCCGGCTCAACCTCCTTTGAATGAGCCTTACCTTCAAGCTGTCACTCCTCCACCTCTTCCTGTTGAGGAACCACCTCAACAACCACCTCATCCACCTCCCGAGCCGCCTAGGCGAAGGAGAAATGCACGAATGTCTGTGCATGGGGGACCACGATTCGCATCCCTTCATGGTTCAAGCTCGTACGCTCCTATTCCTGAGGACCCCCAAATGGGCGGACCCTCGCATGCGGTGCCGGAAAACAATTCCCCGCCAGTTTCTTATGCACCACCGCCACCACCAGTGGGTTTTGACAAACCGATACCAACATACCCAGGTTCGTATGTGTATAACCCATCTGGGTATCCAACCACTACTGAATATGGTGCCCAAGACCCATATCTTACTACTGCACAGTATAATGCACTTTATCCTTCTTCTTACTCACCAGTTTACCCAACTGGATATCCGGTGCAAGGGTCTCAATACCCACCATATCAACAACCTCTTCCTCCCCAACAGGAACAAACTCAAGAGATTCTGCAGAGGTTAGACAGGGTTGAGCGTGAAGCAGATGAAACCAAAAAGAAGCATAATAGCTTTCTCAAGGGTCTTGCGAACCTCATTAAAGGCAAGAAGAAGTATAAAGTTGTTTATTTTATCTTGTGTTGTCTTTTAATTAAGTCCCTGTGAGGACATTAATTTATTTTCAGTACCAAGTCCCTACATGGACTTATTTTCTGTTTCTGTAGCCCCTGCGTGGGCAGTGTGTTGTTTCAAGTCCCGTTTAGGGCATCCATGTACTAGTTTTATGATTTAATGAAATTTATTTCTGATTTTTTTATATGTATTTTATTACATCATCGTGCTATATCATTTCAAATTTAAATTGATCTTCCAAAGAAATTCTTAAGGGTATAACCTAGCCAAAATATTAATGGCTATGATGGTACAACCTTTTTAAGAAAATAACTCCCTGTTAACATCTGAGAACATGTTAACATTCCTGGTTATGTGGTGCGAGAAACCACACAAGCTTCCAAATGTACTTGGACCTTCCCAAGTTATAACACCCATATTTCTTACTTATTTAAAAAGTATTATTATTTGCAAAATTCGGGCATGACCCGTTCGTATAATGAACAATTCCCTGTAAGAACAACTTGTAAGAACTTAAATATGACACAGCGAAAAATATGAGCCCAAAAATTTCTTTCTTATTTAGACCCATTACTTAATTAAAGACTCAAATGCAAATGATAAATATTTACAAAAAGAGATTAACAATACCCACATTAAATTAATGCTTCAAGACAATACATAAATCAAACTATGTGGTCGTTCTTCCCGTACAATCCTTGATTTGCGGCTCGATCAATGCATGCTTATCATCGATAGTAGTGGTAGTGATACGTGCAATACCTGTGAACATCACATACAACTTAACCATTAGTCATTGACAGCATCATACAACATGATTCTCATATAGTCTAATACTGAATAACATTTAACAATGAAACTTTGATTTATTTAACTATCCTCTCGTATTTTCTTGTTCAGAGTTCAACTTCGATACTTCAAGAACCCGATGTTAATATACCTGCATTACATTCCAATCTCAAACACACCATTAGCAATCATTAATGCTCAAACATAATGAAACCATTCCATTCCATTCCTTTATACATTTATAACATTTCGCATCCACAAACGTATACATTCCTAATTCTTACGTGCATTCTTAGCAACCCGCTTCTTACTTACATACGCTACTACATATGACTATACAATCTTATTTTCCTACGTTCGTTCATATACGGTTACGAGCTTTTGCCTACTACCTTTACACGCATACACTTATGCTAACAGGTCACAGTTATAATTTTACATAATATAGGCATTATACATATCAACCTACTACTTACTCGTTCCTAGATACCTTTACTTACGGTTTTTCTTCATTAACACTTGGGTAATTCCATACTTAAACCTCCCATCATTTACCTATGATCAAAACCAATAATTACATTAGTTGTGAAGGCTTGAAATCGATTTAAACAAGTCGCTTAAGCTGAACCATCAACAAAACAACATTTCCCAGCCATTATACCCGTCGCGCCACGCGACGGTTAACTCCCTTGGCCGTTGCGTGACGCCAAGGCCCTGTTTCGACAGAATGTTCTTTAATTTGAGCTGTGGTTGTCCAGCTCCAAATAATAACCAATTTCTAACTTTAAACTGCCATAACATTCGTTTTACTAACCCGTTTTGCGTGATTCTTTTTCCTACGCGCCCGTAATTTAATTACGGATCCGTTTATCACTTTGGGTCGCATCAAAAGCTGATTTATAAGCAAACGGCTTATAAACCCCTTTATACATTATTTGACCCGTTTAATCCTACTAGTTTACTTTCATTACAAACAACTCCTTTGTTATACTTAAATAACACTCACCTCAATACTTCTCATCCATTACATGATTATTGCATATTTTTCTACACTCATAAATATTAAATACTACGTACAAACTAAGAAGTTAATTGGAATCACTTACCTTATGCGTCTATGTTCAAGCTCGTTTTCTTGCCTTCCTTTGACTCGTCAGCCATCCATGCTTGGGTCCTTGCCAATGTAAATTCCTATTCTTTCATACCATCATTTTCATAACTTGTTAGTTTGCATGTTAATCCATATCGATAATCATTTCAATTTCTTAGTTACATTACTTTCATTAGTCAATCAATCATTCACTAACATGTTCGAGCTCGTCTTCTTGCCTTCCTTTTACTGTACTTATGAGCTTTCAAAAATTACGATCTTTTTGTGTGACGTGCCCCTCGGAGGGTTTATCCTTGTGTTAAATTTTTAGAGTCTAACTCTCTACCAAAAATTTATAAAAATTAATTTACTAAGCTGCAATCAGATTCGTCACTTCTGACTGCAGCTTACGAAAAAATTCATTTAAAATTCCTTGTTTATCCGATTGACGAAATTCCAGTTGGAGATTTTTGAAATCACCTGAAGCTACCTACAGTAAAAATTTGAGATCATAACTCAATTCGTAAATTGAGTTATGACATTCGTAATGGGCTGCAAATTCTGCCAGAAAACGTAGCCTGAACCTTCGATACGGAAAAATTCATAAAACGTTCATTTTTCGTCGAAAATATGCCATTCCAGTTGGGTTTGAAAGGTTTTTCCTGGAAGTTCATAAAAAACTCAATAAACATAATTTTTTGACCAGATTTGACCCGGTTACAGATTCATGTTATGTGGTACATACTACTACATGATTACTTGATTTCATATCCGATGTTCACAAGATCAATTTTACACATAGTAACGCTTTCATGATCCTACAATTGACAATTACATACCAAGTTAGCCAATTTAATGTAGTCGTAACATAATGCTTTACTAGTTGTCCACATCCTATACACTTAGTTCACACTCATTTTTATATTACCATTAAGTCACTAATCCGACTCATGGTGTGCACCACCATTCAAGCATAGGGTACTAGTTCCTAAAGCATACTTTTGGCGAATTACATCATCAACCAACTACCCACATGATTTCCATCCAAAACACATATCTCATGCTAACTTAGCTATCAAGTACAACATTATCACATTCTAAACCAAATTGCCAAATTCTTGCATACAAATTTCACCTTCTAACTTCACTTAGCCATTTCATCAAACACTTGGCGTGCGTACTAATATCTAAGCATAATGTACAAGTATTTTCATTCTTTTTTTTCCTAGTTCTTTACTTTCAAACATTAGCAATACAAAATACCAAATCAATTTCATACCATTTTCAATCTAACTAGCAAGATGGTCACATATAACATAACGTATCAAGAATCGAACAAAGATTAGACATGGGTGGCATACCCATGTCGCCATCTCCATCAACCTATGGTGGGTTTCACCTCCAAACACCTAATTGATCAAAATCATGCATAACACATGTTCCGTATGGTGATTCTAACACATAATAACGCTTAATTTCAGACAAATTCGTGGATTAATCAAAAACCCACTTCTTACAAAATCACCAAATCATAAATTACAACTTACCAAGTGATTTACAGAGCTAAACAATCAAGAATCTTGTTCATGCAAGTTCGATTTCAGCCAGAATCCATCCAATTTGGTCGATTAGGGTTTGAGAAGGGGTTTCCCCCTTCTTTCTCTTCTCTGTTCGAACACCCACACACGCCCAGGTGTGGGTTTGGGGCTTTTAATTTTATTTTTATATTTTATCTTTTTATTCATTCAAAATTAACCCCTCATGTTTGTCACTTGATCAATATTGACCCAAATTTCATTTCCTTACTTGTTTTGCTAGGCATTTTACTAGGTTTAATAACCTAGTTATTACATTTCCTTCTTTTAAACGCGGTAACATACTGGCAACTAAATAATTCGAGTTTTGGGGCGTTACACAAGTCACTTCCATAGCCTATATGATCAGTATGAATCATGGCTAATAAGCATCAATATGATGTATATACCTAAAACATCCAATGGCGATGTATGCTTATAAGCAAAGGTATAATAATGACAATGATAGTTTTATTTTATAAACTTCTTGTCAAGAAGGTGATGAACCTTGTTTGACTTTAAAGGATCACCGATCCAAGAGATCATTGGTTATATTCTAATCGTCTTTGTGACATTGCCTTTTGCGCTATCTAAAATGTCCTTCGAGACGAGCCTTGTGCTAAATGAAAATGTCTTTTATGACTTTGACAGATGTGATTTATATTCCCCTGTCTAATAAATATAAAGAATTATATTCCATTGATTATTGTTACTTAAAATGGTCTATATGGTTTAATAATACCATGACCATCTACTCATCAATGTGGTGAATTTTTTAAATGAATCATTATTGTTTGATATAGTACCTAAATCATGGCTAGATCTGATGAAGTAAATAGTCATCCGCGGGAAGAAAACAATAATGAGGCCAGAATAAATCTTACAAACGCTGAACTGCAAGCCATGATTGACACCGCAGTTGCTCAAGAGGTGGATAAGATATTCAAGGAACCGAGTAATGTTTGGTCCAAAACTCACACAAAACCCTTATCACAATCGCATGCATAAAAAAGGGATGAATCTCAGCATTCATCTAACTAGAGATCTGAGTCTCAGAAAGTGGTGTTAAATCAGAATCCTAAGTACAAAAAGAGTTGTACTTATAAGTACTTCGTCTCCTGTAAACCGAGGGATTTTACAGGAGAAAAGGGAGCAATCGACTGCATGAAATGGTTAGACGAAATGGAGACTATGATTGACATCAGTGGATGTGCTAAGGAGGACATAGTCATGTTTGTGTCTCAATCTTTCAAGGCGATGCTCTCACTTGGTGGACTGCGTTAGAACAGTCCACTGGAAAGGTTCATCTATATAACCTTTCGTGGAGCAAGTTTGTTGATCTTGTGAAAGACACATATTGTCCTCAGCATGAAGTTGAGAGGATTGAAACTGACTTCCTCACTTTGGTGATGAAGGATTTGGACTGTAGGTCCTATATGACCAGTTTCAACTCGATGTCGACGCTCGTACCATATTTAGTCACTCCTGAACCCAAACGCATTGTGCGTTTCATCGGTGGTTTAGCCCCTGAAGTGAAAGGAAATGTCAAGGCTTCCAAGCTTACTACTTATAGATCTGTTGTGGATCTATCTTTGTCCCTTACTCTTGATATTGTGAGGAGTAGGGCGAAGAAAACTACCAATTACGGGAAGAGGAAGAGGGAGGAAGACAAGTCCCCTCAATCAAACAAGAAGAATAAAGGGAACTTTGGTTCTAAGAAAGGGCAGTCAAATGACAAGCCCAGGTGCAAGACTTACAACAAAAGGCACTTTGGAAAGTGCAACCAAGACCCACAAGCTAAACCATGTGGGATTTGCAAAAAGAAGGGGCACAAGACTGTGGAGTGCCAGAACATTAAGGATGCAACCTGTTATGGTTGCAACGAGAAGGGGCACATCAAGACAAATTGCCCCAAGAATGCTAAGAAGCCCGAGGAGACGAAGAAAACCAACGTAAGGGTTTTCCATATGAATGCAAGGGAAGCGGTGAATGAAGAGAACGTCATAACAGGTACCTTCCTCATCAATAATAATTATGCTAGAGTCTTATTTGATTCAGTTGCTGATAAGTCTTTTGTAGACCATAAGTTTTGTAAGTTACTGAATCTGCCTATTAAGACTCTAGACATAAAATATGAGGTAGAGCTTGCCGATTGTACCTTAGAAATAGCTTCAACTCTTCTTGATGGATGTTTTATATCCAATAAGAATCACTCTATCCCGCTATCCCCTTGCCAATGAAATTGGCTGGTTTTGATATAGTTTTGGGCATGGATTGGTTATTGCATAACCAAGCCCAAATTGCCTGTGACAAAAAGCTAGTTATCATCAAAACCCCTTCTGGCGAATCCGTCACTATCCAAGGAGATACACAATATGGTCTGCCTAACAATGTATCCATTCTCAAGGTATCGCAGTGTCTGAAGAGCAGATGTGTCATCTATATGGCACAAGTGACAGTGAATGACCCAAAGCCCAAGATTTAAGATATTCCTATTATTTCTGAGTATCCTGATGTTTTTCCTGATGAACTACCTGGATTACCCCTGAGAGGCAAGTTGAATTCATGATAGATATTCTCCCAGGATCCGCACCAATTGTATGAGCTCCTTATCGTCTAGCGCCTACTGAAATGAAAGAGCTCAGGGCTCAATTAGACGACTTACTGGAAAAGGGTTTCATCCAACCCAGCTCTTTGCCTTGGGGAGCTCCAATATTGTTTGTGAAAAAGAAGGATGGATCAATGCGCTTATGCATTGATTACCGTGAGCTAAACAAGATAACGATCAAGAATCGATATCCCTTACCCAGGATCGACGACTTATTTGATCAGCTCCAAGGGGCGAGCTTCTTTTCAAAGATTGATTTTAGATCCGGATACCATCAACTTAAGGTCCAACAGAAGATGTGCCTAAAACGGCATTCAGGACGAGGTATGGACATTACGAGTTTTTAGTGATGCCTTTCGGGCTCACTAACGCGCCAGCAACATTTATGGACCTCATGAATAGAGTCTGCAAGCCATACTTAGATAAGTTTGTCATTGTCTTTATAGACGACATACTTATCTACTCTCGTAATCAAGTTGATCATGAGAAGCACCTTCGATGTATCTTAGGATTGCTTCGGCAGGAGAAGCTGTATGCTAAATTCTCCAAGTGCGAGTTCTGGCTCCGTGAAGTCCAATTTGTTGGACACGTTGTTAGTGAGCGTGGTATCCAAGTCGATCCCGCCAAAATTGAAGCCATCATGAACTGGGAAGCACCAAAAATGCCTACATAAATTCACAGCTTTCTGGGTCTAGCCTGATATTATAGAAGACTCATTGAGAACTTCTCAAGAATAGCTGCACCATTGACATCTTTAACCCGTAAGAATGTAAAATTTGATTGGGGTCCAAAACAACAAGAATCCTTTGAGATTCTTAAGCAGAAATTGAGCAATGCTCCGGTGTTGACATTGCCCGAAGGAATTGAAGAGTTTGTCGTTTACTGTGATGCATCACACACCGGTATGGGTTGTGTACTTATGCAAAAAAGGCAAAGTGATTGCCTATGCATCACGACAACTAAAGGTGCATGAAAAGAATTACACCACCCATGACTTAGAGTTGGGTGCCGTTGTATTCGCACTAAAGTTATGGAGACATTATTTGTATGGAACAAAATGTGTGATCTATTCAGATCACAAAAGTCTCCAGCACGTATTCAATCAAAAAGAGCTCAATATGAGACAGCGCCACTGGATGGAGACTTTAAATGATTACGATTGTGAAATTCGCTACCATCCCGGCAAGGCGAATGTAGTCGCCGATGCTCTAAGCCAAAAGGAGAGAGTCAAACCTATCAGGATCAATGCTAAGAGCATTAAACTGAAGAATAGCCTGAATGAAAGGCTATTAGCTGCACAGAAAGATGTTGTTTTGGAGGCTAACCTTCCAGATGAAAAGTTAGGTGTAACTGCTGAACAGTTAACACCTGGCAAGGATGGAATTCTCAGACTGAATGGAAGAATCTGGGTTCCCATTCATGGAGGACTTCGATATGTAATCCTCCAGGAAGCTCACAACTCCAAATATTCAGTTCACCCTGGAGGTGACAAGATGTATCAGGATTTGAAAATTAATTATTGGTGGATAGGATTGAAGAAATCTATTGCCACCCATGTAGCTAAGTGCTTGACCTGTGCTCAGATTAAAGCAGAGCATCAAAAGCCATCGGGTCTGCTTCAACAACTAGAACTTCCCACATGGAAGTGGGAGATGGTAACTATGGACTTTATAACCAAGTTACCTAAAACAAGGCACGGAAATGATACTATATGGGTCATAGTTGATCGACTGACTAAGTCAGCACATTTCTTACCCATCAAGGAGACTTATAGCTCCGACCAGATAGCCCAGTTATACGTAGATAAGATTGTATCCCTCCACGGAGTGCCGGTATCCATTATTTCTGACAGATATACTAGATACACCTCACACTTTTGGAAAAGTTTCCAACAATATTTGGGCACTCGTTTGAATTTTAGTACTGCTTACCATCCTCAAACTGATGGGCAAAGTGAGCGTACAATTCAAACTTTGGAAGACATGCTTCGAGCATGTGTTATTGATTTGGGAGGTAGCTGTGATGACCACCTACCTTTGATTGAGTTCTCCTATAATAATAGTTACCATTCTAGCATTCAGGCTGCGCCTTTTGAGGCATTGTATGGAAGGAAATGTAGAACGCCTGTCTGTTGGGCGGAAGTAGGAGAAGCTCAGTTGTCAGGACCTGATATAGTCCTTGAAACAATGGACAAGATTGTCCAGATTCGTGATCGACTGAAAGCTGCCAGGGATAGGCAGAAAAGTTATGCTGATAAGAGGCGAAAACCCCTAAAGTTTGAAGTGGGCGATAAAGTCTTACTGAAAGTATCACCCTGGAAAGGTGTGATGCGTTTTTGTAAGAAGGGTAAGTTAAGCCCTAGATATATTGGACCATTCGAGATTATCGAATGTGTCGGCAGTGTAGCTTATAAGCTAAACTTTCCTGAGGAGCTGAGTGGAATCCACAATGTATTCCACATCTGTAATCTAAAGAAATGTCTAGCTGATGACTCATTAGCTATGTCTCATAAGGATGTACAAATTGATGAAAGCCTGAGGTTTATTGAAAGACCAATATCGACCGAGGATCGTCAGGTTAAAAAGCTCCGAAGGAAACACGTATCTATAGTAAATGTCAAATGGGATGCCCGTAGAGGTCCCGAATATACGTGGGAAGTCGTGTCCACTATGCGACAAAAGTACCCTCACTTATTCCAGTAAATCTCATGGTTGAGATTTCTTTTAAGGGGGTGAGGATGTAACACCACGTAAAAACGTGCCCAATTATGCCAAACGATGAAATTATGAAACCACAGGGACCAAAAGTGTCAACATGCCAAACTTGTGCCTCTGAACGACCATACATGAAGAATATATTCTTAAACGAGTGATTAATTGGATATAAGAAGCCGTTCATGAAAATAATCGGAAGATTATAAATTAGGAGGGTTAAACATGTCAATATGTTAATTCTTACCTCTGAGTGACCTTTTAACGAACCCGACGCTTCTAAATATTCAAATATACTCTCAAGAATAAGTGGTATAAATTTCACATGGTATCGAGATCGTTAAGCAAGTTTTCAAGACTTTGGGTAAAAAGTGTCAATGTGGTGAAACTTGTGTTTAAGGTGATATTTAACGAAACCGGGCCTAACGGAGTTTGGATATACTTCCTTGAGCCTCTACAAACTAACTACAAGGGCCTTATATGTCAAAAATGAGGTTAAATAAGGTTTAAATTGGCTAGGGACTGAATCTGCCAAGTTTGAAAGTGTTTTAAGCTGATCTAACGGTTGTAGCGGCCCGCGTAGACTCCTGCTGAGTCTTACGCGGCCCGCCTAAAAACGCCCAGTGCAGAATTGTTTGGACAGGTGCAAGTTCAGCTGCAGAACCGACTTTAACATCTTTTATTCGATACTAGGGGCTGTTAAACGGATTTATATTACCACTAGGACACCTGGGGTGATCCTAGGAACATCCAAAACACATGCAATCATCTAGGGACTTGGCAATCTCCTATATAAGACACTCTAGTTCATTGTTCTTATGCACACTTTTGCAACAACTTTCAAAAACACACACTTCTGGAGCTTGCAAGCATTAGGAGAAGACTTTCAAGTGTAGAAAAGATAGCAAGGACCATTAGTAAGAGTTTTAATCCCTGCGTAGTCCTTTTAATTAGCTTAAAAACCGAAAAGTCAAACATATCGTAATTAAGCTTTGACTTTCAGTTTAATCATAATTAGTCCAGCCACTAATTGAAACGAAAGTGTTTATGGAACCATATTAAGGTAGGCGATTAACCTTAAAAGGGCACCTCCTAATTTATTCGTTTGACTAGTTAATTGTCGGGTCAAACTAGTTAGTCAAAAAGTCAAACTGGACAGAAAGTTTAAAAATGATTTAAACTAATAAAACAGAGGTTCTAAATTATATTTTAATATTCTAATGACTTGGTAATTAGTAGTAGAGCATATTTAACCAGGCCTAACCCGACAATTTTCAGTCTAAGGTCAGTTTATAACCAAAAGTCGCAAAAGCTTGACTTTTGCTTTGACTTTCAGTTCTGACCCGTTTAATCTTAATTCTTCCATGTTTTAAGCTTCCATTAGGTCCATATTATATAGTAGTGTAACCTCCTGGAGTTATATTGCTTGGTCCTTATTGATTTGAATTATGTGCTCGTATTTGTTAATATGCTTATAAATGCCGGAAATGCCCTTTTGAAACTTAAATGAGGTTTTTAGGAATATGAGAGGACAAAAACCTTTGTTACTAATATATAAGCTTGTCCCGAAAATTTGACATCAGTTCTTGGTCTCAAATAGGAGTTATGCCCGACATCGTAATTAGAAGCATTTTGTTAATTAAATTGCGATATCTTGCATAAGTCATGTTTAAACTTAGATTTTAAACCAAAACTCATTACCTACTGTTAAGATATTATTTTTAAGGAATATTAAGATTTTTGGTCATGTCACACCCCCAAAATACCACCTAGGGAATGTCCTTGTTCGGCGTGTGACCTACCAATAACGAGCCACTAATTACATTGAGCGCTTACAAGTTTCAAAATAAAGTTCTCAATTATTAATAAAAATACCATCAACAAGTTTAAATGAAAACCAACATGTTCAGCGGAAGCAATTGACAAACCAAAGTTTAACAGTTTCAAAACCAATATGTAGTATCAAGAAATCAATAGCATGAATCCCTCCAGTCGACCCATGACCACTCCTGCTACTCCAGACATCAAGTTCCAATGCAAGACATCTAACAACCTACAAGCATGCAAACAAGTGTGTCAGACGACTCGGGTGAGTTCAAAGTTTTGTTAACGAGTTTAGTTACCAGATATATGTATAAAACAGTTTAACAATTTGATTTGATGTTGTCATAAACTCGATTACCGAAATGGCTACAAGATGTGTTTGCCCAACCCCAATGTCTCTATCAAAACATTGGTCATGCTATAAGGAAATTAGTTCACGCCCGTCCTCCCCGGTACGGTGTGAGGGTGCCAAACCATATAGCGTTATCAACTAATAACCTCGTTGCCTCCTCGGCAACTGTCGGTAGATGTAAGGGGTCTTATGTGATAGAAACTGAGTATAATAACAAACATCCCAATAAACAAGCGTTCCTCCCCGGAACGTTACCCGATATCCCTCCCCGGGATGCATGCTTGGAAAAAGAGAAGTGAACTCACCTTTGGTTGCTCGGTAAGACCTAGTTACTCGTTTAACTAAAATTGATCAACCAAGCCCTAAAATGGTTACACATACCAATTACTTTCATAAGCACTTAAAACACCTATCTCTTACACGTATCACATTTATGGCACACCCAGGTTGCACACCACATCATACAAATCACAACGGTAACTCACGCAACATACCAGTCTATACACATACACATAGTCGATAGTTAATTCACGTGTACACTCACATTACAAGTTCACACTTCATCAAACACATAGAAAATAACACCCAACTGTTCAGCCCAACCGTTCAGCCCAATATTAAATTAGTTTCTACGCGACCCACTAACTAACAACTTATGTTTAATACAAACAGTGCAGCCCCATACTAACGTGTGTTAAGCCCAAACCCCCAATCCAGCTTATAAACTGCTCTCCTAATGCTCGGCTCAACAGTGTGTGTAAAGCCCAACATCAGTGGGCTTGTTCACCCGTGTTCACAATGCACAACCAGGAGCATGACATGCAATTCGTTTATATGGAATGTGGTTACAAGAATTCACTTTTATGATATAGTACGTGTAGTGTTTCAAGGGTCTCTTAACCAAACCCACTGTAGCCGTCCACATTTTGCACCATTTATCAATCCCAGCATTGAGGTTCATGAGTCTAATTATCATTCACAAATTACTTACATCCCATACAAATCGAACAACATGATCAGGCAACACAAACACATGGGCCCATCCTTGATATCAGTTCTTATTCACTCATGTTTAACCAATTTCGCCCCAAACAAATTTATTAGCAGGAACCTAATATTATTTCCCATATTAATAAACTCGTGACCCTAACATGTATATTATTACATAAATTTTCACCATACATTATTTGGAGCCACACCACCATGAATTAACATTACTAAACAATAATAACTAGTCAACTAGCAATCCTATAGCCACACGAATCAAGTATCGGCCAAATCACTACCTACTGTTTCATGTTCCTTGCACAAGATCAATACCACAATCAACATATTTACAATTCTAACCATAATGTGTTAAATACAATCATTCAATCGACACACAAAAATCAAGTATAACATCAAACTAGACACACATAATCCACACATAAATCACGTATAACATCAAACTAGACACACATAAATCATGATCACATACCGGCTGCAATATGGACACGAGTAAAGAAGGGATCTTCGCCCAGCCTGTTGTTGTCGCACACTTGGGGGAAAAGGAATCAATATTTAGGGTTAACTATGTGATAAATGGGATATCTATAATAGCCATGCACTCCTTAACCAATTATAAAAGCCTCTACTACTTCTGGGCCTGGCTTTGGGCTAATTATAAAGAAACTGGGCCAAATCATAAGTGAATTATAGGAGAGAACTTCAAAGGGAGCGTACATATGGTTAAAATGAGATTAACAAATGATTTGAATGCCAAACCTTTTTCTACTGATTTTATACATTAAACAAATTATTTGTAGCATTTAAAACTTATCAAAATATCAGATTTACATAAACATCTTGATTATCGTCAATTAGCGAGTTTTACACTATTTAGGTGCATAGTATGGTTTAAAACCATACTTAACATCTAAGACTTGTTACCTACTGAGTTTTAAACAAATTTCAATATTATTACAGTAGGTATAAGTAATAAACTCAGGTTTCCTAAAATGTCCTTAAAAGCATATGTGAAATGACCAAAATGCCCTTTCAGGGCATAGTTTGGCCATAAATGCTAAATCTCACATATATGTAGTATCTTACTGATATAATGATATAAAATAAATATTTTTACTGATTACTAAAGACCAGAACTTCAGTTTGTTATAAAATCTCTTTTTTAATTACTAAAATGACCAAAATGCCCTTACGGGACTTAAATTGGTTTTAAACACTTTTTGGGCATATATGTTAACATCCTACTGATGTATTAACATATTTTAAGCATAATAACAAATAAGACCTGTATGTAATTCATTTGGTTACCCGTTACGCATTAATGCGTTCGGATCGGTTTATGTGACTAGTTTACGAAAAATAGCCGAAACGGGTTTAACCTTATCATTAAATCCTCGAATTCCAGAATGTGTTTAGTTTACCCATAGTATACAAGTATCCAAGCTTGTCGGGTCTAAACCACATTCTATTCCTGTCTCCGCTTAATCTAGCGTTTAGAACCGTAAAGTTACTTCCTAGCTAGCCGGTCTAAGTCTTTGACTTAACTAAAGACCCGTTAGCATCCTAATAGGTTATTAAACCTTTTATACAGATTAGTAGCATCCAGTAGAAGGTACCATCATAAAGCTTTAGGATTTTACGGCTGAGTTACTTTTCACGTTTAGCTCAGGTAAATACTTTTAACTTATTTTCCCTTATACGGGGCTTGGGATATGGTATTATAATAATACCACTTGGTCGGGTATGATATCATTTAATTGGATTGTGATTTAAAAATTTATATCATTGTAAGGGACGTAGACGAGAATAAATAAGAAAACAGAATCGTGAGACTAAAAGATACTAACCTTTCAAGTCCGGGTTGTCACATCATCCCTAACTTGAAAGAAATTTTGTCCCGAAATTTGACAAGTAAGCACAAAGGAATGAAGTGATAAATCAAGATTGTTGTGGATTTTCCTCAGGTGCCACATCATCCCCAACTTGAAGAGGAATTTCGTCCCGAAATTCACCAGTTTTACCAGAATTAGTCTTGTCATCAGGATAGAGTTGAGGATACTTGAGCTTCATCTGATCCTCACGTTCCCACGTGAACTCCGGTCCACGTCTTGAGTTCCAACGAACTCTCACAGTCGGAATACGACTATTTTTACGCACCTTGACCTCTCGATCCATGATCTCAATAGGTTCTTCAACAAACTGCAACTTGTCGTCAATCTTCAATTCTAGCAAAGGTATCACAAAGGTTTCATCGGACAAACACTTCTTTAGGTTCGAGACATAAATGACATTATGTACGTTACCCCATTCTTGTTGGTGCAGTTGTCTGTCGACTTCATCTTCGTTCGAGTCTTAGATTGGAACTGATAGATTAGGGTTTGTAATATGAGAAAATATCATGATTTAGTGTGTTTAGGAGATGATTTCGCTTCAAGGGATATTTAGAGAAGATTTCGCTTGAAGCAAGTTCAAGCGAAATCCACATGACTTGATTTCGCTTGAACAATGCTCAAGTGAAATCTTCATGCCTATAAATACCCTGAAGCGTAATCAGTTATGAATATAGTTCAGTTGTTAGTTTCCGACACAGAAGTGCTGTCGAGGTGTCTCGAAGGCTGTAATCTTTCATAGATCAATACAAGAGACAGTAAATAGTATTTCTGGTGTGTTACAATCTAAACAAAGACAGAATCAATGAATTCCGCCTCTGATTCTGTCTAAGCACTCTTCTGATTGACTCGTTAGGTCGTTTCACGATCCTACATGTGGTATCAGAGCTCAGGAGGAAGAGTTCTTACTGTTTAGCTTGTTTTCGCTGGAAAATTCTGATTTCTACACCTTCTTTTCAAAATTAATCGAGTTTTCATGGTTAAAATGGACTGATTTTCGTATATAGTGTGCGAAATATTGAATTAACAAATCCTTGAAAGATTCAGACCTAAAATCGGCCTAGAACTTGATCAATTTTGCAAAAATCAGATCGACTTGATGATGTCAGCATGATTCAAGCGAAATTGAGAGGTTGATTTTGCTTGAAATCTAGGTTTCGCTTGAGGAATTGATTAGTTTCTGTTTGTTTTCGCTTCAGTGAAAGATTTCGCTTGAAATTGTGCTGAGTTCAAGCGAAATTGTGTGTTTGTAGATTTCGCTTCAAAGAATTCCAGGTAGAGTTGTATTTCAAGCGAAATCATTGTTTTCGCTTGAAGGGTCTCGCTTGAGGCATTCTGTTTTATCAAGACTATTTCGCTTCAAAGGGTTTTCTGCTTTAGTTGTTTCAAGCGAAATCAAGTATTTCGCTTGAACTTATATTGTAGTTAATCTTTTGTTTTCGCTTGAAGTTTGTTTGCAGGTATTTCACTTGAAGGTTGTTTGAGTGCAAATTGTTTTAGAAAAATGACAATGATTTTTGATGAGAAGGAAAACAATGATCTTGAAAGTTTTAATAATTGGTATATTAGAACTGTGGATACCAATTACTGGAATGTAGATGTGGATGTTTGGGTAAAAAGTTATGAATATTTCATGTGCCAAAAGAATGAAACTTTAGATGAGTTGGAAAAACGATTTAAAGTTCTAACGGACAATTTGTGGAGAAAGGGTATTAGAATGTCAACTGATGAATATATATTAAAATTAACAACTGCATTACCTGCTAAATGGGATGAATTCATGGTTGAGCTAAAAAGAAAAGATTTTTTCCAAGAGATTAATCCACATCAGTTCTTTAATGAAGTTCATGCAGAGTGTCGTAAGGAAGAAAAGAAAAAAAGGGAGTTTTTGAATGAAATGGAAAAGAATTTACTAAAATTGGAATTGAATGTAATTGCTGAAATAGATAGAAGAATTCGTGTGTGTCTTGCAACAAAGAATATTTTGAAATATGATATTAAAAGGAAATATTATATTGATGAAAATATGAATCCTTTTGATTTCGTTAAACTCTTTTGTGCAGGAACATACAAGATGGAGACAGAACAAGTTCAAAAGAATGAAGAATCTGTGAAGCTTGGATCTTCAAGTTTTGCATCAGTATGCTCAAAATGTGACAATTTTAAGATTGACAATGACAAACTCTTGAAGAATGCGGAAAGTTTGACACTGGAAGTCGAAAAGTTGAGAAACGAGAAGCAAGCTGATGATAAGCAGATTCTTATTCTGAAAGAAAATTGTGAGAAGCTAAAAACTGAAAATGACAAACTGTTGGGTAATTTGAACAGTTTGACATCAGAAAACAAAGTTTTTAAAGAAAAAGAAAAAGAGTTTGAAAGTAAACAGAAATTTTCAGAAGATGAAGATTTCTGGATCAAGCTTGAGAACAAAAATCTGAAAGCAAATGAAACAAAACTTCAAGAACAGATAAAAGTTTTGGAAAATGAAAAGTCTGTTCTTGAAAACATGAAAAATGAGAATGAGAAATCAATCAAGTCTCATCTTGAAAGAATCTCTCAGCTTGAAAACGAAGCTGAAAATTCGAGAATCAAGATTGATGAACTTGAAAAGAAATTGAAAGGTTTTGTGACTTCATCTGAGTTCCCCTGTCCAAAACCAATCAATTCCGTTCCAATAAGTGACAATGTCACAAACTTTGACAATGTCAAAGTTGAAGATTGCGATGAAAAATCTGATGATGAAAAAGTAAAAATTGACAAAAAGAATTTATCTTTGAAGTTAAATGAAAAATTTTAAAAAACTGTTCCACAATCAACCGAAAAGGGAGAATGCTCTAAGCAAGAACCTTTGAAGAAGAAAGTGGAACATAAACAAAAAATTAAAAATGTGAAAAATGTTAAAAAAGAAAATAAAAGTTCATCAGATCAATCATCCAATCGCAATCAAAAACCACAAAAAGTAAAAAATGAAAATTCAAAAATAGTTGGTGAAAAGTGGTGCAGGACGGACCACAGTGCTTCAAGGCCAAATCAAGCTTACAGGAGGAGTAAGGATTATCACCAAGCCAAACAGTGCTTTGATCTGAATGTTTGGGCTAAAAATGGTGATTGGTACGATAACAGAGTGTGTTACCGATGCGGATATCAAGGACACATTGCTGTTAACTGCCAAAGTTGGAATTATGAGACGAGAAGATGCTTTAATTGCAACATCAGAGGTCACATTGCTAGAGATTGCTCAGTGAGATCAATGAGAAGATCGAGGGCTGAATCTCAGAAGCAAGTAAAGATCTCAGTTTCTGTCAAGCCCAAAGAACAGAAAGTTCAAGAACGTAAAGTTCAAGAACCGAAAGTTCAAGAACCGAAGGTAAAGCTTTCTCAGGGGCAAAAAGACAGACTGAGGAAGAAGAGAAAGAAGGCCAGAGAGTATCTGGAAAGGATTTTGTTCTCGGATACAACTGGTAAAACAGATAAAAGTTCTGATAAATCGTCTTGCTCACCAAAGAACAACAAATCAAGCAAAACGCATTCATCAGATACAAATCTGAGGACGAAAGAGGAAAAGAAGAAGAAAGTTGTTGGCAATGAATCTGTTTCTTCGGAAACAAAGGAGCCACATGTCGGTGATGAATCTGACTCATCAAAGTCAGACAAGCCACATTCAGGCAATGAATCTGGTGTGGTAAAGCCAGAAGAGCCAGTTGTTGAGGTAAAGACTGAGAATTCTAGTTTAACAATGGATGATGAAAATTTTCCATCGTTGTTGAACAAGAATTCAAAATCACCCAAGAACGGTCAGGCTTCGGTGAATCTGTTTAAATGAAAAACATGACTTGCCGGAGTTCCCAGGTTGGTAAGCGTGGAACATGAATCGGCACATTTCTTGAGAAATTCACGAATGTGATATTTCGACTTACAAGTGGTAAATCAAGGACATTAAGTTGTACTTGATTTTCTACAAGTGATATTTGTGGATTGATCTTAAACATGTTAGTTTTTACAAGTGATTGAAGAAAACAAAGTGATGAAAGATCCCCATGTTTGTGAAACGTCACACAAAACTAATTTTCCGGAAAAACCATTTTGATTAAAACAAACTTAAGTGTTTTGAGATCACAATGGGAAAATAGTTTGTTGTGAGGGGGAGTTCTGATTGTTTATGCCAAGTGAATGGAGAATTGAAGTGATTCTCATCATGTTTGTCACATTTCTTGTACAGTTGGTTTTCAAATTTTTCCCAGAAAATCGAAAATTGAAACATATTTTAGATTTTAGGGGGAGTAAAAATTTAAAAAAAAAATTAAAAAAATTAGAAAATTTGAAAATAAAAAAACATTGCAAAATTTCAAAAATGAGTTTTGTTGTCAAAAAGAGGAAATGATAGAACGGTCAGGCTTGGGTGAATCACTGAAGATTCCGTCAACATTCAAGGGGGAGTCTGTTGGTGCAGTTGTCTGTCGACTTCATCTTCGTTCGAGTCTTAGATTGGAACTGATAGATTAGGGTTTGTAATATGAGAAAATAATCATGATTTAGTGTGTTTAGGAGATGATTTCGCTTCAAGGGATATTTTGAGAAGATTTCGCTTGAAGCAAGTTCAAGCGAAATCCACATGACTTGATTTCGCTTGAACAATGCTCAAGCGAAATCTTCATGCCTATAAATACCCTGAAGCGTAATCAGTTGTGAATATAGTTCAGTTGTTAGTTTCCGACACAGAAGTGCTGTCGAGGTGTCTCGAAGGCTGTAATCTTTCATAGATCAATACAAGAGACAGTAAATAGTATTTCTGGTGTGTTACAATCTAAACAAAGACAGAATCAATGAATTCTGCCTCTGATTATGTCTAAGCACTCTTCTGATTGACTCGTTAGGTCGTTTCACGATCCTACAATTCTTCGGGTGATTCAAGTTTGTAATTCATGTCCCGGATTCTTTCCAAAGTTTTGAAGGGCTCAACATGACGTAAATTATCTTGCCACGCTTCCCAAGTGCACCGCACCCTCCCAGGGTGAGACTTTCAACAAGACTCGCTCGCCCGCAGCAAACTCCCTGTGTTTTCTAAACTTATCACCTTTCCTGACGGTCGCGCGTTGCCGCCAAACAATTTCCGATCTAAGCAATCCTCCCAAGAGTTTCGAGTACCAGTCCTGGACCAGTAATTAAGTTGTCAACCATCTCAGTGTAACAAGAAGGTTGGCATTATTGTCTATGTAATGCCTCAACAGAGCTGTCTGGTTACCAAGATGATAACTGCCGTAGTAGTACTCAACCATAGGTAAGAGTCCTTCCAACTTGCACCAAAGCCAGTCACACACATGCTCGCAGCATGCTTCGAGTGCCAGGATAGTTCGTTTTCTCTGATCGTTTGTCCAACGGGTATAGCAATGCTCTGGTCCTGACATGAGCCAAGGGTGTTGTGTATTGCCTGACATAAATCATGCATAGATCAAATTTAGAGGTAACAGGAGTTGGCACCTCGTACCTAAAAGTCGCCTCTCCCAGTGGAATTTTCACAACTGTGAAAACTCATCAGTTTTCTTGATTGCAAGAAAGTGTGCTGGTAACTTGAGTCTATCAATGATCACCCAGGTGATAATGTTTTCGTTTCGAGTTGTAAGTAGACCAGTGACAAACTCCATGGCCGTCTGTTCCAATCTCCAAATAGGTGTTTCTGATTACTGACACGAACCAAAAGGTTTCTGATGTTCCACCTTGACTTTAGCACAAGTCAAACGTCGTTCACATGCTTCGCTGTGTAGGCCTTCAAGCCCAGTTGCCAGTACAAGATCCTCCGATCCTAACCTGTTCCATCAAATCCAGATGACCAGCATATCGAGGCTGGTGTGCTTTGCTCAACACAAGTTCCCTACAGTTGCCATATAATGAGACCCACATTCGTTCCATGAGGTAGCGAATATCGTCCAACTTTCCAAAAGTTGCTCCTCCATGCCCCGCATGGACTCAACTTGAAAACTCTCTTCCTTCAGTGCGTCTATGCAAACAGGGAAAATCTGATCAGGTAGGATAGAGTCGATGGTGAGTTGCAAGCTCATACGCGTTTAGTTTCCATAGTCGTATTCACTCGAGAGTTTCATCCAGCCATGCCATCACATAATTAGCTCTCTCAAAACAAAGGTACACGGGAGGACCTTGTGATCGGTCTAAGTAGTGTATTTGGTACCGTCCAAGTAATGCCTCCAGCTTAAATCCAAGACCATGGCTTCCACCGCCAGTTGTGACTCGGGCAATTCTTCTTGTAAATCCACTACGTAAGCCATCACCTTCTCGTTTTGCATCGGCGTGTAACTGGGACTCTGACTCGAACCATCATGGTATACCACTAGATTACCCGTACCCTCGGGTAAAGACGATGCTTAGTGTATTGCTGAGTTGGGATTCGAAAGCTGAAAAGAAGTCCTCCTGTTTTGTCTTCCCCGAACACAGCACCTTGCTGTGCTAAAGAAATTCAAGCTGCGCGATCTTCGAAAATCCAGTGATGAATCTGCGATAGTATTCAGCGAAACCAAGAAATTGTTGTATCCCCGAAGGAATCTTTGGTGTCGATCAGTTTCTAACCAAATGGATCCTTGCAAGATTCATGTGCATTCCCACTTCGTTGGTTACAAGATCAAAATGCATCTCTCGAATCTAGATGTTACATTTAACAAGAGTTCACACGCAATGGCTCCTCCCTCAGGAGCTCTAAAATATGATATAGATGTCGTCCATGATGTTCCTTTCTCCTGGAAATGATTCGACGCGCCATCAATAAGCATAGTTGATTCATGTGATCAATAAAGCTGCTGGTGTGATGATTAGCCCAAAGGTCATGGAATACAACGTTGCAAAGGCCACACTGCGTTTGATATGCTGTTGTAGGAACATTCTCCTCTTGGTCTTCCGTCAATACATGGTCGTGGCAAACAGTTCTTGATTGTCACCTTGCTGAGTTCTGGATAATCAGTACACATACGAAAAGGCTTTATCTTCCCGAATATAGCTGGGGCTCCCCAAAGCGAACAAAAACTATATCCAATAAAACTCATGTCCAACAGTTCCTGTAGATAGTCCTTGCAACCCTCCTGGTGCAAGACGGTATATAGCATGAGTAAACAGGGTTGCCCCTGTCGTGAGATCAAACTGAGATTCTGCCTAACAGTGGTGGAAGTAAGTCTGAAAGCTCCCCGGGTAGCACACTGAGAGGAATCACGAACAATTGGTGGATCCTCGATCCTCCTTTCCTTAGCCTCAACATCAGTAACGGTTGCTAACGTAGCGGGGTGATCCCTCCGTAGACACTTCTGGGCCTTCATAGTTGAAATGGCGCTAACCTTTGCACCACTCTGTTGCTTTAGAACAAATAACGATTCTCCACACAAAATTTTCTCCTCACAAGGTATGTCTGCGCGATTTCTGAATAACCAATCCACACTAACTACTGCATTGTAACCATCATGGGTAGTAGAAGGAAGGCCGATGTTGAACACTTGTCCCACAAGGTCGAGTTTGCATCCCAACAAACCTATGAGGTTTCGATTGTCTTGCCCTTAGTCAATTCCACAACAGGTTCGGCTTCAAGAAGCGTCAGGGTTAAACAGAACAGAGACGAAGCGATTTGCTACCCATACTAGCTACCATGTTGCTATTATCCTGGCGTCACCCACGCCATTCCTATATGCCCTTCCACGAGCATCGTTCCCAGTGTTTGTTGTTTTCGTTACGAGAATTCCCAGTACTGTCGTCGTTCCCTTGGTTGTGTGTCGTCTTGATTTAACAACGGCCAATCCATGTCGTAGGCACCTTCGTTTTCATACAGTAAGCTACGGTTACGAGCGCCTCAATGTCGCCGTGATTGTTGCCCTTAATGTCGCTGCTTGCAACGGGGTCCTGTGACATTTCACCAACAGGGGTACATCTTTCACATTCCGTGTCACGTACTAAGGCACTACTCATTGCGTGGGAAGTTACACATTCCACTCTATAGTCATTTGTCATCGCTTATGTCCCGATTGATTCGTAGGAGTTGACCCCCATGAGTCGCGGGCTAGGGTCAAGGATTCGATTGAAGTCAATTCGCTGGTGTTCGTTGCCGGTAATCAGGGTCGTTCTAATACTGAGGTCAGACACTACGCTCATCCTCTTGTCCATCGTCCTTGCAAGTTGACTGGGTAATACACGGTATATTTCCAGAGTGTTGCAGATGTGATCGCACTTCGGGATCTAAGATGTCAATACATTGAGTTCCAGCGAACGAAGAGAAGTGAGAAAGGTATAGACCAATCATTGACGTTGCAACATCCATCCCAGGGACGTTCGTACAAGCACCTAACGTTCTACCCAGTTCGTGGGGCGTTCAGATGTGTGTTCAGGTAATACTCGATAGCATCGAGATTCGAAAGGATTCAGAGAGGAGTGAAAAGGTCACATTCGAGTAGGGGACAATCACTGCTATGACTCCTATAGACTTGTTACGTTTCACATTGATCAAATAACAGAGCAGAACCCCTTTTTCACTTGTTAAGCCTTACTGGGACTCACATACACCCCACACTATTATTATCTGTGCACCCACAATAATATTGTGATTTGCATGCTCATCTCAGTTCCTCCTAACTCATGTCAAATGGTTCCTCAAACTCAGATGCCAGCCAAAGAATATCACAAAACAGAGGGTCACGAATCTCTAGGGTAACACCACACTATCAATCACTTAACACTTGAAAGTAATACATGAATTCATATTGTTGTGCTAAACGTGCAATCACATGCAATATCATATGCAAGTGTTCACTAGTTATGCTGTGCAATGAGTAAACGAGAGACGAACCATGCAATCTAGAGCTGAGTGTCAGGGTCGTATTCTTGTTTTCAGAACTGTTCAGTTATAGTATGGTTTTATAAAATCGTTTTAAAACCAAGTTCACTATAACCAGTGGCTGTGATACCAAACTGTCACACCCCCAAAATACCACCTAGGGAATGTCCCTGTTAGGCGTGTGACCTACCAATAACGAGCCACTAATTACATTGAACGCGTACAAGTTTCAAAATAAAGTTCTCAATTATTAATAAAAATACCATCAACAAGTTTAAATGAAAACCAACATGTTCAGCGGAAGCAATTGACAAACCAAAGTTTAACAGTTTCAAAACCAATATGCAGTATCAAGAAATCAATAGCATGAATCCCTCCAGTCGACCCATGACCACTCCTGCTACTCCAGACAGCAAGTTCCAATGCAAGACATCTAACGACCTACAAGCATGCAAACAAGTGTGTCAGATGACGCTGGTGAGTTCAAAGTTTTGTTAACGAGTTTAGTTACCATATATATGTATAAAACAGTCTAACAATTTGATTTGATGTTGTCATTAACTCGATTACCGAAATGGCTACAAGATGTGTTTACCCAACCCCAATGTCTCTATCAAAACATTGGTCATGTTTTAAGGAAATTAGTTCACGCCCGTCCTCCTCGGTACGGTGTGAGGGTGCCAAACCTAATAGCGCTATCAACTAATAACCTCGTTACCTCCCCGGCAACTGTCGGTAGATGTAAGGGGTCTTATGTGATAGAAACTGAGTATAATAACAAACATCCCAATAAACAAGCGTTCCTCCCCGGAACGTTACCCGATATCCCTCCCCGGGATGCATGCTTGGAAAAAGAGCAGTGAACTCACCTTTGGTTGCTCGGTAAGACCTAGTTACTCATTTAACTAAAATTGATCAACCAAGCCCTAAAATGGTTACACATACCAATTAATTTCATAAGCACTTAAAACACGTATCTCTTACACGTATCACATTTATGGCACACCCAGGTTGCACACCACATAATACAAATCACGACGGTAACTCACGCAACATACCAGTCTATACACATACACATAGTCGATAGTTAATTCACGTGTACACTCACATTACAAGTTCACACTTCATCAAACACATAGCAAATAACACCCAACTGTACAGCCCAACCGTTCAGCCCAATATTAAATCAGTTTCTACGCGACCCACTAACTAACAACTTATGTTTAATACAAACAGTGCAGCCCCATACTAACGTGTGTTAAGCCCAAACCCCCAATCCAGCTTATAAACTGCTCTCCTAATGCTCGGCCCAACAGTGTGTGTAAAGCCCAACATCAGTGGGCTTGTTCACCCGTGTTCACAATGCACAACCAGGAGCATGACATGCAATTCGTTTATATGGAATGTGGTTACAAGAATTCACTTTTATGATATAGTATGTGTAATGTTTCAAGGGTCTATTAACCAAACCCACTGTAGCCGTCCACATTTTGCACCATTTATCAATCCCAGCATTGAGGTTCATGAGTCTAATTATCATTCACAAATTACTTACATCCCATACAAATCGAACAACATGATCAGGCAACACAAACACATGGGCCCATCCTTGATATCAGTTCTTATTCACTCATGTTTAACCAATTTCGCCCCAAACAAATTTATTAGTAGGAACCTAATATTATTTCCCATATTAATAAACTCGTGACCCTAACATGTATATTATTACATAAATTTTCGCCATACATTATTTGGAGCCACACCACCATGAATTAACATTACTAAACAATAATAACTAGTCAACTAGCAATCCTATAGCCACACGAATCAAGTATCAGCCAAATCACTACCTACTGTTTCATGTTCCTTGCACAAGATCAATACCACAATTAACATATTTACAATTCTACCCATAATGTGTTAAATACAATCATTCAATCGGCACACAAAAATCACGTATAACATCAAACTATACACACATAAATCACGTATAACATCAAACTAGACACACATAAATCATGATCACATACCGGCTGCAATATGGACACGAGTAAAGAAGGGATCTTCGCCCAGCCTGTTGTTGTCGCACACTTGGGGGAAAAGGAATCAATATTTAGGGTTAACTACGTGATAAATGGGATATCTATAATAGCCATGCACTCCTTAACCGATTATAAAAGCCTCTACTACTACTGGGCCTGGCTTTGGGCTAATTATAAAGAAACTGGGCCAACTCATAAGTGAATTATAGGAGAGAACTTTAAAGGGAGAGTACATATGGTTAAAATGAGATTAACAAATGATTTGAATGCCAAACCTTTTTCTACTGATTTTATACATTAAACAAATTATTTGTAGCAGTTAAAACTTATCAAAATATCAGATTTACATAAACATCTTGATTATCGTCAATTAGCGAGTTTTACACTATTTAGGTGCATAGTATGGTTTAAAACCATACTTAACATCTAAGACTTGTTACCTACTGAGTTTTTAAACAAATTTCAATATTATTACAGTAGGTATAAGTAATAAACTCAGGTTTCCAAAAATGTCCTTAAAAGCATATGTGAAACGACCAAAATGCCCTTTCGGGGCATAGTTTGGCCATAAATGGTAAATCTCACATATATGTAGTATCTTACTGATATAATGAGATAAAATAAATATTTTTACTGATTACTAAAGACCAGAACTTTAGTTTGTTATAAAATCTCTTTTATAATTACTAAAATGACCAAAATGCCCTTACGGGACTTAAATTGGTTTTAAACACTTTTTGGGCATATATGTTAACATCCTACTGATGTATTAACATATTTTAAGCATAATAACAAATAAGACCTGTATGTAATTCATTTGGTTACCCGTTACGCATTAATGCGTTCGGATCGGTTTATGTGACTAGTTTACGAAAAATAGCCGAAACGGGTTTAACCTTATCATTAAATCCTCGAATTCCAGAATGTGTTTAGTTTACCCATAGTATACAAATATCCATGCTTGTCGGGTCTAAAGCACATTCTATTCCGGTCTCCGCTTAATCTAGCGTTTAGAACCGTAAAGTTACTTCCTAGCTAGCCGGTCTAAGTCTTTGACTTAACTAAAGACCCGTTAGCATCCTAATAGGTTATTAAACCTTCTATACAGATTAGTAGCATCCAATAGAAGGTACCATCATAAAGCTTTAGGATTTTACGGCTGAGTTACTTTTCACGTTTAGCTCAGGTAAATACTTTTAACTTATTTTCCCTTATACGGGCTTGGGATATGGTATTATAATAATACCACTTGGTCGGGTATGAAATCATTTAATCGGATTGTGATTTATAAATTTACATAACCCGTTTTAATCTGTCTTGTTTGATAACATAAGCATTGGGGGTTAATACGACCGTGTCCTGGATATCCTCGGCTCATTTCTTTTGAAAATGGCCATGACCTATGCACGGGGTATAGGCATATACCTGACAGATGCAAATGCAAATGCTAAAATATAAACCCACATGTTGGGGATAACTCCTTTGTGGGTTCTATAAGTGGTGAGTCGGTTAATCAAGACCGGCTTCCAACCGGCCCCAATTGTATAACAAACATATAAATCTGTATACAAGATTATCTTTAAATAATTGTCCCAAGTTATAAATGGTTTGTGCTTTGTGCACCTAAATCAATTTTCATAAATACTTTTCAAATGAGTCAGTTAATTGTATTTACCAGTGTAAACTGACGTATTTTCTAAAGATTGATTGACAGGTACTTCTCGTAAATAGGCTGGAGCTACTAGGTGTCATATAAGAGGATCTTGCAAATCCCTAGATACCTGGAGTCTGTTATTTTCCGTTTCTTGTATTTTATTTATGATCCGTCTGTGGATCTTATTACAATCCAGTCTGTATATTCTTTCGTCGAACACTCAGACATTATGGTTTGTAATAGTTATTCACCAAGCCTTCCGCTGTGCTATTATATTGTGTATATTGACTATGATGATATCAACTATGTCACGATACTCCCCGTCGGGCCCACCGGTAATATGTGGAAATATCAGGGTGTGACAGGCGGCGACACCTGCCCCATGATCTCCATTTACCTGCTGATGGCAGAGGAACAACAAGGCCGACAACTGAGACACATGGCTCCAATCACGGTGCGCCAGCACCGGAGATCTTCTAGAAGACACTAACGGTCAACACCAGTGAGACAAAGAGCATATCCTCTAGTTGTCGCCTTCCGGCCCAAGGCCCATCGGCCCATCTCCTCTTACACCTCTCCGGCTATAAATAGAGACCTCCATGCACAGGTTAACCATTCCATTCCCTCTACTCTCACTCTTAACACACAATTATCTCCTCAAAGCAGATACTTATTCTCACGCTGTAGTCTGGTTAAGAGGGAAACCCCCATATTCCCCTCTTAACGAGCTAACGGTGTTCTGTTTTGCAGGATTATCGGATCAAATCGAAGCTCAGAAAGTTAAAAGAAGATTAACCACTATGAAAGGAACGTAAACCAAACTAATTAACTCTAAAATTAGTTCCGTGTTTCTTCAAGTTGACATGTTGTCAATCTTGAAACTATTGAGTTGTAAATAAAGGGTTACCCAACTTGATAAACCTTCAGTCAACATGTAATATTATTCTAATTAAATTATCAAAATAATATAATCATAGGTAGAGGATTTTCGGTCTAAATGGCTCCACCACCGGCTATCTAATCAAACGGAATTCGCAATCATTAATTATATAGAACTAGGTTAGAACCTCGTGTATTACACGACTTGTTTAAATATAATAAATAATAAAAAGATATACCTTTAAAAAACTCGTATATTGCACGTGTTGAATAAAATATAATCTCATATGTTAACACAAATAGTAATCAATATTTTTTTTTTTTTAAAATGAACATTGATATACTATTTACTTATTATAACATTTTACTTTTTTTTTATTTTGCATAAATGTAATTTTATATAATAAATAATGAAAAAAGATATATTTGCACGTGTTGAATAAAACATAATATCATATGTTAACATATAAACTCGTCATGATTCATCTTTTAAAAATGAACATTGATATACTATTTACGTATTACAGCATTTTATTGTGTTTTTTTAATTACTATTAGTAAAAAAAGTCATGTATTAGATAGGGATGAATACCGTTTTATGAAACATTCAAATTATGAGATACAATTATTTTAGTTAGTTTTATGCACCTTCGTGCTTATTTGTTTATTTCGTTCAAAAAACACTCGCCTTAAATTTGTTTTCAAGAGAGTTTATGGTACAAAAAGGTGGAGATAGATCCACACGTTTTTATATATTTCATCATTTTTATGAATTATACCGTAAATTCTTGTTGAATGGAGTATAGAATTATTATATTTAAAACTGGTGTTCTTTCTAAATGTTGATACAATGTGTGATAAATGATGGGTTTAAACCGATTATAACAGTACGCATATTATTATAGCGATGCGTTTAAAAACACTGACAATTTGATAGAAGAATATGCCCGACCTAGAATAATTATTTATTTCTAGTGAAAAAAACAATAATAAAATTATTAAGTATATCAAATGGGAACCTTTGATTTCTAATTTACCATAATTTCAATAACCGAACTCCAAAGTATATATATCTACTCATAATAAAGACAAACGTTTATGCTTATCTAAATTTTTGTTTAGAATTATTATAGAAAAACAAATATTTATTCTTATGTATTTTTTTGTTTAAAATTATTATTATTATTATTATTATTATTATTATTATTGTTATTAGAGTTAATTACATAGTTAGTCCATGTGGTTTGCACAAATTAACATACTTAGGTACTAATAGTTTAAAATCACATTCTAGGGTATTAACTTTTCATTTTGTAACGTTTGGAGGTATTAGCGTTATTTGTAGGTTTAAAATCACATTCTATTAGTACCTAAGTATGTTATTTTGTGCAAACCATAGGGACTAACTATGTTAATACCTCCAAACGTTACAAAATGAAAAGTTAATACCCTAGAAAGTGATTTTAAACTATTAGTCCCTAAGTATGTTATTTTGTGTAAACTACATGGGCTAACTATGTAATTAACTCTTATTATTATTATTATAATTATTATATTTACTATGATCATAATAAAAACAAATGTTTATATTCTTATCTAATTCTTTGTTTAAAATTATTATTATTGTTGTTATTTTTATTATCTAATATTTTGTTTAAATTTATTACTATTTAATATGAGAGATAAATAAGAAAATAAGCTGAGAAATCATCACAAAACGACATGTGTCAAAAGAAATTTTCATTTATTAGTTAGAAAGATTTTAACTATAGTAATCATTTGGTCTATTCCTCTATTTACTTCAAAGAACTATACATTTTTTCATATAAAAAACCAGATTTATAGAAAAATGATAAAAGAAAACGAAAATCACAAGATTCTACGTAAACTTTCCCACTTCCATTTTCTTTTTCATCTATATTTTACTAGATTACTAGGGAGAAAGCCCGTGCGATGCACGGCATGCATAATAGCTGTTGTTTGTTCGTGGTAAGACGTCTGACACGGCCGATGCATAACATGTAAGACAATACGCCTACAAAGGGGTGTGCTTAAACTTTATTAAACCATGGACCATAAGTTGTTTCCTTGGCAAAACTTGTCGGCCAAAAAGAAGTGAAAAAAGATGTCTTCCAAGAAAAAAAAACATGAAACAGAAAAAGGAAAAACGCATAAACTCTCGCACGCCTTCCTATCTTATTGGATAACACATAGACCAAACTTTAGCTAACACATGCCACCGCCATCCCCAATCTCATCACCAACCAACTGACTGCAGTGAAATAACGAAAAGAAAACTATTAAGAATGGTATACTATGTTTACGTATATATGTATTGAAAAGTAGTACGAGTTTTAATTACTAACACTAAGTGCAGACGGTATACCTTTCATGTGGGCAAGAACACAATTTAAAACATAAAACGATCAAACAACATATATAAGTTGTGTGTGTATATAAAAGAACCCACACGTCACGGCGGGGGTTAAGTTTAAATGATATCCTGTCATGTTCTATATACATTTTGGCACAACAAAACATTTAGAGAGGTCTTTAATTTAGACAACACATAAACGTAAGAAGCGAAAATTGTAATAAAAAAGGGGTGCATTCTCCTTTAATTTAGAAGGCTTCGTCTAGAAGTGTTGGTTTCCAAAAAAAAGTTGGGAGCCTATTTCCTAAGTGCACTTAGGAATGAATAAACTTATGATTTATAAATATTACAATAAAAGTACTTAGAACAAATGGGTTGCGTAATAACAAAAGTTGCTTCTGAAGTACAGACATTGTCCACTACACCAAAATAGCTCATGGTCCTTAGTTTCAAAGAAAGAAACGGATCAACGGGAAACACAATGTAAGCAGATTTGCCAAATGGGTTGAGTAATAACATTTTCGTGTGAAATTGAGTATTTGTTGATGCGGTTCAAACTGGGCCACCATGGGTCAGCCAGAAACATGTCTTGTCTTTAAAAATTGTATTTTCAACCAAAATAATAAACGCCGGGAATAAAATGGTTTAATTGTTTTTTGCATTAATCTTTGGCTGATTTTCAGCCCTTTTCACCCGCTTACTTTTCAATTTGCATCTGAGAGCTTGACGATATTGGAAAGTTATGGATCATTTGTTCGAAGATAAATTTCTTAAAATACACTGAACAAATCAATTTTTGTATGATAGCTGATTCAAATTAAACACCATAAAGAATTTCTTTTCTTTTTCCATAAAGAATTTCTTAAAGAAAATAATTGTTACCATGATGGGTATTGATGAATCACATCCAAAATGTCTTTCAGTTTCTTTAGCTGAACTAATTGGGTTGGTATGAAGTATGAACATTCAAAGAAACACAAGAATGAATTCATCATCACTGTATAAAAATAAAAATATTCTTAATAATAAACATGTATGTTTTATTTAAATAACGATTTAAGGAATATCCGCGAGATGAAAGTATTGTGTCACCATCTTTTTGTTTGAACATGACACAATGGAAACTAAATGAAAATTAATCATGATAAATGAAAATATATCCTTTTTATCTTTTAATCCCATATTTAAGAACTACAAGCACTGTTGGAGTGAATCAAATTAGACTCCAAATTGTTGTTCAATGAAATTAGACTCCAAATTGTTGTCTAAAAACACTATTTGCATAGGAACCTGCATTTTCAATAAAAGAAACCAGTCATGTTTCATTGAAATAAGATCACTTTGGTTCTAAGTAAAGGACCATTTCCTTGTTCTTATTTTTTTCCAAATTAATGAAATAATAATAATAATAATAATAATAATAATAATAATAATAATAATAATAATATTGTACCTGCTAGACACTGAAGTCGATTGCACAAAACAAGTATATGATTTCTGCTTAAATATGTTTACAGCTAAGACTAATCGTCTTCATACTCCAGATTATGCAACATACTAACTAAGACAACACACACAAAAAATTAATCGACAATTTCAAACGACCACTTTGTCATTAAGATTTAGCAGCTCCACATCACTATCATCTTCATCGTCTGGCAGTTCTGTAGGATTAAAAAAAGCTAAAAAATTTCACTTACACAATACATATACATACATAATTGATTTTTCATATTCAGTTCGAAACAGGGATAAATCGGTATCATTACCTGCGAGGTGGGCCAGTGACGGTGGCCATACGCAATGGTGACGAAATCATGGTTGCACCGATGAGATGGCGGTTATGGCTGTGGTGAAAAACAGATGCGGCATAGGTAGACGACGACGGACAGAGGCGGTGGTGATGCTGATTGCACCGTGCATGGTGGTGATAGCGGCGGCGACAGAGACGGTGGATTTGTGCGCGCCGGAGGCTCATAAGAATTTGTTGTGGCTTGCGGGAACCATTTGAACGGTTGTATAACAATCGTTTAATTGCTTGAACATATATTGAACGAAGGGTCAGTTTTAATTTGCGTCATCACTCCCACCATTGAATTCTCATTTAATAGTTGGCTTTCTATCTTCAACTCTCAATTGTGAATAGTGGCAAAGATGAAATAAAATTAAATTTTATATTACAAAGGAAGACGAAAATGAAGTTGTAAAGAGGTCGGTTAGTAGCAGATGATGAGGCCAAGGTCTTTTAAAGTGAATTATGACCATAATCAATGACCATAATTAAATAAATGATATGTTAACTTCATAAATGTTTTGTCCAAGTAAAAATACCATTTTATCCTTTATAAACTTAATTAAGTTGTTGTACCATAAGCATACAATATTGTAATTACTTAAATTTTACCGTCAACCTTCTGAAATGCTTTATAATATAGTAAACGGGTCAAATTTTGTTTATTTCTGGCCCCTTGTTAATAGGCAATTACAACTTGAAAGACACAAATGTATTTAAGAGGCTCATAATGAAGGTTGTAAAAAAGTTGATATAACTAAATTTTTAAGTATATATTAAGTGTATATT